>VXAA01001407.1:675283-717138 GCA_013399115.1 Anseranas semipalmata
TTTTTGACATACTACACACAATATAAAAGCAGTATTTTCACCGTCAGGCTACTGTAGTTTGTATATGAAAAGCTGGGAAGGCTTACTCGGAGTAAAAGGATAATTTGGCACTGTGTCCATTTCAGATTTTGGCCAACACTCGCATGCTGCCAGCAAGGGAGATCACCATGTTGGATCACCTAGGCCACCAAGTAGCCAGCAGACGGCACCAATCCATCACCACTGGTTTGTGCTGGCCTGCAATCTGTCACCAGCTCCACGGTGAGCTGGAGGGAAGGTCACACTTTCCAGAGCCTGTCTGGGTTCAGAGTTTGAGTCCCAGTAAATGCTTGGTGCTGCGCAGCCATCTCATCCCAAAGTGTCAGGTAGATAAGTGCCAAATTCCGATTCCTTCACTCACAGTGACTTAGTTGTGGGCTTTATTTTAAATGACGGGGTTCAGATACACCACCACAGAACGCTAGGTACAGAAGGCCAAGAAAAGGGATTTTTTTTTCATAGTTCCTACAGAAGGCAGAAATGGAAGTAACCAATTCTCTGCATCTGAGCCTATCTTTATCAAATCCAAGCTCCGGTGTAGCAGACTAAAATTAGAATTCAAGCCTGGCACACTTTGAACCTGCTAGAAGAAATGTACACAAGATACGTAGAAGAGTTTTCTTCTCTATCAAATCACTGCTTATTCGGACCATGTAGATCTAAAAATAATTTTCAATGGTAACTTTAGAGAAGTTTAGCCAAATGATTTTTTTTCCCCACTGAAAAGGAAACACCTAGGATGATGGCAAGAGGCTATCTGGAAGCATACATGCATACTGGAAATCTTTCGGTGTGTTTAGAAGTTTGGTATCTATTTCTTTCTCCTCCGTGCAATTATGTGTCCAATTCATTTCACTGAAAGCTTTAATTGTTCTCACATTTTCCTTGCAGCCATCCACATGATGAGAAATCAGGCCAAACAACATGAACTTTGTGGCTACAACCACAAAGTGGTGAGAGTTGTCTCTGGCGGCAACATTTACACAGCCCTTCTCTTCAACCCCTCTCTCCCAGGAGAATTAGTTTTGTTTATTACTCGTATAAAATTCCCCAAACCCATGTGAAAAACCATCTCTTTATTAATAGTTCACTTCTTCCAAAGGATATTTTTACCTACTTCAGGACACCGTGCAAGGTCTGCATCCAACCACCCCAAACGGGACGCAGCATGGTCCAATGCTGCCCTCTACAGATGTTAAAGGAAAACTATACCTCCCCTCTACAACTGGTAGACTTGCAGTACATCTAGAAGAAAAGAACGGCTTGGCTCATCTTTCCTTTATTGGTCTTAGCACACTTTCCTTCCGGATTACTTCTTCAGTCCTTCCTGGCATTCTTCTGCTGCTCCGTCCTCAGCTACACCAAACAATAATAACGGGGTTGGCTTTGTTTTTCTTTAAGTCCACCTCATTAAATTGTTTCAGCTGTCCCTAATGGACTATCTTTTTTCCACTTTACAGGCATCTGATTTGGATCCCTCAGACCTGTTCAGGATGGACATCAAGCAGTACTTAAACTAGCACTTGAGCTAGCAGAGAGCTTTCTCATCCAGAGCTACTCTCCAGAAAGACCGCATCGGTCGGTAGATGCAGTCCGTAATGCCTACTGCCCAAGCATCTTTACAGACATTTCTCATTTCATTTCTCAAAATAATGAAAATAAGAACAACCATCAATGTCCACATTGCAAGTATCTGTCTTGGCCTTCTCAAACAGCAAAGATAATCAAAGTAAATGCTGGAACCGCTTCAAACCATTTGCTGTGTGAAGACTAGCTTCACAATCAACAGCTGTAGGTACGTTTCCCTTTCTTTCTCACAAGGCGCACCGAACACTCCAGCAAACAAAACCCAACGCTCATATTCAAACAAAAGCTTATATTAAAGCAAGAAATAAAATCTAGATTTCTTGTAGGCCTCAGTTCTGTGCCACTCTGTCTCATTTGTGGGAATTATTTTAATGCTAATAACACAAATATTAACCACACATAATATTACCTTTTTGCTTCACTGAAGGCCTTTTTAATGTTTAAAAATTGTTTAATTTCTTCAATAAGTACTCTAAAGTAGAAAAGGAACTCAGAAAACAAAAAGCTGGAAAGAGCTTACACTTTCATCATAAAAACATACTTTTTTTTGTTGGAATCAATATTGAAATGAGATTCCGACAAGAAAATAGCTTTTTCAGGCACACTAAATATCCCTTGGTTCAGCAGAATATTTAATCCCCTTGGATCAGGCACTTGGATTTTCTTAGATCATGCTGAGATAACAGCATTCTGCTGTGTTCTGGCACCATAAAATCCTTGCTTATGAAAATAAAAGAAAAATATGGCCTCTCTGGGAACATACATCTTGGAATTACTTTTTTCCATAGTTTAAATATTGTAGTCTCAAAATCAATTTTTACACAGATACACCACATTCTCTTTATGAGTCATGGCAAAAGCTCTCCTGCACCGCTATTTTAAATGGGCCAAGCGTACATATACCCTTCAAAATGATGATCCTTTTGGAGTCTTGGCTCAGACTCCAGCTCACGCTGGGCAAGTGCCAACGAGTAACTGTGGTCAAACCCCTCCAACAGCACCATCTAGTGAAAAAAGATAAAATAAACACATGCAAATTTAAACAGTTTTCACTGCATTCTGCAAGCTAACAAAAGGCCAATTCTCTCCTAATCTCCCATTACAACTGCATTTAGGTATAGCTTTCATCAAGGCTCTTTGCCTTGTGAAGTGTGGTGACAAGTAGAGAAAGATTCAACAGCTAATTGTAAGCTTTTTGTCTAAAATTGGAACACCAATGGAACACAAGCTTTCCCTTGTTTATTTTTCTGATGTTAAGTTTGCAGTTTTCTTATTGTTATGAAAAACAGATACAATTTAAAATACTTACAAATTATTGATAACATAACAACTTCTATTTCCTGCTTTGGTGGCGGGAGATATTATAATATTTTAATAATAAGCAGCTCCAGAATAAAAAAGAGCTGATATATACATTTAATTTCAGCAACCCTTTTAGACCTTGTTTTCATATGATTATTATACCTTATATGACTATATTACTGCAACATGAAAACCTTAAAATAAGAACACAATAGGAAATTTTACTGGGTAGAAGCTAACAGGAACCAGATTCTGACATTTTGATTTTGTTTTGCAAGGTGCCACAACTCCGTTGAAAGTCCCACCAAACCTGGATAAAGCAGACAGCACATTGGCACATCTACTGCTTTGGATCAGTGGATCACTGGCAATCGTCTCAAGTTTCTTGAAAATCACCACAATTAATCCTTTAGGAAAAGAATATCTGTATTTGCCAACTCTGAATAAATATACAACTGCTGAATTTCCAAGAAGCCGTAACAGTAGGATTTCATGTTAAAAATTCACCATAGTTTTTAGTGATATAGAACAGGAACACTGACTCATACTCCTTAGCAAGTAAGAAAACACAGTACCTGCTATGAACACACAAAATGAGTTCCACGATTTCACTCATGAAATCATGCGTGAGGAAGAAAAAAACACATGTACACCACTGGTTATGTTGTCACTCGAAGTCATTTCACTGAAACAACACAGTGTGTCCATGTAAAATATTATGAAAAATTACAAAGGTGGGTGTCTCAATGAGATATTATCACAAGTGAAGTTAATCATAGAAATTGGCAGAAGTATCCACAACTACTACTTAGGGATAAAAAAAGCTTAAATCCATACAAAAAGAAAACTCCAAACCACAAAACAAATAAGGTACTGGATGCAGAAGCACATGCATAGGCTCCACAGAGCTGGCAGCTAACTATATAGTTATACCTTACCAGTTAGTTAAAAATAATATAGTAGGCATGAAGATACGTTCCATAGAAAGATGAGTGCTTGACACTATACTTAATATACTAAGCTCTGCTTCTTACAGTATTCAAAATACAGTATAAAATCTTCACATATTGAATAGACATTTTGAAACAATTTATTAAGTGAACTTCTTCATGTTAATGATATACATAAAATTACTGATGCACAGCTACAAGAACTATTTTGAACAAACATTTAAATTGCTATTTATCATTTCCGCAATACAGTGACAGTGTTTTTGTGAGTAAAATAATGGTCATTTATTTACAAATACAAAGAAGTCAATGATGTAGCAGGGGGTACCTCACTTACCACTGAGGTACAACAAATTAAGAATTTTTGTTGTTGTGTTTAAAATCACACCTCTCAGACTTCAAAACTAAGGTTCTCGAAGTCTAAACTGGAGGGAACTCTTGGAACATTTCTTGATACGTACCTGCTGCAGCACTAATGAAACAAACAAAAGCTAAGTTTTCCCTACTGAAGGAAAAGTGCACAGGACAGCTAGAGTAAGTTGTCTTAGCTCTAAATTCAATGAAAACATACCAGTCATCCATTTGTGAAAGAAGAATCTGGATCTGAATTTTGCTAAAAGAAAGGATTTTCAATTATTAATTTTTTTTCTCTCCCCCTATGTTCAGGTATCTAGTCTTCAGCATGGCTGAATGATGGATTAACCTGATCGATACATTAATTAGAACAGCCTTGTATTGGACACAATATAGACACCCTCAGTATAGACCATAGAGGGTAGGAGTGGGTTTTTGTACTACCGTGACTTTCGGTGTTCCTGGAGCTCATTAGGGAAAAACAGAACAAAGCCTCTTGGCAAGTAAACCATAAAGAACATTGTGCTTGATATGATATTAGTTCAGGAGATCAGTTCAGGAATTTACACACTAAGAACAAGCATGCACCAATCACGTTAATACATACCATCCAAAATAACGTCCCTGTAGCAAGAGCTGCATACTGTTCAATTGTAGAGAGCACACTGAAGATAAGGCATATCAGCACAATAAGGAAACTGTAAAAAAAAAAANTAACTTGAGTGATCTTCCTTCGTGTTGGATAGTTTATTTCTCTTCAGACACAGTTTTTGGGTCAAAAATTGTCAAATTAAAACTGCACAAGAAAGTTAGCATTTGCCTACCTGTACGACCTGCTGTTTCCTGTCCCCTCAAGAAAACAGCATTCCTTGTTCTTGCCCATTGTAAGGGCTACTATGGCTGAATCAAGCAACTTCCCCCCAGAAAATGTTTCAGGATTTGCAACACCAAAAAGGCAAATATATATAACAAACTGCAAAAAGAAATCCCAACTAAGCCAGAACTTAATAGGCTGTTGCCCACGCTGTCTTGTATTAGCACTGCCCCAAAAGCCCCACATAAATGAAGTCTGATATTTGGCATTTGAAACACAGCTTGGGATCGATTCCATTTTTTAAATAAAGTTTCAAAGCAGCCACCGTAGAGAGAGAGGGAATAGAAAGGTTCGTCCCCTGCCCACGCGAGTCCTTCCGGAGGGGGTCCCGGTTCCCAGGGTACGCAGGGGACAGCCGGGAGCTGCAGCTGCCCTCGAACCCTGTCCCTGGCTGTGCCGCCACCCCAGGGCTGCTGCCTGCCTTAGGGGAAGATAACGCATCTGGGAAGGAAAACCTTTAAGACCCAAACTGGATGCTGCCCACTGCACAGTAGTGCAGGCAGCTTCTGGTTCCAAACAGCGCGTTTCTTTGTCAAGCGTGCAATGAAGACGACTTAGAACATTCACATATCAAAGGAGAGTTAATTGCTGGGGATATTTTTCTCAATTCTGGTGAGACAAGTAACACCAATCCTTTGCACTTGACAGAAATGTGTGGCAAAATTACATTACAAACTTGTGAAGAGGCAGCTTGTAGGTAATTGGGTACAAAAATCAAAATAGCAAGTGGTGACAATGAACTGAAGTTAATAGGATAAAAACATCACATATATAAACAAACACGCGTAAGAGAATATACTTTTACCTAGGCAAAGTATAAAGATGTGGATGTGTCCGATTTATCTCTAAAGCCTTCTTGTCTGAGCTTGTATCTCTAACTTTTGCCCCTCTTAAATAGAAGCAAGGTGTACTGATGAGGCAGAGGAGCACAAGGATGAAGCAGTCCTTTGAAACAACAATTTTTGCCCGAGCGTCCTGCCCTTTTACGTGTAATACCTCCTCAGTCACTGCAGCACGGACAGAAGGGGGCTCAGTTACACAGAGATAGCCGAGGATCTCTGGACAAAAAGTCTGACATACACAGAAGTAGTCATTCACTTAGAGCTAAGCGACATACCCCGTCACTCGGGGCAGCAGCAATTAATACTCAGTATGCTCATTAATATTAGTGCCCCTGTTAAAAATGTAACCAGGCCAATGCGTTACACCACAAGAGGGCACCAAAGCCAAGACTATATCTCTGTACTTAAATACAGCTACAGAGAACCCAGGCAGGATTAAAGGTGAAAGCTTGCGTGCTTAAAGTGCCAAGAAGATAAACCGAAGGGTGAATTATTTGCCAAAACTCTGCCCTTGTAACTATTAAGGGAAGGGAAGGCTGACATAAGATCTTCATCAGGTGCCAGTCAGCATGCTATCTACTTCTAAGGGGTTTCATTCACATGGACCTGTTTCAGTCTAATTTTTTTTCCAGAAAAACTCCTGAAATGCATTGTTGTGCTGTTTCCAGGCTGACAGCCCAAGAGCCCTTCACACCCACAAGTACACAGCACCCCATGTCAAAGAGCTGCGGCCAGATATCGCTTCTTTGGCCCTAGAGAAGATGCCCCTACGTCTCACCGAGATGGCTGTGCCCAGGAGCACTTCGGCTAAGCTGCTAACGCTGCCGCACCGGCATCGCTGTTTTGCTTCTGAGACTGTTCCTCATGTGCAATTAATCTAAGGGGTGCAAAACTGGAGATAGAAGAGGCATGGTCAGCACCTTCTCTATTATCCAACCAATAAAGTAACACTGATTTGTCACCAAACAGTTGTCTTTATGCCAGCAAGCAATTTCACTTTAAATATTGGGCTTGTCCAGTCTCCCTGATGATAGCTGTAGATAGTTTTCTAGATTTACCAAATGTTTAATGAACCCAAGAAACTTTTCCAGGGAACATGCCACCTCTTGCCCATACTCTATTCCTGTAGAGAATATAAAGCATTCCGACAGAAATGAAAATGACCCAAGGAAATAACCACCTGCACTACCACTTTCTCTGTTTGCCCAGATGGGGATTTCCATGGAGCGGAGGACTCGTATATCTTGGGGCTTGCATAAATGTCAACCAGAAGGGAAAACCTACATACACAACTCCTTGTAATCAGCTAAATAAATAAAAGCTGATAGAGATTGCAGTTGTAAATATCAGATGAAAGCTCTTCTATTGTTAGAAGAGCAAACATGGTAAAGAGAAACTGTTGTTGAGCTTAACTATGTAGAGTAACGCAATTGCTAAAGAAAATTCTTCTTCAACTTGTCCTTCAGAAGTTGTTCAGGACACTTTTGCAGCCTCCCACACAGCAAGTGTATCGCTGAAATACCGACAGAGCAATATGGGCTGCCAGAGGCAAATCTAGTACGTTAGTTACCCTTTCTGCCAGGAAAAAGGGATTTCTATATGCATGCTATGCGCTGCTCCGCTGCTGGAAGTAACACGGGGAACGATGACTAGCGGGCAAATGAGAAAAATGCAAAACCCTTCGTGGGAAAACTGGAATATTTGCTCAGAATTAGAAAAAAAATCATCTAAGCACCAGAATTTGTTACAGTCTTAACAGAAAGTGTCAACACGGCAGCAGCACAGCCGATAACACGAAGTCCTCGTCAAGCAACCAGCCCCACGAATGGAAGCCGGCGGCAGGTAGCAAGCGGCGGTTCCGTTGGCGCTCAGCAGGGCCCCGCCGCTTGCTCACGTGTGGTCCCTGGCTGGAGCAAGGCCGAACAGGCAAGCACGGCCTCGCTGAAGGAGATTTTACAGGCAGGCATAACGCGTGCAGAAACAACCACGTCTGTAAGTACTTCTGTCAGGTGTTTTGGTGTTTGGGGTTTAATAGCGTGCTCTATGAATTAGTAACATTTTAATGTATGCTTCAGCAACATCAGAAATCTCTTCAATTCTACGTATGTAGATTTTTAAATACACCGTAATTTAGGAGTCCTAAGAAGCTTAATTAAATACATTGTATTTAAAAATGCATCCATAACTGCGTTGCTGGATCACGGCCGGGGCATTTAGCACCTTCCTAGCGTGTGTTCCACGCTGTGAGAACACAGCAATGGAACGATCACCCAGATGGCACTCCACAGGTCCACAGCCCTGTAAAAAATTAACAACAACCTAATCTCTACAAATCCGGTGGACTAGATCTCTGTTCAGGACAGGTGTTACGCTCACCATACATGCAAAGGGAAAACTACATGCCACTTCTGACAAGTTTGCTACTATTTCTGTATAATTCCAAGGACTGAAATATTCAGCAGCACTTAAGTGAACAGGCTGCTTTTAGTATTTTTTATTTTTTTTTTTTACATGAAGAACTTTTTCAGCTGGCCAGTGCTATCAATGGATATCCCATTCTCATCATCTAATTTCGGATTTGACACAGAAAGACTGTGGCAGTACCAATGCAAGTTTCACCTGTTCACACCTAATAAATGTGATTTAGATATGAGAACTTAGAACCTTTCCATACTTCTGATCTGAAGGAAACACCTGTGAAGAGGAAGGCTGCAGTGTAAGCGACAATTCGACAGACTTTGGGGCTAGAATTTAAAACACAGGGGAAAACAAAGCGACTGCCATTAAAACAAATGAAAAAAGGAACATCTCAGATTTCATTAACTAAGCAGTTCTCTGCTCCAATTGACACAGCTGCAAGTTCTCATCACGATGATGAACAAGCACATTATTCTTTTGTGCACACAGAATGCTTTTTATGGATGCTTATGTACATACACGTGCAGATTAAACAAGAGAATTTTAAAGCTTGTAAAGTCATAAGAAATATGAGGAGAGAGGTTCTTTGCACAGTATCACTTCAGACATGCTAGCATTTAGCACACAGCTGTATGCTTTTCACCTCCCTCCCCACAAACTGCAGTTCTGCCCCACATCAAAATCATCCTGAGGGAACATAACCACCAGGCCTCAGAAAGCTTTCCCTGCTCGTGGGAGAAACGTGTTTTTTTTTTTTTTTCCCAAATATTCAAAGTGTAACTGAACACATGGGAATCTTCAGAGGGGGAGGAAAAAAAAAAAAAAAAAAAATCAAAGATACAATCCTGACAACAGAAGAAAAAATTTCAACGCTCCAAATTGGCGTATTTTTTCAAAGTGTTCTAATTTTAACCTACCAAAAATAACTCGTTATCACTCCCTATAGCACTTCACTGCGGTCACTAGTGCTGCATTTCCCCGGAGCTGTGCTCACTTTGATAGAGATGCCAGCCATGTAAACCGTCCATCCAACAGGTAACAGCAGGTAACGTCAGACGAACTACCAGGCAACTGAAACCGCTCATACAACAAGAAGCATCAGATGACTTAATGGCAGCCGGATGCCCCAGCCCTACCCCAATCCTCATTTCAGATGATTCAAACAAGTCACTGTGCAAAACGTCCCATTCTTTCGGCTGTTCAGGAAGTGAAGGCTCCAAACACAGGCACTTAATGGGGGTAAACCAAATGGGAGCTATGCCAGCCCCACGCCATTAGACCTCACAAACAGTCATCTAGTTTTCACCCTCTTACTCAAGCTGCTTTACGGTAACACAAGTGGAAAAGCATGTTAGTAAGCCAGCCTCACCTATCTGTCTCACCATGACAAAAAAATATATGTTTAAAAAAAAAGTCTTAACTCCCATGTAGTATCATTCAGGGACTTAAAAGTTCAAAGGCAGATGAATGGTTTAACCAGTAGCATCAGCCATTCTGAAACGCTTCGTTAAGCACATAGTCCCCTGCTGATTTCACCTGTTGTTATGGGGCAGCAGAGCAATCATTAGCCCATCGTGCCAGCACCAGCACCACCAGGATAATACCTATTCCTCCAGAAGAGATGGGCAGCACAACACCAGAACTTCTTTAAATCTACCAGTCAGAAAAGGCAGGCGAGGATCCTCAGGCACATGTTCCGTAAGCTGATTACACGGAGGTGGAAACGCCCTTGCGATGCCCACGTCAGCACCACCACAGGGCCCGTGCTCGCACAGTCCGCACCGAGCAGACACCGATCTCTCATCTCCTGAAACCCGTCGCTTGTTTATGGCCTAAGCCCCAACGTGCTCCTCTCCAGGAAAGGCAGCAGAGCAATGAGGAGTTCAGGTTTCCACCAGCTCTGATCTAACTCTCGGACTGTGGGGCCAAGCAGGCGTCCCAGGCGAGGCGACAGGGTGAAGCCTTACACACGGCCTGGCCCAGGTTACAAAGCACCCTCTGCCCGCAGCTGGAGATCACAGCCACTGCACCAGCAGAGGCACTCGGCTTTGGGGTTAGCTCCTATCTAACAGAGCTACATTTCCTTTAACCCCGAGCATTTTGCAAGGGTCTGATCATTCGTGTGCTGCTGGATGTGCCAACGAAACTGCCGATAATGCAGCGTGGGCACTGACACGAAGCAGCAGGAGTTTTCTTCCACAGACTCCGTTTTCATCAAGCTACGATGAGGCAAGCTGTTTCTTCTCAAGCGGCCAGCACAATTGAGTCGGAGCATTTCTATCACAGAATCACACAGCTGATGAGCGAACACAAGCTGGTAATATATGCACCATGTTTAATACTATATAGGAAATACCTACAGAACATATTAAGAAATAAAGGTGGATTTACTTCTTTGTTCCAGGATATATTTCTGCTCTCAGAACAGGTCCACGCTGCTGCCTATTTCAGCAGCCTCGGTGAAAGCTGCAGAAGCACGACACAGGTCGCTGTCAGTACTCTGCAGCATCCTGCCCCGAGGTGCTTCACTTTGCCTGGATTTACCTGTGGTTTTAGAACATTGCTGTGTCTTGATACAGTGTGTGGAATGATCAATGGAACAATTAACCACTTACTGAGAGATAACAACGCTCATTTAGCAAATGTCACAGGTAGGAGAACTGATAAAGCTTTATAAAGTATGTCTAGCGATACGACCTGGAACATTTAAAAACGAGGTCTGCGAGACAAACTGGAAGCACCTACTCACCAGGTCAGCAGCCTCACATACCTGAAAACATCATCATCAAAACAAGTATTAAAACGTGGGCAAATTTTATTGCTCCCTGCGGTGTTTTGTACCTAGTCTCAGTGGGGGTCTTTCCATGTGCTGGGAAAAGCTTGGTATTAGGCCGTAAATTAAGCTGAAACCTCAAGAACATTTAATAGATAAGTGAGATTCAAAATTTTAAATGTTTTAAATTCAACTTGGTTTCTAACCCTCCAGGACGACAGCCAGTTTTCCCATGTTCAACAGCACACAGGAGCTGACTGAAGCCTGCTCTCTACTTTCACACAACTTTTAGCATTACAGCTATCGAGACTCAAAGGTATCCAGCTATCAGGGCCCTTGCATAAGGGGAGTATTATTTTAGATTAGAAGTGCTGGATCTGTGCTCTTTTTTTCTGCAGGAAGTCAATGGTTAGTTTTAGTTCAGCCTGTCTGCTGGAGAAAATGACTGAAAGTTAAAAGAAACATGCTGTAAGCAAAAAAAAAAACAACACCTCTTTGGGATCCTTTTATGTCTTTGCTAGCATTCTGCCTAAACCTTCTTCTCGAGCCCATCTCTACCTTCTCTGTAGCCAGCTGGAGGGTCTTTGAATGCATTGCCTTGTTCTGTCACATGTGATCAGCCATCCGCTGTGCAACTCCTGCACCAACCCCATAACTTTGGGGTTTGGGGTTGTTGTTGCTTGGTGGCTTTTTTTTTTTTTTTTTTTTTTTTTTTTTTTTTTTTTTTTTTTCNTAGCTTTTAACTGTGATAGGTTTTACCAGTAAGCAAAGCAGTGCAAACAAAGTTTAGCCTCTGCTAAGCATACAGCTTTAGAAGAACCGGAATGACAACACTAAGCATGAACAACACGAGTACGCAGATTGATATTGGCAGATTCTTATCTCAATCATCATAATTTGCAAACTATAATGCTGCTGCATATTCAAGTGCATGTTTGTTTGTTAAAATAATGATGCTCCATCATATTTCATTTTTCATCTCTATGGCGTACACAGTTATTTTTCAGATTGCGAACACGGAGGTCAATGGTATCACAAAAGGACATTTTTGTGCAGCTTTCTGGGCAGCAAAAAGTGTTATTGCAATGAGGATTTAGATGCAGAACTTCAGATAAGACATACACTTGTAGAAAAACAATGTACAGAAGAAAAGTGGAAAGTCACCCCTTGAAAAGAAATTTTATTTTTCCCCCTCCCTTGAGATCTGGGCTAGAAATGTTTCACATTGTGACGGAAATGTGAGATTTCCTAAGATATCTCCTATTCTGTAAGAGGACAAAGATAAGACATCAGTGACGAACAAAGACAACAGCACGCAGAATAACCTGGCATTCTGTAAATCATGCTGCCAACCCCCCTGGGTTCAGATTGTTCTGTTATTCCCCTGCGTTCCTGCTAAGTGCCCTGAAACCTTGCAGTGCTGCAGGGGAGCCCTCAGTCTCTTACTGGAGCTGTTCCTCTCAGCGCGAAGAACTGAATATTCACTGGAGAAGTGCCTGGAGTACCACCAGTCTCCTGTCTCCCAATACCTCTCATTCACCAGCTCTTACACTGAAGACAGAGGATCACTCACTGTCATACCTTCCCAGTCTGTTCTAGGCCAGAGAAATCATTCCTTATTTTATTTTCATCGGGAAAATTGGTTCTGCGAAGGTTTGTATTACCACACGTCAACACAAATCCCTAACCACCTCATGCAGAACTGCACAGTCGTCTCCACGTTACGATTAGGCAAACATTCGTACTGATCTATATCAAATCATTCCTCGTTGCAGTTAAGTACCAGGTCTTTCTTGCTCTTTCACTCGAAACATTTTGGGATTGAGGACAAAAATTCTAACAAAAGGTAGAAATTAGAAGGGGGATAGGCAGAACTTGTCAAATGCAGGACAGATGACAGCAGGAAAGGAAAGGACTCAAGATCTTAAACGGTGCTTAAACAGCACTGGCAGGAAGCTAGTACAGGATGGCAATTTACTTCATGGGATGGTCTTCATCAAGGTACAGCGTCAAGTGCAAAGACCAACTGATAAAGCTGTTTTTTAAAAAAGAATCAGGATTTCACTGTGCAGAGAAAAAAAACTTTCATCCTTAGCAAAATTCACATGCATAAAGATTCTGTATGCACAGATTGTATGCTGAACTCTTCAGCAAGTCTGAACTGAATCCTGGAAAGACACTAATGCTGGGAGGACTCCAAACTGTAAGAGCACAGTGCACTCTACTAATAGAAGACCAAATGAGCATTCAGTTACGCAAGCAGTGGACGTCAGAGGTCCTCCATCACAAAAAAGTGTTTGGTTTACGTTTGTTTTCAAGAAGAGAGTAGCCTGGTGAAGGTACATGATTAAAATGAAGGAGTCCTGTACTTCATCTTTGCTCATAATTTCAGCTGACTTTGAAATTGTTATTAACATACATTGTTTTCTCTCAGAGTATGGCTGTGAACTCTAATCCTTGACAGAAAATTGCATAACTACTGCATTAGCTGTGCTGCCTAACCAGTTCGGCTAACTTGCTTATGAAAGAATTGTTTCACTGTTGAAAACATATAAATTTGAATTTGGGTCTAGGATCCCTGAAATGGCAAAATATGAAAAAATCACCATAGCAAGAAGTTGGAAGAGACTGGCAACCTACACAAACAGTAGCAGATGATGGAAAAGTCTATGAGAATGAAAGCAAGTACCTTAGTGCAGGTAGCAGACAAACAAAAATAAAACCACAAAGCTGAAGGCTTGACGCTCTGGCCCCGCAGGCTCCCCGCGTGGTTTTTCTCTAAGGGTTTGTCTTAGCTTTTTCAGCTTCGTCTTTGAGGCAGGGGAAGGAAGGAGGGGTACAGCCCCTTCCCATCTTCCAGCCTGTCCACAACGTGAGGGTGCACAGCGAAGAGGAAGCATGCTTGTATCCGCGCAGAGAAGCGCGATTCCCTCCAGGAACTGGATACGACGGTTTCCCGTACGACGCGCGCTTCCTCTCTTCTGTCCCGCACAGGTCACGCCGGTGGGCAGATCGCTGCTCTCAGCTGTCACTTACCATCAGAAAACCTCAACCAGACAAACAAAGTGTGAATGCTCTGTTTGCGTTAGCTTGGGGCTATCAGATGGAGTTTCCTGTTAATATCTATTTGTTCCAGCTGTAAGACAAAGTAAAGTTGGTGCTTCCTGAAGGAAACAATGGCATAATTTTTAACCATCTCCTTGACTCCTTGTCAAAGAAATATTATCTCCTAGCTCCTGTGTGAGAAAGCACTCTTGTTGTACAAGATAAATAATATACAGTACATGGCAATCTGATACTAATAAAAACAGGTTAGCTATACAGCTAATAAGCACGGTTTCTATCACACTTACTTGGCTCTTCTGGGAGATTAGAGTCTGTAAAAATAATTTAAGTTATGGGCAATGTACCAAAGCACAAAGGACACAATGAATCAAAAGTCATTTAGGACACAGCACCAGAATTATTGCAGGAAAGGCCTTGGCAAAGGGTATGATTGCAGTAGAAATGCAAACCAGATGTCAAGGTGCTTCAAGAGGAAAGGTTAACTGCCCACAAAAAGCAATGTTATTGCATCCTGCAACAAGGTGTTGGTTCCTCTGAGAATAGGCATGACTGAACAGGAAAAAGATGATAGGTACTGTGTAAGAAGCTGGAAAAAATACACACTACATTCAAAACAAGCGCGTGACTCAAGAGGTGAGCCACTAGGCTGCAAAAGCTTCACTGGTGCTCCTCAGAAAGTTCATAAGGAGCTTCTGATGTGCCTGGTCGTTAGCACGAAATACCAACCAAGCACCACAGGCCTCTGAAGGAGCCATGTCACTCAGTGCGACAAAACTAAAGCGTTTTTGCCGTTCTTTTCACAAGCACCTCAGGCTTAGCAAGACAAAAATATATCATTAGTGCTCGTACATGAAGGCTAGAAGAGTACAGTGAGAATAATGTAAACCAGTGAAATCTTTTCTGTTGTTCTCATGGTTTGACAGAACAGTTCAAAGCAGAGAAGCAAATTTCATTTTCACAGCTTATTTTCCTTGGAATAGCTCTTCCTTACTCCTTCGGCCACTGAAACACCGGTAGGGAACCAGCACGGTCCCACCTGCTGTCCTCACCCCCCGACACATCCAGGTTCAGCCCCGTCCTGCAGCAGCCCATCGCTCAAAGCAAGGCCCACCACCCAGCAGCACGCTCCAGAAGACATCCACTGCTGCGCACCCGTTACCTGCTGCTCTAACTTTACCCCAGGTGGCTGCTCACGTTTGGGCTGGCCTGATGCTATTTTAATAGCTTCACCTGAGGGAGCATTTTAAAGAGCTGTGTGTATTGCCCTTCTTCTTTTTCTAATTACTTCCAACAGCTGTACTACTATAAATTACTTCCTCTCCCCTATTAAAGGGGGAAGGACACTGTACCATGCCTCCTAAAATATATGCATCTTATTTCCATGCTAAAGAGGGGATACTGAAACATGCAAAATGTGTTCAGAGAATACAAAAGACAGCTACAAAGGAGCTGTAGGTCACTGGGAAGAGGCAGTGGGCAAGTGAGTCTACACACCCCTTTTTTATTATTATGCTGTGGTATAAGAGCATGTCTCTGGGAAATGAAAGGGTAGTGTATGATACTGCAGTCAGTCTTGGTCAGCTCCTCAGCTCGAAATTGCTCATATAGTAACCGGCTCCTAGCCAGGAATGGTGCCCTCGCCCAGAGTAGTAGAACAAGGCAGAAGAAAGGAAACAATATCCCCATGCTTTAGGGGACAGACAGCATCCCACAATGTTGTACAACTGATTTGGTCGTGCACATAAGCTTGCCTACTGTTTTTATTGCAATGCAAATCAGGACTCGTGCTTCTGTATGTTCTGTAAAGAAATATCCACACTGCTAGCTCCGTGAAAACCCTCCACGATAGGAAGGCAACACTGACATTTCTGACAGCATCCATTATCTTTGGTTGTGAATATCGTGAGACAGTGACCAAACAAACCACAGTTGAATATCCAAATGGGGAAGGAATACCTCGAGCTACTGACCTGGACAGAAACTTATTTCGATCCATCCCAAACATCACCAAAGTGGCATCAGACCTGCGTGACTCCAGCCTACCCCTACCTAACCTCCGCAAAATGACCGTGTCTGAAAGAGACTGCCATCAGCGCTGGCAGGTAGGATGAGGACCGTGAGAAAGATCTGAAGCTGGGATAAGTACGATCGCTGCCATTTTAATTATGATCCCCTGCTTTAATTATTTAGAGCTGCAGCTGACATGCTTTCAGAGAAGTCACTATTACCTTCTCTTTTTAGCAAGTTAAAGACATCAAATAGTATCTTCTTATATGAATTGGTAACAGCAGAAGAAAACGAGGCAAACTCTCAAGCATTAAATAGAAGATCCATGCCACTTAGAGCTCACCTGCCCTTTCCAGCCATACCCACCAGCCAACGTACCGAACAGAAAACAAATGAATGAAATTCTAACAGGGTACTAAAAGGAAGCAATAAAATTAAGAAAAAAATCCTGTTCCACAAAGAAAACAAATTACCATTGAAAGAAAATTGTTCAAGAAAATTACAATCAGTTCTGAGGCTTTACAAGGGGATTTCATGGCTAAAATACTTGTTACTTTTCAAAATGGGACTCTGAATTTGGCTACTCAAGCACCAAAGAATTTCCTTGTCAAAGAAGTTACGATGAAATAACTAAGAACGTGAGATGCTTAACATACCAACCCCCACGGGAGGGGCTCCTATGCAGAAACAGCGACTCTAATAACCAAAAGAAACTATGAACTGGACACAACCCCACGGTGCTCACAGGAATGAGCTCACTGCTGAAGCTGCATTTTATTTTTCATCCTTCATGAGCTTTTCTGTAGCTGGCATCTTAAGAAATTGCCAACCATAACGCTCAGTTTGGTTAAAAATTGTGCATTTTACATTATAAACAGTAGTATATTTGTTTAGAGTGTTTTCCCCAACCAGCACCAATTAAAAGCATATTTCCTGTAACATTATGCAAGAAAAATACATGAGCACACACATATACCTAACGCCATTGTCAGCCTCAACTGCTCAGACCATTTTCTTAAGGTTCCCAGCTGCTGCTACCAGTCCTGCAGCCTCCATGCTAGTGACAGAAATGGGTGCACTCGCGCAGGCCAGCTCTCTGGGCTATCAGTCAGACTAACCATGAAGCAATCAAAGGAACAGAGCCAAAAAAGAAAAAAAAGCCTTGGATTGAAACTCCCTCTGAACTTTGTTAAGCTATTCTGTCTCCCTGAACTTAAGAACTGGTCCAAAGCTGTGGCATTTTAAGGCTATACGTTGACGCTGCCTTTTACCATATGGATTCACCTGAATTCAACCGAACATTGAGTTCTTGGTGAAATGCTTGCTTGGTTTGGGCTTCACTCAGAGCAGACTCCAGCTCAAAAGCGTATCTTCACTGGGAGCAGCAGGTGAGAGCTTAGCTATGAAATTCAGATTAGGATATTGAGATCCCTCCATATTTCTCATGCTTCTGATATACCACTACAAGGCAGGATGAGGAAGCAAGGGTGCAGGGCATGGCAGACGGTGCACTGCATGGTTTACTATTCCACTGCTACCACGGACATAAAATGATTCCTACTACAGCTCCTAAAATGACTTAAGGCTTTCCAACTGTACATAGCAAGTGCTTGCTAACAGCATGGAATGAATTTTTGAAAATAGAGTGATAGAAGTCAGAAAAGGGCAGAAAAAAAGATTTTAGTTAGCACACTGACTCAAATAATAAGTGAATTGGTAATGATACTATGCCTGACATTACACATAAAAGGCTTTACATGTATTTTTTTTCCTCAAGAACTTGTTCCTCTCTATATATTTTATATATTTTTTTTCAAGAGCTTTTTTCAATTGCATGGAGGAAAACATGCAGTACATCTGCAGTGTTAAGATGCCAAAAATATTAAATTCCTCAAATTCAGGACTAAAATAAAAGTCTACCTCATTTAAGTTGTGTAAATACTGTATTACAACATTGAGTCATATTGCATATTATTCCAGTTCCTGTAGGTTTTTTGGGGTGTGCGTGCATGTTTTTGTTTGCTTTTGCTTTTTAAAGAGCCAATTTTTGCAAGCACGTGCTTAGCTTTAAATGACGTCCTCTGCAATGAATAACAATCATAAATATAAATTTGTAACACGTAAAGTTAAGGATGGGCACAAGCCTTTATGAGAGGCAGGCCTTGAAGAGCTCGCCCTGGGAAGTCGTGGTTTCATGGCCAAACTACCAGGAAATGTAAAATGCTGATTTTCCGTCAAAGTTCAGTGCCCTCAAGATTAAGCTTCCATATCAAGTGTATGTTTAGAAAGTGTCAGTAAAATGTATTGATATGATCTGCCAACATACTAAGAACATCCATTTGAGTAACATATGACCTCACGGCAAAATTATGCTTTGAGATACTACTCTCAGCCCTAAACTACTAGACATTTGAAGTGTTAAGAGCATTGCAGCAGCAGCCAAAAACCTAAGAAACTCTGGGATCAAATTCCCCCATCTACGTGACACTGCAGTCCGTACACTCCCTGTCATGGGCACAAATGGCTGTCAGTCACAATATTCAGTAATGCACTCGGGCAGCCAGTCACTTTCCCGAGATCTATTAATGTCCCCTGGTTAGCTTTCAATCATGGAAATTTATTATTTAGAAGTATATCCTATAGATACCGATGGCCATAAACTGAGGGGGGGGGAAATGGAGATGAGAGCTGCAGAGGTAAACACTGTACCATCGAATCACCTGTCCGTAACATGGCACTTTTTGCTTTGCTTTTTAGCAAATGAAGATTTGTATGGTTATAATGAAAACTATTAAAAGCAGCCTAATATTTTGAAGGGACTTCTGCAAGTGCCTCATAATTAAACCATTACAGTTCACATGCATCAAGTAATCCATAAAATTCGTCTGTGTAAGGATCAGATTTCCATTTATGTTCATCATCCAGGAGCTCAGCCATGATTCTTTTGAATAGATTTTCAACTTAAAGCACTGAGCCCTTTTTAACCTCCATCTCCAGTTACAGATCCCAATTGCTCTTGACCACTCTGTATCTAGTGAGTTTACAAAACCACAGAGACAAGCAGAAGATAGGTTGGACTAGGTGATCTTGAAGGGCTCTTCCAATCTAAAGGATTCTGTGATGATCCAGGATCCTTTATTCCATTCAAACTGATCAATTTTAAAGTAACTAAAAAGAAGTAAAGATTATGGTACTTAGGACATACTAGTCATCTTGCAAGTCACAAAAAAGAAACTATAAAGGACAGAAATAGTTGACTGTACTTTTCAAACTGCAGCTTTAAAGAAATATTTACTTTTTTTCCAGATGATTTTAGCACCAGGCTTCCCCAGGTTAAAGCAGAACTTCGTTTCACTAGACTTTGTCATGCTGTCCTTTGAAGAACAGGACAAGTCTCCCAGAGCTCAGAATTTCAGACCAGACCATGAAGCCCTTGAAGCCCACAGCAGCACCCCGAGACAGATGGGTTACTCTTTCCGTGCATCAGTGTGAAAACCCCACCTGCAGTAATTAATACAGATTTTAAAGATGCAAAGCACTTCAAAAGGTTCAGAAAGCTGAAGAACACCAGCAACGCCAAGCAGCATTAGAAGAAAAGTCAGCAGCACAACCTGAAGCTGAAGGACATCATTTGATTAGGGACGTTATTGAAATGGCACCTGTGCCATTGGAGAATACTTTTTTTTTTACGTAGTGTCACCTACGTCAGCACAAACAAAAGCATTGTTCTGCTTGGAAAGTCTTTGGCAGCAGATTCGGGAAAATAACAAAGTATCTTTAATGTGCATAGCACTTAACATTTCTTACATAATCTGATGGAGCAGAATTAATTTCTTGACCAGCATACAGGATATGCTTAATTAAAAGAAAAAAAAAAAGTGGAACAGAGCTTTCTTAGTCTATGTGCTCCTTTTTATTTTTTTCCTTCTCCAAGCAATTGCCTGGGCAGCTCCCTGCTCTGGGCAGCCTGCGCGCGATTACCACACGAAGAAACACTGAATGCGAGTAACTGAATACCACTGCAGGCCCCTGGCTTTTACATTTCTTAGATACTGTTATTTTTAGATATTTTCATAGCTAAATGTTGTAGATGGTGGCAGATTTTGACCATCTGCTGGCCACAACTGTTAAAGACATAAGCAATCAAATAAAAAAAAAAATTAGAGTCCTTGTGTCCAAGGTGCCTTCACCATGAAACAACCACTTTTAAAACCTGAAGAGTTACTACAGCAACTGGTCTCAAAATAAGAATATAAAGACAACTAATTCATAATCTTCACATTTGCAGATTTCTATTTATATGCTGTTTCCCACTACTCAAATACCAAAAGAAAACTACGCTATTGTGAAACTTCCTAACAAATTCTGTTCATCCCAATTCTTAACTGGGGAGAAGGGGGCAATTTCACATCATCCATCTCTAACACAGACGTATGGGAGAACTGTATTTTATAATTAAAAATACATTATTTTCAGTATAATTCTGGCTCCAAAGAAAACTTCATTTGAGCTTGGACAAACCTAGCACTGCAGATAAAGAAATCAGAGTAGGGCGCATCAGCAAACAAATTATTTGTTTGAGCAGCGAAGTCATGAACTCCTTCAACAACAGACTAAAGAAAAAAATAACCTGTCAAGCATTTGAGCAATTATTTTGAACAGTGAGAAGCTTCTCCATCTGAAACCACAGTCCCTGAACTTCTAAGGTGATCGATGAAGTTTTCGTGCCTTTCTCAAGCTGAGAGAGAAGCATGATTCTCATTCATCTCTGCCACTTAAGCGTAAGTTAAAATAATATTATCATTCTCCTCATAACAAAGGCTTCCTGAAACAGGCTCCTTTATAGCCAATAAAGATCACCTATTTGAAAGGTATTTTTGAGACTGGCTGCTCTGATAGTGGTAATGGACAAACTGTTGCTGCTCCCTATCGTGATGAAGAGAGAGGAGCACAGAACAGTTTGGGGATGAAAAGCGTCAGAACTTGAGCATTCCTACAAGCAGAGGGGGAAAAAAAGGTTCAGCGAACAAACAAAACCTGGTTGGGGTAACAGAGGCATGGGAGAAACGAGGCTCCTGAGGGAAGGCTCCAGCAGATGGCCCCAAAGCAGCAGCAGCCACAAACTCTCAGCAGCTCAGGGACCCACGGGCGCTTGTTTTCTGTACGCGCAGCTGAGGCCAAGCCCAAGTCCCACCTTCACCCTGATCTGCTGGTACCGGTGCGCTTGAGAAGGCACCCTTGTTTTAATAAGATGAGGGGAATCTACATTTTAATTAAGAACAGAAATTGACACGCAAAACGAGATCTGGTCAAAAATTGTGATTGCATAAAAGGACATTTGTGTTTTGAACTTAACTTTTCTATGCATGTTGTTTCTATTTATCTTTCCCTCTTTCTGGCTTAAGCAAAAAAAGACAAAGTTGTAAGAAAAGAGCCTCCCCCCTCCCCTTTTTCTTTTCTTTCCATAAAAATGGAGATTTCGCATCTCAAACAAAAAATGAGAATTATCTACTCTATCTATTCTATCTTTTAGAACAGATTTTTTTTTATATTAAAACATTTTGCAGTGGAAATCCTGATCCTGCCCTACATAAGCCATTGAATATCAGATCTGTATCTGCAGTAAACGTATGCATAGCAATGACGATAGAGAACCCCAGAGCTACCACAGTGATTAATATAAACACGGGAGGACATCTTTTCCATGCTCTGGAACATACACTGAGACAAGTTAGGTCTGCTTCAACATGAATTCATTTACACTAGAAGACCTCCCATTCCATTGCCTTCCCTACTGGTATTTTAAAGAAATTCCCCAGTAGCTAGGTTCTTTTCCCTCAAATTCTCCCACCTTCTCATTTGCCAGCTATCATCCAGTCATACGTTAAGAGCTGATACTTCAAAAGTACATTACAAACCAAGAAAGCTCTGCGTAACTTCCACCCTTCTACCCTGATATATTTCCACAACTCAGATATTCCCCTTGTTCTTACAGACTGGCCTGTACCAAAGGCATACTGCATATTATATATTGCAAATTTGCAGGCACTGAGCACATTGTTTGATCAGGTAACACTGAAGAGAGGGGAAAAAAAAAAAAAAAAAAAAAAAAAAAAAAAAAAAAAAAAGGGAAAAAAAGGATGCTAGCTACTTCCTAAGTGCATACAAGCTTCCACGCCGGTGACCTATGCCGCAGTTATTGTCTTCGTTTTGCTAGCGAAGACAAACGAACAGCAGGGAGGTGAAGCGACCTGCGCAAGGCCGCACAGCGAGCGTGAGGCAGAGCCGAGGATCTATCGGCGCGGAGCTGGCGGGTTTTACCATCCACCTCCGTGTTCTCCTCTCCTACAGAGAACGCCACCGACACTTCCGTTCACTCCAGGCTGTGGTTTCACCTCAGGAACTGCTTAACTACCGCGCATCAGGAAGAAATGCGGCAAGATACGTAGGTGGCTGAATAGGAGGAAATCTGCATCTGCTGGACGAGGCTTACAGCTCAAAAATATAGGGAGAAAGTATTTGTTTGATAATTTCACAGAAAGGAATGAAAGCAGAAAGCAAAAGTTGCTAAGTCTCTAAGCTGGCCTTCTGACGTTGAGAAAATGATAAATAGGGTGGATAAGCTGAAGGCCTTAAAACCAAAGTCACGCAGCTTATCTCTGACAAACTGCAAGGCACAGACCACTGGTAACGCTAAAGGAACAGTGGCAGGGAAAAATCATCTTAAAAAAATGTCTGGTAGCAGCATCATGTACGGTTACAAGCAGAGCAAGGCTGCATTTCTCGAGGATGACTCAAAAGCAGTGACTCCAGTGCAAGAGGATGGTAACTTGGATGAGTTTTATGTGCCAAAAGGGATCTAGAATGCCCCAGCTCTTGCATCTTACACCACAAAATGCTCAAGGTATATGTGAGGACTTAGGAATCCGTGTTGAAGATAAAACCCATGGTGCAAGCTTGAGCATTAGGGAAGAAGCAGTGTTACCTATCAATATTTGGAAAGAAGACTATGCAGCAGTGTAGCCATGTAGTTTTTGCATACTAAATACTTGGTGATTTTGTTAACAAAGGGCTGAAACACGCTATTCTCAGAAGAAGCCTTTTCCAATCCATTAACCTCCAAAATACCAGAGGCGCGTATTAACTTTGCACATGCACTGCACAAGTCCATTGTTTGAGTCAGGATTCTGTGTAAGCAAAGAAGAAATCTCCACTTACACTTGGATGAAGAGTTACGCCACTGCAGAAGGCACAGACACAGATCCCGTTGCACCACTCAGTCTCTGCAGAAGACAGATCCTCACATGAGCAGTCTGTACTGGGATAAATTCATTTCTACCTATCAGAAGACAGCCAACATTTATTTGGTTGTTGAGGTTTTTTGTTGTTGTTGTTTTAAGTCAAGGTCTTCTAAGTTGTACCAGATACACAAGAATTCAAGGGCAGGTATGAAATATGAAAGGTGTTTTACTTCAAGTAAATTACAGGAAAATTTGGTTTTCTAATTTCAGTTTGGGAGAAGGGGAAGGAGGAAGGAGAGAAGCTAAAGCAGTGACTAAGGTTCAGGTGTTTTACCCGATTCAGCAGTGAAAGCCAAGGTAATACAAATACAGATTTACCTGTAGTCATGCACTTCAGAGAGAAAGAGAATGTGACCAACTCACAGTCATCTCAGTATATAACACAGCATGCCAGGTTTTCATAACATCATGCAGAAACGATACAGAATTAGCCACTGTCATCTCTACTCAGAATGAAGCTCAAGGCTCAGAGCTGTTGTGTGTTGAGGGATAGAAGGAAAGCAGGATTAAGGACTTCAGTCACACCATTTGTTGCATCGAAGATCAAGCTTCACAGGATATTACTGTATACCTCTATGATCATAGTTCAAATTCTGTCAGTCAACTTCCCTCAGTTCCATGAACCAGCATTTATGGATCAGTGCTGTGAATCAGTGTCCCAAGTCAAAATTTATCTTTCTCAGCTACACCCATCCAGTTGAAGAAAGTGAAGGACAGCTGGTTGCTGGAACTGCATAGAGCCTGAAGGGGAAACCACAACACAGCCACGTGCAGGCACACGCTTGCATTTTTATATCACATTTCCTCTAGGAGATGAGATTATCCTACTGTCTGAAGCCAGAATGTTCTGAAGTTTTATCTCTTGTGGCCTATCGCCACGTCACCCTGAACATGCCTGATCTAGACAGGGTCAGGCCCAGTTACCGCGTGGATGGGAGACAGTTTGTGAATACCAGGTAGCATAGGCTCCCAAGGCTCAGCTGGTGTTGACACTTGGGTGCAATGTCAAGAGCAACCAGAAGAGCTTCCCGTACTGTATCAGTAGTAAAAGACTAAACAAGGGAAATGCGGGCTTATGCTCAACGGGCTGTGTGATCTCGTGGCAGCAGAGGCAGATATGGCTGAGGCACTCTCTGCCCTCTTTGTCTCAGTCTCCACCAGCAAGGTCTTCCAGGCCTCTCTGCTTAGCCACAAGTTCGAGGAGGAGACAGACTACCAGAAGGAGACAAGGATCAAGTTGGGGATGACTTGAGAGAACTCATCCCATACAAGACAAGAGCATGGCACCAGATAGGTTGCACCCAGGAGTGCTGAGAGAGCTGGACTATGGCCCTGTGAAGCTACTTTGCCTCTCTGAAGGGCAATGGGGAAGGGGTAGAAGGACCCTGACAGCTGGAGAAAGGTAAATGTTGCACCCATCCTCAGAACAGCCTCAGAAGCATATACAGCTGAGACTCTTCTCTACGCAACATAGAGCTGAAAAAGTCACAGAAAACACATCCCTCTTTTCAGTGTCCTGCTCTACTTGCTATAGCAAAAACTGACACAAACTGAGAGGACCCTCGCTGGACTACTGGAAGCTACCCTCAGAAGTTATATCCACCGAGCCACAGACACAAGGGCAAGAAGCCAATGACGGAGCAATCAGGAAAAAGGAAATCCCTTGCATCATAAGATTCATCTGCCTGAAACCATCTGGAAATTGACTCTTCAGGATATAAAGTTCACAGCATATTTTCTAAAGAAATCCCAGCAAAAAAGACTCGCGAGTTTCCTGGGCTTTGACCCAGAAGACCCTCAAACATCCTTCCCTGGTTTGGCATAGGTCAGAGGAAGATTTAAGTGAGAAGCAAAAGTTTTCCACACTTCAATAGACAGCCCCTCACCTTCTCTAACCAGTCTCACTCAATTTACTTCTTTCTGAAAGGGTGGAAACCTGTTTCATCCCTGGGGTGATGCGGTGAACCCAAAAAACTCAGGGAGAAAGTTACAACAGCTCCTCCCTTCGAATCAGAGGTTTGGAGGAATGCTAGGAGCAACTTACCAGCCGGCACCCACTCAGGAAGACAGCCTTGCCCGTCTGCCTGGAGTACGCCTGCCGGCGTTTGGAGGACTCGAAATTCTACTAGCGTGCATGAAAGACTCACGGAATTCATGGTGCAAGACTAACGATGCTAGTTGAGTCTCTAAGTCCTGAATCTCAAGTCCTAACAATCTTTTCCCATTGGTTTTGGGGGCTGGAAAGGTGACTTTTGTTTCCACCAGCAGATAAATCCTTGCAGGAATGAGTCCATTAGGTTTGGTATAAAAATAAAGCCATTGGTGCTTCAACCTTTGTCCAAAAGCTCAATGAAAATATAGCAGGAAGTGATAATTCTCACTCCCACGTTCTTCCTGTGTGAAACGGTATTTGTCAGCCCTCACAAGGAAAGAAAAAAGAAAAAAAACTGCATGAACTTTGTAGGAAATGGCTTGAGTTTTTTTCCATAAGAAAGGCATCATTTATTGATGGCAACCCACCACAACAGCTGCTACACTTAAGCTTAAGAGTAAATAAATACCTATGCTTACAAACTAAACCTCATTTCAGACCAAAGAAAAGAGAGTCAACATAAGGTGCTTTAACCAACCTGCCTTGCAAAGCACCCAAAGAGTAAACAGGACAGATTCATCAGGTGGCACGTAGCATCATATAGATCATATAGACAGGTTAAAAAATGCAGATGTAGTCCAAGGACGTGCCTTGAAAAGTTCGTTGTTTGGCATCTCTGGACACAACATCCAGTACATCTGGGAAATTATTGGAGCTTTCAGGTAACCAAAAACCAATTTATTTAGTTTTGGCTCTGCCTTCCACATTATGATGTTTATTCAGTCTCTCAAACTAAACTAACTTCATTGCACTTTTGCTTCTAGATGCAAGACAACCAAATGCTCCACAGAATTCAGCACTTCAAAGCGAGTTTTTCTCTCGCACAATTAATCAGCTGCACAGACACTGCACAATTAGTGGCTCAAAGGAGAATGGACTCAAGCACGCAGCAATAAACCATAGTTACAAACTGAAAGACGATAGCAGCCATGGATTATTCCCCTGAATATTGGCAGCTGTAGGCTCTCGGGCTTGCAGATGCAAATGGGAAATAGCTAAGGGCACACCATATTTATGGAGGGGAAGAAAGGCCCAAATACCCCTCCCGTCCCACAGAGCAGTGGGACACAACAGCACGTCCCCTTGCAGAACGGCACACATCATTACTCCTCCCAGGTACACCGACAGCACTCGATAACAACCCAGGTTAGATGAGCACACACCAGATGAACAACTCGTCCCATCATCACGGCTATTGTTCACACACAAGAGTCCTTCCTAACGCTGTTTAAATACACAACATGGAAGCTCTTGACGCAAATGGCCTTTGTTTCTTCTGCAAGAGATTTGTAACTAACTCATTAACTATAAATATTTAAAGTGCAACTCATAACATTGTTTCCCCTAGACCACTGTGCTCCTGTTATTAAGGTGCCGCTTTCAAACTTGTGTTTTATCTGAATGGCTTTTTACCAGCAGTTCCCAAATAAGGCGAGGAAGCAAGCCCAACGCGTCCAAGGTCACTGTTTGTATGTCAGATCGCGCTGATGGTTATAACTGTTGTGGTTTTCCACCTTGAGAGGGCAGGAAACTAAAGGTCTTCTGGGTAATCAAATGCACATGTAGAAACAATAAAATACACCCATAAAAAAAATGAGTGCCAAGCTTATTAAGTCTTTTGCAGAAATGGCAGCTAGCGCCAAGTGTTCTATCCTAGGCACCTTTTGCCTGATTTTTTTTTTTTTTTAAATTACTACAGAGGTGCAACCAAAGCCCCTAGAAGTCAGCACAAAAAAAAAAAAGCACATCCGAAACTTCAAACGTGTGACTGTTACATGCACCCATTGCCTTTTTTCTCCACATTTCTGGAATATTAACACACAACGCAAGATGGACAACGAAGGCTACTTTTTGTGCATAACATTCGTTAAACAGCAGGTGCTACGAGTAGGTTATTCTGAACAACAGATATGCCAAACCAGGTGGGAGAAAGCAGAGTCTTTTTGAAGAAGAGTTTGTTTGTCATGTAGCTGCTTTCAAACACACCACCTTGTCATTGCTTTCATTTGAAAAAACACTTTTAAACTATGAATCATTTGCAACAAGAGGGGACATAAGGGAGCACAAGGACCCCACTGAACTGAACATCCTAAAAGCACACCCAGATCACCTCCTCCAAGATCTCAGCAGCCTAAGCAAAGAGAGAGAACTGAAGAGAGTCGGGTAGAGGACTGGAAGGCAACACCACCACGTTTGCTAGGGCACAGTGGGATGTCTGGGTGCCAGCAGGTCCTCTTCTAGGCATCACAGCCGAAAAGAAATGACAATGGACTTGAACTATAAGGTAGGCTTGGGAATAAAACATTTAACATCAACCTTCTTTCGGGATGCCACAAGGATTTGATAATCTGATCTCCCAATAAATTGTTCCAAATATATTCAAAAAAAATGTACAAAAAGTTCTTCTGTAGTTTTAGTCATTCCTGGGAAGGGTTTCTTTGTTTTTTGTTTTGTTGTTGGTGGTTTTCAGTTCATTAGGTGGAAGATACAAGAGTGTACCTTTGAATGCATACCCTACTTGAAAGAGAGGAACACCGGCATATGTGCCTGTCAGTTGCTGAAGGAGGATTTTCCACTGTATTCTTGCTGTTGAACAGTTTCCCTTTGGATCTGCAACCCTTAGCATGCATTTCTTTTGAGGTTAAACTGACAGTGCTGAAGATAAAAGTTTCTCATTCCCAATTCAGGTTTTAATTAATCATTATTTGCCAATTAATTTTTTTAATTTGGAGTCTTAAGATATACATCTATTATCTTATAATTTCAGTCATCTAATGAAACAGTTTGGGAGAAGGGTTTTTTTTTTTTT
Source organism: Anseranas semipalmata (assembly GCA_013399115.1). NCBI lineage: Eukaryota > Metazoa > Chordata > Aves > Anseriformes > Anseranatidae > Anseranas > Anseranas semipalmata. Next base: position 703,758 of record VXAA01001407.1, read on the forward strand.
TAAATCCTCCTTTTATAAGTGTCACTTGCTTCATTAATATAAGGAAGAGCTAACGATTGCTTGAGCTGAGCATACTGTTCTTGGAGGTCTGATCATGAGGCACAGGCTGCTAGCATTTGTTTGCTTTTCATTTTCTCTTTTCAAACCATCCTCCCCTAAAAGAAAAATGGGCATTGACAAAAGGGAACAAAATGTAGGCCAAACATAGTTTAGTCCTGTTGGCCGTGGTCTTATATTACTTTAGAGAAAAATGTTTTTCAGCATTTTGAGTCTGTTCTCGTGAACAGCAAGACTCTTCACAAGAGACTCAATAGGATGTTCGGGCTCTAAATATCTGAAGAACGCGTAACAATAGCTATTCAGCCCAGATTACTTCAATAGGTTTCCTCCTCCCTCCAACTTTGTCACCTCAGCTATTGTAGATCCTGAAACTGGATCTAAACATAACTGCTTCCCATCACCCCATGGGAAAAATAAATTAAGCCTGAAGGTTATGCAATGACAGGTAACTTTCAACAGTGTAACTGTCAAGATTTAAATCAACAACATTAATGATTTTTTTCGAGTCCCGGTGCCGCCTGACAAGAAAAATCAACACGTGGTAATATCACAACCTTCTAAATTATTTAGTACATACACTAGAGAAGTCATCGGTAATTGTAACGCTTCGGTACTTTCCTGTATCAGCCGTAATGCTGAGTGGTGAATATGAAAGTGAGTTTTCAGGGGGGTGGATTTATTTCTTTTTATTATTATTATTATTTTATTTATTTATTTTAAAAGAAGTTACGTAGGGTGGTGTTGTGGTTTAACCCGGCAGGCAGCTAAGCACCATACAGCCGGTTGCTCACTCCCCCTCCAGAGTGGGATGGGGGAAGAGAACTGAAAAAGGTAAAAAAGTGCGAGAACTGCTCGGTTGAGATAAGGGCAGCTTAATAAGAAAGAATAAAAAAAGAACAAAGAAAAGAATGAAACAAAACAAGCAGCAAACAACACAATTGCTCTCCCCCAGCCAACCGATGCCCAGCCAGTGCCCAAGCAATGGCATACCCCAGCCAGCTCCCCCCAGTTTTATGGCCGAGCAAAACACCCTGTGGTGTGGGACATCCCTCTGGGCACTTTGGGTTCTGTCCCCTCCCAGCTCCCGCTGCACCCCCAGACTCCTTGCTGGCTGGGCAGCACGAGAAGCTGAGAAGTCCTTGGTTTAGTGTCAGCACTGCTCGGCACCAACTGAAACATCGGCGTGTTATCAGCGTCAGTGTGTACATGTACATACATACGTACAGCTTCCTGCAGCACTGAAGTTCATTCATCATCGCCGCCTGAAGTTTTGTTCATCTAAAAGCACAGCAGAAACTGAACTGTTGGTCAGCTCGGTTCCCTGGTCCCTGCTCGCATCGGGGACCACAAAGGGTACAGCTCTGAGAACGGCAGAGTTCTGGATCTGATCCTCGACTCAGCTGATACATTCTCAAGTAAAATATTTGGAAAACATCTCTCTCCAAGCTAACAGTATAACATGTGCGTTGGGTTCCCAAACCATTTTAGTTTGGCCCAAAAGGAAGCACATTGCATTCTATTGTTTCTGGGCCCCTTCTTTCAAACAAAGCAAAGGAGAGGTTCACACAGGGACTCGAACACTGTTTTCACACAGGAGGAGCTGATGGTAGCACTGCAGGTGGTTACAAGGCTCATACACTGACAGGCACTTCAGGCCAAGGTTCTGCAATAGTCCATTTGGCAGCACTACAGTTCACATTCAAGTAGCTCAAGAATTTGGAAAAAGATTCCTTTGGATTTTAAAGTGCAGCCTGATGCAGCCAGAAAAGTATATTTTAGTTTAGGATGCTTTCCAGTGTGTATAAGGAGAGAGAAGGGAAGAAGATGATCAGTCTTATAAAGAAGAGTTTCACTGCAATTAGTTGAAAATTGTATGCATATGCAGATATGTTTGTGAGGTAGCACAGAAATTTAGGGCACTGAATTCAACGTGAGTTAAGGAAACTCTACACCACACAGCAAGAAGTTAGCCATATGCCTACCCACATAAGTTTGATATATCTCTATATATTTTTAAAGTTTGATTATTTACTGAAACTTCGGACTTAGAGAGATGGATCCTGCCAGCTCCTTGAGAACTGCATGGTAATTGTGAATTCCAGTCACACACACCTGATATCACAGCTTTAAAACAGCTCAAGAGCTACCGGATTATAAAAGAATGCAGACAACCATCCTCAGGTGTAGTAGAACTCCATTCACTATACACCAAGGAGGTTTTCCAAGCTTTTATGCTGTTGCTTCAGTCTCTAGCCACACACTAACACAGGCTTTCCGTGGTGTGGAAACAGATCAGGATGTTAAAGGAACCGGGATAAACAGCGAGGGACTGGGGGAGTGCTTGTTATCTGGCCAATTTGTAGCACCAGAGTAACAATGTTTGAGAGAGCTTGAAGTGCTCTTCAAAGATATCTACACTTAATAACCTTCCGTTTTGGTTAACTTTGCCATGACACCAAAAACATACTTCTGTTCAACTTCACTGCTTTAGCTGGCATCACACAAACCTCTGCCCCTTCTTCATTTTGCACTTCTCCACACCTTTCCACCTCCTCTTGCTCTCCCTAAGACACATATCAGAACAAACCTGCAGGCCTGCATCAAAGACGGGCTGGTCAAGAAGTCAGGAAACAAATGAAAGTGCTCCTCTTCAGAGGGTAAAGTGTCTTTGAGGACTCTCTGAACGAACATGCATTTATTAGGAACAGATACAATGGCTTTTGTTTGATGATGGCAGCCTCGTGGTTGTCTGAAGCTGTTTGAAAGAGATCAGCTGTGCTCAGAACAGGTTACAGAGCATCTCAGATCAGAACAGGCCTGAGAAGGTAAAGACTTGGGGCCTTTCAAAAGGTGCCTAACTTCATACCATACATTTCGATATTCATAGTAAGACTACCATGCCTTCCGCAAAGCACATATCTCTTGAACTCCCAGAAAGTCCCGACTGGATATGCAGACATTCACATCATACATTGACTTAGACATTTTTCCAATGTATAAACAGTGCATGTAGTAAGTGATCAAGTTGGCTCTTTTAGAGTTCAGTTGGACACAAGAGTTTACAAGCAGTTCAGAAAGTATTTGGTTGCCAAGCTGTTAACACTGCAGAACTGCTGTACTGGTTACCTGCACAGTAATTACACAGCAGAGATCCGGCACCTTTATTAAAAAGCCACTCCTGTTTTATGAGTAACAGGAACTGCTTGCTTCAAACAAAAATGCAAATCCATTCCTTGGCTAGAATTGTGAATGCTTAGAAAGATTTTGCTCGAAAGTGTAAACATTTGCTATCTGATATCAGAAAAATAAAAGCTAACAAACACAAGGAAATGGTTAAAGAAAAATCAAGATGGAAAGTGAGAAAACAAACCTGTTTAACCTCCTCTTCTCCTGTCCATTCAAGCAAAGGCGGCAGCATGGCAGCGCTGCAGAGCGCTCTGAACTAACAGACAAACTGGTGACCATGTGAAAACGGGTCGATTCCACCTCCTGCCTGTGTTTAAGCAAGCAGCGGCACAGGGAGCCAGTCAGCACCAGCTTGGCTATATGTTATTCCAGTAGCAGTGCTCCTCACCACACGCTACCTAAAGAGGCATCAATAGTTCAGCGTTTCGTAAGCCAAGGCAGTTTCACCTACCAAATTCCTCGTGCAGGAGAAAAAAAAATCCTGGCAACTGGCAGTCAGAAGGAAAAGCAGTTTCCTTCCACTTTAAATGAGGAGAGTTTAACACAAAAAGTAAACAACTGCTCTAGCTTCTCACTGCTGCTTTTTCTAACCAGCCAGCCTACAAGAGCCCCAAGAAGCTGAGACGCGCACATGCAAAATCAGAAACAGAAATACTGAAGGAAAGAAGAATTACAAATGAAGACAGATATACATACAAAGAAAGGAAATAGAGAAATTATGTTTGCATGCTACTTCAAATACCAGACTTTGAAAGAGCACATTAAGAGGCATATATATTTATTGGGGAGGTAATGGCATCTCTTCTCCTCATGTGTGGCACCAAAATAAAGATGCGTTTGTTATCACTTTTTTGGGATGCCAACAGGACAGTTACAGCCATTTCTTTCTTCACCTTCCTCAATTCCTCTGCATGTCTTTTGGCAATCAACAGCTGCAAACAGACAGCCGCCCATCCAAACAACCAGCTGCCTTGACCATCTCAACAAAAAGCATCCAGCATCAAATGCAAACAGCTTCAGCCATGCTCACGCTCCTAGAACTGGTTATTTCTGGCCAAGCCTCATTTAAAGACTTTCAAAGCTGCTAGAGAGACTGAGGGAACACAGCTCTCACTTCAAGTCAGTGAGGGAGGTTCCAGCATATCTTCCCCAGCCTTGTGTGAAAATCCCACCTACATACCACCCTGATTTCTCTGGGACACAGCTGCTATTTAAGGGGCACTGCTGAGATCAGAGAAGTGGCTTCCATTGCGGCTGCTCCGATAGCTAACTGCTGTCAATCTGCCTCCTCGGTGGCTGCCATGAAGTACACATTTTTTTCATATCAGCTTCTTCTTTGAAAGCTGTAGCTCGAGTCATTTTCAAACTAAAACCCTATTTTATTTAAAAGTAGCTCAGGTATACTTTTAATTGCATTTAAAATGCTTGGTATTTAAAAAACCTGCACATCCACCAGTTTCTACAGTTCCAGTTGCATATCCACATGGACTCCAGTGCCAGCTCAAATCCAGCAAGCTGACTTCAAAAAAAAGTAAATATGTCCCTCATGAGCAAAACCATCTTTGAACAGGGATACAATTGCTCAAAGTTAATTTACATCTGGCCTGGTTCCCTAAAGGCGGCATGAATTTTGGTTTTAAGTCTGTGACATGAATATAGTACCATACAGCAAGCAAACTTTTACCAAAGTTTCTGTTTGTAAATAAATGCATAAGCATCAATGCAATGTTTAGAAGCGCAATCTATGAAGATTAGGCAATGCAGAACTTCGTTTCAGCAGCAATACAATGTTATTACAATATAGTAGCAATAGGTCTTTCCTAACAAAAATATATTTAAGTAGGCAAAGAAGTTAAAAAAAATAAAAATGAATAAAAAACAACTAGAACTCTACGTCTTAACATTGCACTGCAATCAATCTTCCCATGGAAGTCCACTTTGCATTTCTTTATCTATTGAATTCAGTTGTGCAACCTGAGTTCTTCCTGAAAACAAAGTATTTCTGTTGAATTCAGCAGACCCTTGCTTGCCAGAAACGTATCTCTAACACACAACGTAAAACAGAGTTGCTAATACCAGATGACGCTAAACAAACAGCAGCTCTCCACTGCCTGGCAATTAAAATTGATAAGAAGCCCGTGTTCTTCAGGACTTCTTTTCAACTCTAACAGTAAGCTCTGGAATTGCCAGCCACTGAAGGTTTTTATGACTTTGCTTTTTATGAATGCGTGGCCTAACAGGAGATAAGCGCTTTTGTGCACTTGGCTGGTGTTTGCCCACGATCAAGACTGTTGACTGGGGGTTTATTGCCGCGAAAAGATGCCAACAGCACCCCAAGGACAGACTGGGACATTCCAGCGCTTGTCAGAGAGGTGCCAGTTTCCCACTAATTCAAACACCGCTGTGATTTCACAGAGCCGCAGCAGTGCTGATAACAGCTTTAGACTCGGATGCCAGGGGAGAGAGCAGTCAGATTGTACTAGTCCCTGCAGCTAGAACAGACGCCCTACAACTCCACGTTAGCTTGCGGGTCAGCAAGGAAGAAGGATCGAACCTTATCTGGGACACAGCTGTGGGTCAGTCCCTGATGCCACTGTATTCACACACATCCTGGGGTACAGAAAGCAAACTGCTCTAAAGTACTAGTGCAATATCAGAGCAGGACGAGCACAGAAGCACGGACTGGCCGTCTCTTTGTGCTTTCACTGTACCTTAGAGCCCTGAGCTTAAAGGCAATGTCTACCCAGCCAGGCGCAGTGCCAGCTCTCAGTCCCCCAGCCTGCCCCTCGGAGGCTTCGTTAGCACAGGCTCATCCCTGCCCTGCTGTGGCTGCCCGGCTTTTGGGCCAGAACCAGCTCACAGCCTGCCAGTTGGCACAAGGACAAGGTCTGCAGATATGGTCCTCTACCTCCACGCTTACCAAAGCTTTATCCATCCTGATCTAGCAGTCACAGCTCAAATATAATCCACATTTCAGGTTAAGAGAGCAGCAGGGACGCTTACATCTTTTAAAACCAGCTGGACTGGAATCAAATTTCTTAGAGATACAAAGTGGAGAGAGCTACAGCCAGTAAATCTCATTGCTTCATTCAAGTCCATGGGGTGTTGGTAGAGCCAGTCTTTTCCTCTCCTCTTCTGTAAACAAAGCGCAACGAAGCTGCCAGCAAAGCTGACTCAAGAGGAGTTGCGAGAAAGGAGCAAACTTACAGTCATTCCTTCTTCCTTAATGACCAGGCTATTTTTTTCCATTTCATTCCATGCATTTAAGCTGATTTCAGCTCATTAACGTGAAGACATTGCATTTACACTTTAGGAAGGAAAGCATATATTGTCTGACTTTCCCATGGCTATTTTATCTTCCTTGCGCTGCAATAGCAACACTTGCCTTACAGCCATCTCATAAAAACACTTCATTCTTCCCTACACTTATCATGACGTGAATGGAAGAACTGGGAGAAGTGAAGAAACTACTTTCACCACCGTGGCCTCCTGTAACTATAGAGGAAAAACACTTCAAAAGACAGGCCCTGTAACTCTGGCTTTATTTTACAAGGTAGGTGCTAATCTCTGTGGTGCAACCAAATTTTATTCTAGTTAATCATTTACTGCCTGTGGAGCATTTTACCCCAATTGGATTTAATTTCTGCCTTCAGTTCCTGTCCTAAACTTGCACAATTTTCACCTGGCTGCAGTGGCTAAAATTCAGCAGAATACAAAGTCTCTTCTACACATCACATCTGGGAGCAGGCAGGTGAAGAAAGGCACCATATAAATAAATAGCTAACGGCAGCTAAGTCTGCTTAACAAACACGTGGTGTTTGAGAGAGAGCCCAATGAACACACAGAGCACCTCGTTTTAACAACCAGACAGAAGCAGCAGCACATTGCGTTCGCTGGCAGGGTAGAATTATGGGGTATGGGAACCAAAGATACATGTAGCTGCATCTTTCTAACATCACAAGGCTTTTTTTTCCCCCCTTCCTTCCAAAACCACATTTGTGCTGAAGCCAGGTGCAGCCAGTGAACATCACAGCTAATGGCAGCTGATGGATTGGCTCAAGCTCCCTGTTGCTGGGTTTTGGATCAGTAAGTAAGTTTAAATGAAGCTGTATTGATATATATATTTTTCTTCTCTACAACAAGTGGCAATTGAAACATAAGGAGCTCATAACATCACTTTTAACAGAGAAGATAGCACTGATAAGAGCAAACAGGAGGCATGACAAAATTTTTTTATATATGTATTTTTAGGATCAGTTGAACTACCACCAAACCAGGTAAAACTTGAGTTTAATCTTATGCTTTAAGTTCTCATCTGCAGCAAAAGACAGAATGGTGGTCTCAATCTACATAGTAAAATTTTTGCAAAGCACTTGGTAACACTGAGAGAACCCAGGTGCACGTATTATAAAAAACACAGACTGGAGCTACACATCATGTAGCTTATTGCACATCAATTTTTTTTTGTTCCGGTTCTTTGTCAGCTAAATCTCTGTTTGGGCTTGCTTCAGCTGTAGCAACAGATTTTTTCTTTTATTTTGTATCTGGAGGAGATTTTTGCTGCCTTCTCTAAGGTATCACTGGTAAAATGAAAACATTCAACATAGGCAAGCACTAGTTGAAAACATCGGTAAAGTTTCAGCATGGGGAGAAGGAATTATAAAGCTAAAATCCAATTATATGTTTTGTTTTTTTTTCAATCAGAGCCAAAAATTAATTGAAAAATACTTAGAACATGTATTTGTGAAATTTTTGCTCCCAAATTTTCACAGAAAGGAAAAGAATGTACTAAGCAGCAGTTAGAGCTCTCAGAAATGCATAAAATACACGTACAACCCATCCACTGTAGGTATACAGGCATCCCACTGAGTAACGCTGCAGCTCTGTGGTGTTTGGCAAGTGAGCCCACACGGTGTTCCCCCCACTCATGACACAAATGTATCTGATGAAAGGCTTAACTTTCCTTCTCAGCTCCCTAACAAATACAGAATTCAGTGCAAATTCCTGCAGGAAGGCAGGAAAGAGAGGAGATACAGTGGAATTTAAGCATCTCAGAAGTCTTCAGCTGACAGTACATGTTATTACCCACTCTTAAAAATAGTCCTCGCTATATGCTTTCAACTAGCAACTCCCATATGTTGGCTTCTACCTGCAGGCAAAAATCCACGTCCTTCAGACCAACAGTAAGTGCAGAACCTCTTGGTGAAGTACCACACAAGCACTAAACGTCACTGCGACGGCACAGAACTTGGTAAAGGTAAGGACAGAGCTCCACATCACCATCGGACAGGTCACAAGGAGACATTAAGACCACCAGGCATGGTGAAGTCTGGCAGACTGTGAGTTTTGACAACGGAAGGATACCTCATTTCTGCAGGCTCGCGAAAGATTTTAACAGATCGCATTAACTCGGGCCCTGCACAGAGATTACCATGTTCTTTGAGCTCTTCAAGCTCCACACAAACAACCTTGAGGGTTATTGAAAAGACCCGAGTTTACTTACCGTGGAGAGTCATACAAGTGCATGCCACCACGCGTCTGTGACAACCAGGCAGTGCCTGGTTAAAGCAACTCCTGCACACAGGTGCATCCCTCTGGAGAAGGACTGGCCACTGGCAAGTCAAGGGCCACACCAATTAATTAATTAGTGACTGAGCAATTCTGTCACCTGTTTGCCTATTACAACACAACTCTCGGTGCTAGGGAACTGTTGCTGACAATCCCATTAACCAGCTGATTTTCAGAGGCACAGTTGCTACTGCTAATATCTCAGGGATGGCTCATGGACTAATGGAAAGCCTGAAAGAGCCTCAAATAATAGTCACATGCCATCATGACACAAAAGCATGCTACTCAAAAAACAATCTGCTGGTAAAATGAGTTTCAAAGGCTGAGACACAGAATACCCTTCTTACTTATTTTCAAGGGCACAGCTATCGCCCGTCACTTGTGGATGAGATCATTCAGCTCTGTTAAGATCCTAGCTGGGTTGACACCTCCTCGCATGCTGAAACCAGAAAGTTCTTGCAACAAACCCCTTGTCCCCGAGACACAGGAGAATCGATCCAACAGCACGCCCAGGTTTGAGTCTACCTCTCGTTACAGAGGGACACCAGGCGAGGAGGGACAAGAGAAAGAGAGAGAACAAGTGCACTCTGCAAAATGACAGAAGTGTAGCAAAGGATTTCTGGCAACTCTGGCCAAGATCCAGGCATCAGAGATTTGCTGTCAAGGATAATACACTGAGCTATTCTCAAAAAGCTGGGAAACTACTTTAAGATGGAAAACCAAACCAAAACAAAACCCCACCAAAGTAGAAAGCAGTAGCGAACAATTCAGACCCAACTTCATGCATGCTACTGGGTGGAGGTTAGTTCTAACATACAAGACGCTCTCAAAACTTCCTTGTAGTGGGACCAAGGTACAGATCCACTTCCCAAGAGACACCCAAAGCACACGGGGTATTTGCTTCAGCAACAAGGTTGTCACTGCTAATGATTAAGATGCCAAGAGAGTACAGAAAGGAGACATCTCCTTTGAAACCCTGACACAACTGTCACTTTTCCTAGCTATATGAGAAGAGCCACCCACCCACAATCTGCTAGATCTCCATCAGCTGCTAGCTGTTAAATCAGCCTGTAAATTCAGACATGGTGTATTCAACTAATGATCTACGATGCACAATAGGTCACCCCAAAGATCTTTGCTGGTTTCAATAGTGAAACAGAACGAGCTGGATGGGAAAGGACCAGTTCTTGTTACCACAGTAACAACGCATTAAAAAGTCTCAAAAGTTGACTCCATCTTGCTGCAAGTGCATAGGAGGGATCGAGAGCGGAAGCACCTACACAGCACGTGTCCCTTGTGGATCCCTGCAGCACCAAAGGAATCCGGCCACCACAGGCAGCACAAAGGCCAGAAGGAGGTTACCTGCAGAGATGCCATCAATAGCAGAGATGAAAGCGTGTTAAGCAAACACCTTCCCAAAAAACTNCTTCCCAAAAAAATCAAAGGGGGGGGGGGGGGTTGGATTTCTTGGGGACTCTTATTCTCCCCTGGACAGTTTTTTCAGCTGATCTACACGTTTGTGGAAGTAGAGTTCTCTCAATTTCCATTTCCTAACCACCCAGTGCCAATTCCATCAGCAAACCATTTTCATAAGTAAACAAGTATTAAGAATCTGATAAAAGATACAGGACGTCCGATTTTCCCCCAGCCACAAACCCTTTTACTCCATCACAGTCTAAATTAGACAGACAAATCAGTGCATTTTGACAAATCCACGTTGACTGCTAACATGAGTTATATAAAGTAACAAACTGATTTCCTCTGAGCACTTAGAAATAGTTTGATTACTTGCTGCTTTCCAGCAGAATCCCTCAAGAGAAGAATCAGATGGCAGTTTGCACACATTATTTCAATAACGACAGGCACAGACCACACGAGGGTTTGTTGAAATGCACACTTTGGTCGAAGAGGAAGGTGTTTGATATCAAGCTTTCCTCAGAAAAAGGAGACCGCCTCAGCATAAGGCAACAGCTAGCATCCAAACCTGCTTGAATGTTATCTACGCTATTTTATGAGAGTAATCAACACACGGGTGTCCCTTTACTCTCATAGACACTATTCACTCCAAATTTCTAGAGATTATGCTCTTCTCACAGTACATCACATTTTCCCACAGCCTGCTCAATTTCTCAGTCTCACTCTCTACAGAGAGAGCTGACAAATGAAGCTTTTACACTGAAGCCACAAAAAAAGAGACTGTCACAGAAGTCACCAAGATGACCACAATATTTGACCAAGTGCAACAAGCAACTGACATGCCCAAGAAGGGCTAAAATCAAGACAGCACAACTACACTCTCGCATTTATGAAATCTGAAGGCCTTGTTTTCACCCTCACTATTCCTGTAGCATTTTCCTCATTTTTATGGTTAGACTAGAGAGTTTTCCAAATAAGATCACACCATAACAGCAGCTAAAAGCTACAGAGAGCTGTCTTGAATGACCAGAAGTCCGAAGGCATACAGCTAACACGGCTGCTCACACATCCATGCCTGTCAGACTTTAGATACAGCTGGAACAGGGAGCTCGGACTGGTTAGCACGAGGATGTTGGATGACCTGCTGACAGAAAACACCGAGTGAACGGATTTATTTTGTGTGAAGTGCCAAGATAATGCATTATCAATACTTTCTGGGTCACTGATAAGATAACAGCACTTAATCACGTGAAGTTTACTCACACTACGGAGAAAGCAATGCACTTTTATTTATTTACTCATTGTCAGGTTTGACCACGGAATCACAGAATCATTAAGGTTGGAAAGACCTCCGAGATCGTCCAGTCCAACCTATAAAATTTTCAGTGTCTTCAAAGACAGTAGTGAATAACAAATAAATTGATTGATCTCAAGCAGATCTATGTAGGAAAAAGTTGTTTTGCTGGGAAAAGGATAGCTGTTGCAGAAACAAATACACCCCTGGAAGGCAGTTCCCTGCTTCACAGAAGGAAGATACCTTCACCACAGCCTGCAGCCTACAGGATGAGGAAAACTGATCAAAGTCACCAGCACCATGTCTCTGCTATTAAACTTTGTGTCTTTGCAGAGGCTACAGGGAAGTCAGCTGGTGGAAACTTCCTACCATGATTTACATTCTGTTCTCAAACCATGACCCAATTTTGTTTTCCTATCCTTAAAAAAAAAAAAAAGTAATAACAACACCAGAAGGGAAAACTACTGTTAAAATTTTGAAGGAAGTTGAGCGTATCCCCAAGACTTCAGGGGGTACATTTTCAGAAGAGACCAAGGACTTCAGAGCACTGGAGCTGACAGATACCCAAGCCAGCACAACCTTCTTGTGGCAGTTCCAAGACCGCTGCCTGGCTGTAACCAGCTCGCTGCAAGCGTGGCCACTTTCTGGCCGGAACAGAGGGGATGAGCCTGTGTTCTTGCCCAGTCCAGCACACACGCAAGGGAAAGGTGGAGGGAAGACCATTTATTTTTTAAAATCTATAGCACAACTAAAGGTGAGAAGGTGAAAAATATTGGGTATGTGAATTATGCAATTTAACATTTACTACAGACCAGAGACAACAGCCGTATGGACAAAGTAAAAGTTCATACAGAATTAACACTATAAGATGCTTAGTGCTTTCAGAAAAAAACTAAATTAATTTACATACAGTAATTTTAACAGAGTTCTACACATCCTATGAACCACAGCTGACAAGCTGACAATTTTAATTGCCCTGATCTGTGAGATGTGTGCACATACAATTTGCTGTCTTTGCTAGTTGGTCCTTATATTTTTTTACCATTACTAGTTGGTCCCACTTGACAACAAATATCTATCCACACAGCGAAATTAAACACGATTGTTTCTTGCACAGTCAAAACAGACATTACTTCAACAACTGTATTATATATTCCTATTATTGCAAAAGAAAATGCAGGTTTTTTTTGTTGTTGTTTTGTTTTTTAAGGGTTTGTCAGAGCAAAGCTAATAGATGATAAAGAAGAGCATAACCTGTTAGGATAAACAAAGATAAATACTTTATACTCTTTTAAGATCCTAGTTTACTAAGAATGGTGTATTTCTCATTTGAAGTAAGCACAAGTCAAGTCACATAACAAAGCATTTACTTTTTAAATAAGCCCAGCAGAAAAAGGCACACACAAGGAAATGGTATTTTATAGTTAGGAGTAAAACCTTTCAGTTTTCTATTAAAAATATGACAAAATTGTAAAATGACATGAGTCCATTGGCATTAGCAAAACATGTAAGAGATTTAAATTCCTATTGAAAACACTAATATGAAACTCAAAGATCAGGATCAGTATTTGCAGAAGAAAATGAAAAGGATGCAGAAACCCTGTACTAGGCTTATTTTGGCTTTTATGAAAATGGTTAACATTCAAAACATCACATCGACTGTGAAGAACATACAAAAAACTGAAAAGACCTACTCTAGGCAGATTACTAGGAGCATCTAAAGGCTAACTAACAATTTGCAGTATAACTTCCTATTTTCAGTAATTTATAGCTTTCAAAAGAATAAATTTCCAAGGCTGTAGTTTATGGTGGTTACGGCATTCCCTGCATAAAATCCCACATGCAGAACTTTAAAAA
>VXAA01001407.1:726082-766610 GCA_013399115.1 Anseranas semipalmata
TGCAGCGGGCCGGGCGCTGGCCTACCTCAGCCGGGGCGCCCCCTCAGCCTTGTCCCGGGGCTGCCAGGGCTGAAGGCCCCTGCCCCGGAGGACGCGGGCAGAAGGCAACGAGCCCTGCCTGAAGCCTGGCCCCGCTCTCCTCTCGTCATTGCTGACCTGTTTCACCTGCTCCTCTCATCGTGGACACGGCTGTGTGGAGGTGGCCTCTTCCTTTTAAGAGGCCCAGCGCACTGAGAAAGGCGGTGATGGGGGTAAGGACCAGGGTGCAGGGAGATGGCTGCCAGCTCTCCCCACCCAGAGGGTTTCTCCTTTTCCCAATCCACCTGGCAGCTGTGGGGGCAACATGCTCCAGAAAGGGTTTTGCAGGCCTGTCAGTGGCTTGAGCCAGGGTATGACCTCTTACCTCTGAATTAGGAACACCAGAGGCTTCAGGGCTTGCTGCTTCATCCCTTTTTGCAGAACTTCTGCACTGGGGAGAAGAGCTCTGAACTAGAACATGGCTCGACTTGGGATCTGCCAGAGGCAGTTTTTAATATGAGTAACAAGAATAAGGGTCTGGCCACCAGGCCTTGCAGTCTTAGATGTTACTATAATACAAGGGAGCAAACAGCCGAGTAATTAGTTGTAGAACAATAAACGTAGTTCTGCAGAATTGCATCGCTTGCAAGCAGGGTCTCTCACCAACGCTAAACCAAAACACTGTAGAAGAGTGTATATGCTTGACAATTAATAACAGGTTATTTTGAGGGCTTGGATAACTTTCCTGTGTATTGGAGTGACTTATGACTTAACGGGAGTGTGAGTCAATTTGTCATAGTAGTAAAAGCCTTTGCTGCAACCATTAGTTAAAAATTTCTATTCCCAGAGGTAGAGGAAGGTTCCCTTTGATCTGGAGTGCTTTTTTTTTTTTCTCCTTCAAGCCCAAAATAGAACAGAACTAGTAAGAACTATGTTGAGTTCATGGTTGATATTGGTATGGGGACAAGAATGTTGCAGGAAGATAAGGTGCTAAATAAAGTTAAACACAAACAACCCTGCTAATTGTAGTTCCATTCAAATGTCAAGCTGCACATTTGGTAGGTGAACTGGGCAAGATCCTTCAGTAGTGTAAACAAGCAGGACTGCAGGCTGTTATAAAGTACTAATTTATACCCATGAAGAATCTGACCCCTTATTAGGAATACAAAAACAAGTGTCAAAAAGAGAATTTGCAAAACTTGTTTTAAAACCAACAAAAGGCTTTTTTCCTTCCATCAGAGCAAGAAGAACAATGTAAGTTAATAAAAACAGCGTGACAGAGGAAACTTTTCGTGTATCTGATCAAAATAGAGCCAAATTACAGCTAACTTGGCCTTTTCTGGCCTGGGGAACTGTGAAGACAGGTATGTATGAAACATTTTTAAGAAGGAATTTCTAAATAGAAATCACATAGGGAAAATCTACTTCGTTCTAAACTGTGACTGCCTTTCCTATATCCAGTGACCCACACAGCTTCTTTGTGGCAGTAACGCCTGAACAGGAGGATAAACCTCCAAGGTCAGGAATTATGCCTGTGTGTGACCCTTGGCCATGGGATTCAGGGAGCCAAGGAAAGCCCAGCCCAACATGTGCCCCTGAACAAGGACTCTTCTGTTTCTTGCCTGCATTTTAGTCCATTTCTAGAATCTGGCTTCCAGTCTAGAAGAGAACATTTGAGCTTTCAGTCCAGAACAAATCAAAGATCTTATTAGTGGTTCAGAAAAAGCTCTGCTTCTTGGTAAAGACACCGTGTCTGTTCTGACCACAGAGGAAACCCACTGACACTGACTTTGCTTACCTCAGATTACAATATATTTGGCACCCAAAAGAAACGTGTGAATCTTCAAGTCAGATTGTTAGCCATTTGCTTAGAAGATATTCAGAAATCAGTTGCTGTTTCTTGCAGTAAGTATGCAAGAAAAATGACTAATGGAGGAAAGAATGTCATTGCTACCCTTGAAGGCTCACTGTTCGAGGACTAGCCTGATAAAGTCTTGGTATTAAAGTTAACAAATGTGTTTCTTTATCCAAGCATTCTGCTTTAAAGACCGACATATTGTCTGCATTATTCAGGACCTTATCCTAGAGCCAGGCGCAAAACAATTTACAGAGTTTATATTTAAGTAGATTATGTTCTTCTTCAAAAAATCTTTTAAAATATTATGGCATTATGTTGTTATTTAACTGTTGATTAACAAAACAGAATAGAAAACCTAATATATCTGAACATAAGAAAATTGATTTTTTTGTGACATACGATTTCCTTTCAAAACAGAAGTTAGAGAAGTACTATGTACTTAAATAGATAAGCAGGGAAGAAAATTAAGAACTAAATTTTATCCTTAGTGTTCAGCTGTTCCAAACAGCCAACATTTATTTCAGTAATTTTTTCACTGCAAAACACAAAAAGCCCCATAGCCCACTATTTTGTTTCTCAGGCCCTAAATACTTTCATAATGTTTTGGTTTGGACCTCTAGTGTTGACTTAATTTTTCAAATAATCATCAGAAATGAAGGAAGTTTCAATTCGAAAGTATTGAAAATGAGTATTTAGGCAATATCTAAACATCTTTTCCCCAGTGTCAAGGAATCCAACAAAATCTACTTTTTCAAGTGTGTACTAATGGATGAAGTTGATTTTTATATATTAAAAAATCATTTTATTAGACCATTCCTAGCTAGTTCATTTAACTGAATGATAAAACATCTGTCTGGCATAGCTGAAACCAATTGCATGCATAAATACAAGAGTCAAATAGATGACTAATTCATGATGAGACTCCAGGGAATAATTATCTTTATTGTATATTAAATTACCAAAACTGTGTTATAATTTGCAACATTTTTAAGATGAATACTTTAACATGGTAATAGCCATTCCCATTTTTCCCCCTCGGTAAGTACCCATGTCTTGATATTAATCATGTTCATGTTCAGAAATGATCCTGCTTACTGTTAGATTACTTTTGGGGGTGTTTTTGTTTTGTTTTTAAATACAAATTCCACCATTTCTGCCTAGTTAGAGTAGGGGACAGGTTAAAGACCTTTCTTCAAAGAGAGGAAAAAGACAGTTTTTTTTGCCTTCATTTTCAGATTATTTTTCTTGAATTAGAGCAAATACTTTGTTGCATTCCATTTCTTTGAGAGTCCACTGTTTGCCAATGACGTAGGTAGAGGCAATTTAGTACTGCACTGAGAATGGAGTCCTAGTTTAAATACTTTCATATAGCCATGGCTGTATGACAATAGCTTTTGAAATATTCTCTATCTTAATTAGAAAAAAATCTGCTCCCAGGGGCATGTCATTACTTAAAAATACTTGTATTAAGACTTGCAAAACATAAGTGCCTAGACCTCTGACACAAGGAAAAGCTTGAAAGCACAGTAACATGCTGAGCAAATGAACTTTATGAGCCTTATGATTTAAAGCAGAGGTAAGGAACGTGTAGACAGAAAAGAGTTTGCTTCATTTTTGCAAACTTGGGAAGACTGTGGCTCAGCCATTTCAGTGGAGAGATATACGTGTTTTCATTTATTCAATAAGTTACAATTAAGAACATTTTTCTGAGTACCTGTACACATCTTTCATTGGACACCTTAGTAATCTTATTTACCCTTCTTTTAAGTTGATCATGAGCTATTAAATATACAAGTAGTATACTTTTATACCAGCTAAAGTTTAGGTTTTCAATTTAATCAAAGTCTTTGTTACAGGCTCTTGAATGCATTAGTGCTTTTTTTGTGTACATACAGCAGTTTCCCTGATGGCAGACATTGCTAGTCAAACAACTTAGATAGCGTACCAGTAGAAATGCCAGATATGGACAGTGTAAATCATCTGTAATTGCAGTATGCCCCAAAAGCCTGACCGTTAAGATAGAAATGCAATAACGTGCAGTAACAGCTTTATCCTTCTCCACTAGCGCCTTGCGGTCGCCTAGCTGTACACTAGGGAGAATTCTCAGGTTAGTTCAGCTCACTTTTTCCTTCAAGTGGATTTATTCCAGCTTCCCTAATCAGGAAGATCCACAGCTACCCTGTCATTGCTCTACCTACATTTAAGCATCTATTAACCATTGCTGCCTAGGTTTTCTCTGATTCAACAAAAGCAGTAGCACCATCAAGAAGTACTCGGATAAGAATGTCTAGGGAAGGTGGCACCTTTGTCATTCAATCAAAAAGCGCTGCAGTACAGTGCTGGTAATTAGGGCGGGTGCTACACAGAAAGATGCAGGAGGTGTTCATCCTTAACTATTAGCAGCCTAGATGATGGGCAAACTGTCCGAGACCATACTCTCACTAAATCATTTCCTGAAAATTGGACAATATAGCCTGTCTCTTTTGAAATACTGAATTTGCCTCAGTGGCAAATTCACCATTTACAGATAGAACAGGACTTGGAAGGTCAAAACCACGTTTTCTTCCTCTTGATATGAGTGAACAAGGTAGGAGCAACCTAACAAGTTAGCAGTTGATCAGTCATCAGTGAGTCCACATTAATGAATCCCTTCATAAAAAAAGACTAATTGCTGTCAAAAAAGACACTTTTAAAAGGTGTTTATGCAGTCTGCTGTTGTATCAGTCTCAAGACAAATGCAACAAACAGAAAACAGCCGATAACTTTCTATTTAGAAAGTTTAAACTGGCTTTTAATTCTATCTCCCTCCCCCTTTGGTGCTAGGTTATTTTTAACTGTGGGTGCAGTAAGTTTAGGAATCTGGTCACTAGAAAGAAGTAACATTGCAGAAGATACTAGCATGCACCAGATATCTGGAGTCTGGAGACTATCTAGTCCTGCAGTTGACAATCCTGATTAATATTATCTGTTTGAATGCTATCTTACTGCATGGTTATGTCTACATTTATTACCTCTATTTACATTGTTTCATAGTTTTCTAAAGCACATCAGGGCTGTTCTTGGAAAGAATGTTACTGTCTACCAGTGCTCAGGTTTTAGATCCTAAAACAGTTTCGAGAAAGAATCTGAGCATATATTTACACTGATGGCACACAGCCCAATTTTTGTTTTTGTGTATTCAGTTACGCATATGGTAAAATGCTGACTGGTCTACAACTTAAGTTTGGACCTATAAAGGTGAAAAAAAATTGATATTTGTGCACAGGATTAGTTCAGCTATCTACAACATTTAATTTCTTTGTCTTCAACAACAACAAAAAGTTGTTCCCCCCCCCCCCGCAAAAAACCTTCCAAGTCAGACTGGGCAAGTGTCAACGAACGTTCATTTATATGAAAGGCCAGTTGGAATTTTGTTTCATGTCATTAAAAATCCATTTTTTTCTACAGTGTTAGCCTGTCCTATTGCCTGTTGTTGCTGGTTTGACCAAAAGCTTCTAGGTGTAAGCAATTTTTTAGAATGCCCTTAGTGTCCCTTCCTCTTCAGTTCTTTGATGTGGTTAATTATTCAGCAATTTTCATAACTGAAAAAGGATTTTTCTGAGAATCATTGCAAAAGAGAAAACTGAAAAGGTTAACAAAATGCTACAACATTTATTTTCATCATTAAGGCACATGGGATGTATTATAATCTCAGAAGCATGTGAGACTCAGCAGGAATTTGATTACTCACGTAACGTCATGCAGGATACAGTATGCATATTCTTACGTATACAAAGGTATATAAGGGCAAAGTGACTAATGCCATTCTTCAAATGAAGAGATCGTTACATCATCATCTTGCATCACAAGAAAATTCTTCTTGGGCTAGTCATAAACCCTGTCTTTGTTGGACAAAATAGGACCAATAGGATCAAGTAACACTGCTGAATAAGGTCCAAATAGATTAATTGAATTTTTGAAATTCTGAAATCCCCCCCGATTGTAACTCTGTAGCTACTTATTGGGGGGACCTGTGATTAATAAAAGGATGTTCTGGTGTTTCAGGCAGTTTCACTTTTAGCAGCTGAAGCAAGCAAAGAAATCACTAGTTATCACTAAATCTCTTCCTTATTAAGGAACACTTCCTGCCTGCAAACATTTTAATCTGTACTATAATAGCCTATTTCATATGTATGGAATTACATGGGATAGATAATCATTATTCAGCAGAGCCCACTTGGCAACCCACTTGATGTCAGGAGTCATCCATTTTCCAGCTAGGTGTAACTGCGATGGATTGACTTTTAATTGCAGGTAGTTCACTAGATAACTCCAGTGGAAGGTTTACACGTGCAGTGTAAGGAATATGATGCTAACTCTATTGCAAAACCAAAGATTTTTCAAACAGTAATTCACCAAGCAGCTTTCTAATGCCCCAAACAAACATCAGAAAATAATACAAAAGTTATTAGCAATGTCTCCTCACCCACATATACACCTTTCCCCAGCAAGTAACCTCTCAACACAAGCAAAATGTAAACTATAAAACCTCAGTGGATAGGCCACAGGAGACCTATGCAACAGTCAGCGCTGCCAAACTGGAATTTCAGGTTGTTTTCATCTCACAAAATAAGAGATTTCATTTCTCCCGTACCATTCCAACAGGTAAAGCTAAACAATGCAGTGTGACATAATACAAAGTCTTGCAAAAATTGCCTTGACCTTTTCCACACTTGTGATTTCATGCCAAATTCTAGTCCCATCCTTGACCTTTTGCTAATTGGGTTAATTGCAGTTCTCGTATTTGGGTCATCATCTTCAATGTCTCAGGAGCACAGCTGCTTACATTAGCAGGATTTCATGTAGAAAGATAAAAATAAAGCTTGCTACAGCTGTGCTCTGCAAAGGCCCCAGATTTTGTGCATGAAGTACACCACAACTTCTTGTATAGTATTGCAGAATTATAAAAGGGAATGGAAGAGTACCCTTATCCTCTCCCAGATTGATTGGTAATTACAGATCCAATGATCCAAATGGCAGCATAGCTAGTTTTTAAGCATATGCATGCATTCTGAGGCACCAACATTTGTTAATTAGGCTATTAAGCTGCTGTTAAAATTTGAAAGAAGTTGAGAGCTATGCTAGAATACCATTCACTGAGAAACTAAGCTTGTTGATTGCAGGCTATCTGCAACATAGCCAAATCCTAGTTCTTCTCAGCAACTCTGAAAAGAGCGCTATATTTGCTTTGTACCCCTCAAAAGAGCAACACAACTTTACTGCTAAATAACGAGTCTTTTGAAAGCAGATGTTCTGACTTCACTAATTCAGTGAGGAGGAAAAAGCCCTCCAAACTTGTATCCTACCAGGAGAAATGAACTTTCTTGATGTTTTCTTGATGAAATCTATGAGATAATTAGTTAATTAACATTTCCTATCATTTCATTGCTCATTACTATCAAATGACAATGCATTTGACCTGCAAAGCTTTTTTTTTCATTTCCTCCTTCTTTTTAAAGACACCTAATATTTCAAAATAGCCTTTGCAAATATGTTTGTATATTCTATTCCTGGAGGTCCCTCTAGCGGTTAAAGTAACACATTTATCTGGTCTGGCTGAATAGGCTGCATGTGTTTTGTCTTATTTTTGCAGATATTTCTGATAATCAGATGTCTGATAATTAGACATCAATACTTTCTTAACACTGAGAATTTGTCCTAAATAAACTGAAAGTAAAGTGAAAAGAATTGGCAAGTTTTGAAAACGGAAAAATAATTAGCACATTAAGAATAAGGAAGCTATTTCATACAGTTAGGAAATCATGTGTTACTGCTGGCAAGCTTACTCAAGGTTGCTACTGTTCCTATCAGTTTTTTTTTCTTTTCTTTTACAGGTCTATTTTAAGACAAAGAGAAGTAGTACCTTATGATCAGAATGTCGTCTGACACAGCAAGTCTTTTACTTGAGCACTGTCTCTTGCTTAGGTATGATGATTGAATAACCTAACCTGTAAGCTTGTTTTAAGGTACATATATTTTTTAAGTGAAGTTGCAATACTATCTGAAGAGTAAACCTGTATTTAAAATTCAGCATTGTTTTAGAACCTCAGCAGAGGTGGTTGTAGATTATAGGCCAAAAGAAAGACAAAGTTTGCAGGAGACAGAGATACTTGCTTTTAGGTTTTTAGACTGGAGATACCTGTGTGACTAACAGGCAATCTCCATATGAGCTCCAGGCTAGAATCTATTGTGGTAGTTAAAATGCATTGAAAGGTGACTACAAGTGTGGACCTACTAAAAATACAGTTGTGCAGAGATGACATCTCAAGCAGCATTACTTCACACTGCTATCCCAGCCCCTCCTGTTCTGCAATAACAAGAGCTGTTCATCTCAAGATCCCAGAAGCATCTTCAAAGACTGAAAACTTAGCATCATCTACTTGCAGTTATTTTCTCCCCACACCTGATACAGGAACACAGTCCCTGAAAGCTACTTCCCTAGATCTCCACTGCTCAGAGGAGCTTCTAGCTCTTTTTTCTTTTTTTTTTTTCCTCTTTCACCTGAGGAGCTCTTTACTTACTGTATCACTGTTCCCACTTCCAGCTGCACCCATTTAATCTTAATTAGCTACAGGCATGTGTGCCTGTTTCTAGTGCAGAGCTAGCTAGGTCCTCAGTGGGACAAGCTGGCTTATTACAATCACATTAATGAACAATTCTGTTGCTGCCACCATTTAAGTGTTACATTTTCAGCTAGGGAAGAAATGGAACAAAGTAGCTTAAGGAAATGATCCTATTTCTTAACAGAAGAGACCTGATACTCTAAAGAGAAGGTGATTCAATGACAGCTCTTGATGCAATAAAAACAAAAACACTATTCATTTACTTATGTGCTATAAACTGAGTCATAATATGGTAATCTGATGCAGTTGGGGATCTGACACTAACAATTTTTCAGTACTGATTTACAGTCTTTCCAGAGCCTTTTCAATATAAAGGGACCCCCTGTCTCTCCTGTTAATAATCTAATAAACTACTAATAAACTTAATAGTTTGATGGAAAGAGCTGAATTACATCAACTGTCAAATACTGATTTACCAGTACAATCCAATTTTATATAAATACAGGACCAGGAAAATCTCGGAAAGAATTTACAGAAATGCCGCTATA
Organism: Anseranas semipalmata; assembly: GCA_013399115.1. Lineage (NCBI taxonomy): Eukaryota > Metazoa > Chordata > Aves > Anseriformes > Anseranatidae > Anseranas > Anseranas semipalmata. The sequence continues at coordinate 735,109 of VXAA01001407.1, forward strand.
AAATCAAAAGAGCAAGAAATGGTAAGAAACAACTGCAAATACGTCACAGAGGTTCTCTTCTTTCAGCGATAATGAGTATCCGTCAATGCAAAAGGAAAGAAGAAAACAAAAATAAACTGGACTTTATCTCGATACATTGCCCAGATTTACAATCTAATAAGAAATTATCGAAGAGAGCACCAATATTCCTGTAAGTATTCCACCATCAATGAGGAAAGTTACTGCCTCTGACTTTGAACTTGAATGACCAGAGTTCACCTCCCAGTTCTCCCACAAACTTCCTGTGTGACCTGTGGTGTGTCATTGTTCTTATTTGTGCCTGAGGTTCTTAACTTGTAAATGGGATAATAGCACTGTCCTCCTTTGTAGCTGTGGTGATAAATGCCATTGCACATTAAGCACCCAGATTTGCTGGGGAAGAGGAGAAACAGGATTAGTCAGTTTAAAGGTAGAGATGCTCTGGAACACCGTAAAATGTTGTGGTGTGCAGACAGAGCTAACAACATTAGGATTTTAAATCAAGACCTCACGTGTGTTTTGAATGGAAACACAAGCTTCAGTGGATGCTTTAACTGCTGATAACACCATACAGAGATGCATCCTCTTCCCTGTATTTGCCCTTGCCGTGAAACTTCACCATGTGAACAAACACAGAAATGGATATAACCTGACTTATCAGCCACGTAGTAACTGAATTATTTGTCGGTGATAACACTGATCTTTTAAGTTACAGACCAACCACTGCGCAAAGAAAATATGAACGCGACCTGTCACCACATCAGTGGCTGGGGTTAATAATCAGAGGGGAAGAAATGGGGAATTCTGTTGAGGATGCAGCAGCTCAAATGCTAGATTAGAAGACACAGTTCAATTCAATGAACATTTAAATGGAAGTTTCACCTCACAAGACAAAGGACTGTAAATAATAAGTCATTACACATAAACTGGCAGAACGAGCAAGCCAGTTGCAAGGGCAGAATAAACGGTGTCATGAATTTGCAGTATAAAAGCTGCATTCAGAATCTTACAAAACTTTCAGTCTCAAACATCCGTAAGACAACAATCAGTTATTAGAATACATACTCAAGCGTTATTTCCCTCTTAGCAGACCGACATGAAAGCTGAAAAGCTACCAGGAAGGGAGACGGATGCACAGGTGCGACGACTGGTCAGAGTCACCAAGGCTTATCAGAACTCTCCAGAAAAGGTAATGAAACTATCTAAGAAATAGGCTAATAATAAACACATCTACTTTGAGCAGAAGGGAGAACATGCGAAAAAAAAAAAAAAATGTGGTATTTTGTCAGGCAAACCTAAATAGTACTTGGGAAGATAAAAACATACAGGATTTCAACAGAGATGAGACTTGCAAAAGAATAGTCTAGGAGGGACTGAGATGGTCTTACTATCTGTGAGATACCTGGTACATAAAGTGTTTAGACTCAGACCTAGTATTGCTCCTTAGTTGTAGATTAAGCTAAGGAAACCACTCAGTTCCACATTAAAGAAGAACTTTTCCTTGGGTTGTGACTTTCACAGTCTAAGCACCGAGTGCTTCCTGACAAAACTGTTAGTCAAATCTGGACAAAAAAGGCCAGTGCCTTCAACACCATATATTACAATTTTGTTCAGAGGAACATATTGCAATGGTTCCCGAGAACATTTCTTGACTAAGGTCCTGCTTAATTTCAGGTTTTTATACTTCAAGCAACTGTCACTATTATAACAAAGATCTGAGATAAAGGACTTTTTATGACTGTGATGTAATGGAATTTAAAGTGATTATATTCCTAGAAATATAAGCATTAACAAAAACAACGATAGTTTAAAAAACAAAAATAGTGACAAGTATGTAGCTACAAAGGAAATTTTAAAGCAATCCAGAATAATGAAACAGGTCACCAAGAGGGAACCAAAATTTGCTGTTTTCTTGAACAAGTAGAATTTGGATATCTGATGGTTTTTAGGTTATTTTATATTCTAATCAAACTAAAAGGGATGTCAGAGATACATTTTCTAAAGGTTTTAGAAACAAAGCACAAAGGAATCCAGACTTGCAGATGAAAGGTGAATTTAAGGCCTGTGAAAATAGCAAAATCTCTATTGAGGACACTGAGTATTTATGGCATACATCAACTTATGCCAACATAGCAAAAAAAAAAAAAAAATACAAAAAAGTAGAACTCCAACCACTTATTTGGCTAGTGAAGGACAAAAAATATTTGAACAAACACATGCCTGATCATGAAAAAGTTGAAAAGCTTGGGCATATCTTTGGCTTGTTCAAAGTAGCTTAGCTTCACTGCAGTGAACTGAGCTGCAATAATTTATACCAAGTGAGATCTGTTGTATATTAAGCAAGGCCCAAAGGCAAGTTACCTAATGAAGCAAAGTGATGCAACATTTATACTTCAAATACAGAATAATTCTCTTAAATGAGTACAATAATAAGGCTGACATGCTGCACACCAAAATTTGATTTTATCTGTGAAGATAAATGGATAGTGTTTGGAAATCTAAGTCTTTAAGAGAGCACTTAGACTGCATATATGTGCTCTGGGAAGTTTGTTAAAGATTTCTTGCAGCTGGGGAAAGCAAGTATTAGGCATCTGACTCTTTTCAAGGAAAATGAAGAGTTAGTTACTGATGCAGTTACTCAACTTCCATGCTATTGCAATCATTTGAAAAGCTAATTTAGAAAATATATTCAAATCTAAAGTACATTCCTGCTGGTTGTCTGTTTCCGATAACTTTATGTCCCATTACTGCTACAGAGAAATGTTTATTATTTGCATCTCCATGTTTGACAGGACTCATTTTCATCCCAGAGAAGAGCTGTTGTTATCATTATACACTAACAATGTTTACTTTCATTGTCATAGGTTCAGGGGACAGGTGTGCTAGGTAATATGGTAACATCTTCCTCTTCCCAAATAGGAAAAGGGAGCAGCATCAAATAACATCGGTAACAACAGCAACCTCAGTGTGACTTCAGCATTACAGATGGGGAGTCATGCCTACTGCACAGAACAGCCAGCAGGTAGGATCACTAGCTATACTGCATAAATTTATGTAGGCACTTTAAGAGTTGTTATGTGCATTGCTAGTATTTATGTAACCTTTAAAGTGGTTCTCTCTCCCTGGTGGAGAAAGGCAGGTTGTTTTCTTAAAGTTTAAAAAGGGATGCTTTTGATTCAGCCAAGAGATTATTACTTAACATTTTCTTTTCCCTTCATCACCTGTGAGTAATCAGCAGTGATATATAATAGCCATTGCTACTCTTTTCTCCTTTTGATTAGTGAAATAGATGCAAAACTTCCAGATTTTGTGCATCAGGAATTTCACAAGCTAGTTGTCGCTTTTCTTCATCCATGTTCCAGATCACTTTCCATCAGTTGTTTTTCTGCTCAGTACTTTTGTTTTGTTACACTAATGGTACCTAAGTTACTGTATTCATTTTGTTCTGCAATTAGACCTCAACAGTGTTCTACTATTGCACTCTCCACTGTTTAGACAACATTTCAGCTTGCACTAGGAATAAGCTTCCAAATCTTCATAGACTTTTGTATCTAGCTCATCCTTGGCTTGATATTAACAAACTGCAGAACTAGTACAGTAGGCAGGTTTCTACCATATAGCTGTTTTCTGAGACAGCAAAATAGAAGGGTGTACCCATGTCTTCTACTGTCTTGCACTGCAGGTTTCAGCTCCATGGGATCCTTCTACCAGCTGCATGAGCATATGCCTAACATAGCTGTACACTGTGCTGCTCAGTTCTCCTTTTGCACTCAGAACAGACTCGTTTGTCTGAATGTTAGGTGACAGAGTTTAGGTAGAAAAAGCCCTCTTTATGAAGGTTTCTGATAAAAAGCAGTTAACTGCCTGTAAAGACTCTGCATTCAGACAGGATCGCAGGGAACGCTCACAAGAACGTTGACAGGCCAGAGTTTGGTTAATTTTATTCTTTATTAACTCTTCATCTGGAAAAGCACATTCTCCCAGTAAGCTAAGAAAAGTTAAATCAATAAATAAAGGTGAAAGTCATCCTCATCTTTGGTAAATTCTTTGAACTTTATAGCATTCTTTTGAATCTAGCAGATAGCTCAAGGGAACTGCTCATCTAAATAAAATCAGGTACACACATTTTTAAAGCACTAGGTCTATTATCTTTAAAATAGGCTTTTTAAGACCTTTGGAGAAGTAAACTGACTGTCTGTTAATTAGCATCACCCCAGCTGAATATGTAGCCTGCTTCAGTTTTATATTGAGTATTACTCAGCGTTTTACACCACACATTTTTGTTTTATCAGTATTCTAACCATAACCAGCACGGACACAGCATATCAATAGTAATCATAGAAGTTATGCATTCCTACAACTATATTTTAACTTTGCACTTCTGTCTCTGGTAATAATTACACAGAGTTCTAGTTCTAAGCTGTTTTCATGAGACTTGTAGCAAGTGAGAAAGTAGCTTCTTAATCTTTTCTGGACTTGTATCCTGTAATTAATTAGAAGTTGCACGTTCATCTTTTTTTTTTTTTTTCATTTTTTTATACAAAGATAAATAGCTTTCTCAAATCTTCTGTATATATAGTTCCACATCTTTGTAATTATAGAAGCTTTACCCTAGCTAGAGTTGTGATCTAACTTTATAGCGGAAATATTAATAGGAATTCTGTTATATTTCAAACATGAGCATCTGACAACATAGTAACTACTGAAGTGCTATTCTAAGTTCTTACTTGCTGCATAGGCCCACACTGGAGCATAACCTATGAGGAGATGGCTTATGGATCTAGCATCAGATGTCAAATCTTTTAGCTTCCTGGAATCAGAAGCTTACTTAACAGGATGGCTGATGTAAGCTTGTATTTGCATGCCTGAGGAAACCTGGGACAACACCATAAAGTACACCATATAAGCATATTTGTAGTTTTATTTAACTAGTTGGGACAGTTTGCTGTATCTTGATCATATGGTTTACTTGTAGTAATTGGGATTTTTTTATAGCCTCTTTTTGTGACAGATAAAGAAGTCATCATCCCTTTTATCTGTAACATATTAGGTATCCCATTGTCTAGATAAGAGCCTGTCTGTAGAGATATTTATGGCAAATGTAACAGCAAGGTAGCCATCCAATTAAAGTTGTAGTATATTGGAGCACTACAGAACTTGTCTCTGCATGGCATCGTTTATTTGATATCTGTAGTTACATCGCTACTATGATAAAACGGGGCCTTACGCTCCCAGAAGCAATTGCATCTCTTTACTGAAACTGTGCATTTATACACTTCTCTGTAGAGATCCATCTATAGAAACTGGATTGATAGTGCTTTGGATTCTTTTTTATTTTTCCCCATCACAGCACTTTGGATCTACAGGCATTTAAAACAAACACACCACAAACACTACCACCTAACAGTTTATCATACACTGTAGAAATGCAGAAGTAAAAAAAAAAAAAAAATCTCAGAAAGTTTGGCTATTGAAGAGGAAGATGTATTTCTAAAGAAGCCAGGAGGCATATATGGTTTAATGGTTTTGTTGGCTAGTTTGACCATGTATTTAAGCAGGCCTTGATGAAATACAAAGAAAATCATTGTCTGCTGTCTAAGAAAAGAAGCCTGTAGTTGCATATAGCTCATTTACAGTCATCTGAGAAGAGTAAAATTAATCTATGATGTACAAATTGGTTTAGTCAGCTATGGAACAAACTTTTAGACAGGACAGTTTTTTGGGTTTTTTTTGTTTGTTTGTTTTAAGTATTTTTGTTCATTCCTTCATCTCAATGTAAGACAGACACTGCAAGCAGGAAAAAACTGAAGAAGGCAACACTTTGCATGTGCATAAACATTAAGTGAAGGGAAGCATCTGTTATTCTCTTTCTCTCCTACAACATGTTAGCCTCTGTTAAGCACAGAGATCACTGCATTTGAAGATTTACCTCCTCCTTATAACTGGATATTGCTGTGAGTACACCTGCCAGCAGAACCGTTACAGACATAGGGAAAGCACATGCATATGGGGAAGGAACAGGGACCTTTAATACAGAGCAAGTTCAACAGTTGGAATGCCTGTGCCTGCCAGCACATGCGTCTTGTCCATCTGCAGGCAAGGACGGTAGGCAGGGATATTCTCAAGTATCCCAAACATCTAAGTGAGGTCCATCTTTCTCCTGTACACTGGAGCCATCCTCAACAACCTCGGGTCAGTCATTTTCATCTACCTTCAGATCCTTTCTTCTGGACCTTGCAGTTTTATAATCTCCTTATTCATTTGGATCTGATCTAGACCTATCTGATAAGAAATCAGAGGAAGACTACCAAAGAGCAAATTGGCTACGATTTGCTGCAACTGAGAGTTAAAAATAAATGCTATCCATAAGCAAAAAAAAGGAAGGGCAGGCTTCATTGTAGTGAGTGACAGGCATATATTTTAAAGTTGAAGGCTGGCAGGGCTTGCAAGAGATGCAAGAGATCCAAATTTCTAGGAAAGGTAAAAATACATCTTAGTGCATTCAGTAAGTCTGATTTCTAAGTGTGCAACACTTAGGTTCTAAAGCCCAAGCCTTCCTGAAATGAACAACCATATCCAAATGCAACTTCAGTGTTTTAGCTAACTGAAAAGATAGAGGGGGATTCATGTCTTATCGAGGAGAAACTTAGAACAGGAAATGAACAATTTTGCCACTACCATTTTTGCACAGTGCACTAAGTTCAAACTGTTAAAACAAAGGAAGATGTGTCTACAGTTTTGTTGTATTTAAGAAACAAAACAGAATAAATTATTTTCCTAAGGCTTGGAATTCTCAAAGTACACCTTGCATATGGTTTATGCAAAACAAATTCTTAGTTTTGAATATACTTCCCTTTCAAGCTTACAAAATTTGCCTAAAGCACCGAACAAGCTCTTATAAATAGGAGATGATGAAAGCAGTCCCACAAGGAAACAAGGTGAAGGTTTGTCCTCCCCCCCGGTAAAAACTGCATTTTGCAAAAAAGAATCTATGGCTGCAGGCATGAAATTACACAAATTTATTGTACACATGACAACCTTGAAAGGAGGTAAAGATTATTTTAGCGTAGCTTGTAAAGTGGAATTTGTAAAAGACTAGGACTTAGCTTGATGCTAAGGGCTGACTTTGTGAAGTCAGGTGTTGGCATCAAGAGAAACAGATCTGTGAGTTTTTGAAAATTCTCCAAGTCTAGTATACTGGAGATCTAAGGAATGAAAAATACTAGCTGATCTGAGCAAAGCCACAGTAGATTATTTCAAGCCTTACCAGTTCCAAAGTAGTGGTAATCTTCAGTTTTCAATAGTACACATTGTGTCCTTTGCTTTCAGTAATAGTCATTTGTCAAGTGTCCACATACAAGCCAGCTTCAACTAAGTTTTTTAGGTATGATTTTTGCCTGCCTTATCTGAGTACTGCCCTTTCTGAGGCACTTGTTTTGAATTGGAACCATTCCCATGTTCTTACATTTTCTTCCAGCATGAACTATGGCTGTGGTTTCACAATACGTTATATTCAGGAGTTTGCATGTCATGCCGTATACCACATTTGTGAGCCAATTTTGCTGAAAAATGACCTGGCAAAAATGAGTTCTTTTTAAGTGAACTCAGTCTGATTCACTGTGAGGCCACACAAAGAGTTATGTTGGCACAGCTTCAAAGTGGCACGCCGTGCTGTGGGAACAGAGCGGTGAAGGGCCAGGAGTATTTGAAACTAGCGTCAAGCTCCCCCCAACCCTTACACAATGTACTATATAAGGACAGCCAATTCCTTTATTTTAATCGAGCAGTACTGATGTGTGTTTTCTCTAGTCTATTCCATCTGCTCCTTCCATTATTTACTTCCTTGATGTCTTCATTTCCCTTTTATTACCTCTCCACCCTCTCTGGTTTTCTCCCCAGATAAATCCACTTCTATGACATTCACTGGCTGACATCCATATGCAAATTTCTGCAAACTCACTAAAAGTACATTATTCAAATAGCCTCTGGTGCTCTTTACTGCCTTAAGCAGATGGAGACAGAAACAAAAAGACAAAGTACCTGTATTTGCATTAGCATTTTGCAGATTCATTTGTTAAAGGCTTGGTGCTAACCCTGTCCAAAGCACAAGTCACACTCCTAGAAACTAATGGGAAAACTCCTTAAAATACTTGATTTGCCTCACATCCTCGTGTCTTGGCAGTTACAGGAAGAATTAGGCTCGAGAGGCATCCTCTAGCAAATGTTAAAACCTGGGCTGGTTCAGTAACAAGGCTGTCTTCCCACACATCTTTTTATAGCTCAATACTGTTGATTTTTTTTTTTTAATAATTTTTTCCTCCTCTGACATTTTGTTCTGATTATTGACTACATACATGTGCAGTAAGGAGAAGTTACCTGAGATAACATTCTTTAATTGTGTCTCTAGAAAGGAAACTAACTGATGTTTTTGAAAGCTTCTAGTGGGGCTAGTTCACATAAATGTATCTGAAAGCCTAACCCAAACTTGTATTTTATTAGGCCACTTCTGTGCTTCGCTTCTTCACATGATTTTGTTCTGAGTTCCTTGTTTCTATTAATGTTTGTCCTGGTCTGGCCCTGTGTCTGCAAACTCATAAAATCTACGGTTAGTGAACACATTCCCAAAGTTGCTGTCAACCCCACGATAGGCTCTGTATCTCTGTCCTAGTTAAGGTATGGAGAAGCCTTTCTATAGGTTATTTTCTGTGTACTTGTTGCATCCCTCCAGCTCTCATCTCTGGCACTTAACTACTTTTCTTAGCCCTCCTGTCTGACAGTGAGACAAATGTCCTACACTGCAGTTACAGTTGCACTTGCTATAAGTCAAATTTCTTTTGTTGCCTTTTTCTATTTGTGCAATTCTTAAAAATTTGATACAGACTTGATAAAGCCCACAGGACAGCTGGTCACAATTTTTGACGGTGTATTTCACAGAATCACAGAATGGTTGCAGTTGGAAGGGACCTCTGGAGGTCACCTGGTCCAACTCGCCTGCACAAGCAAGGCCATCCCTTGGTCTTTCATAATTTAGCAATTCCTTGATGATCATGGTAAATGATTCTAGTTTGTATGCTGTGATGCAGAAATATTTCATGCATTGTTACCAGAATTTGAACGTGCTAATTCCTGACAAACATTTTCCAAAGCTGCAACATAAATGTAAGCTAGATAATGTGTATAATTGCATATACACTTATATACATCAATCTCTCACATGTCTGCATTTATTTTCCCTAATGAAAGCCTCTACAAAGGTCTCACACCTTATGTATTTATATTTCCACAGCTCTGATTAGATTTTTTTTTTTGTTCCTCCTGGATTCTAATCGTCTTCTCTTGCATCCCCTTCTCCATTACATTTACCTTTGATTAAAATACTATTTTTGTTTCCTCACACTTAAACATATACACCAATTAGATTCCATCAATTCATCTTTAGAGCAAATACTGAAAGAATTCCTTGAATATGAATTTTGCATTCTTTACTCTGCCCTTCACTTCTCTTGTTTTCTTTATTCTGATCCCCTGCTCCTTTGTTGTGCGTATTTATTACGTTTCAGTTCAAAACAGGAATGGAAATATGGCTACCACTGGAAGCAAATAATTGTATTACTCTTTTGCTGGCCCTGACCCAGTAAACTCACTGCTGCAATTTTCCTCGAGTACTTGCACTAAAGTCAGTAAGAGCGTTTCCATTATTAAAGTTACATAAGCATATGTGCATCTTGATGATCAGAGCTGCAGACCCACATGCAGCTCTTAGGGTTGCAGTGTCATGCAGGTTAAGGTCATTTTCTTTGGTCACAACATACAGAACCTATCACAGTCAAGGACTGTGGCCCGATTGCTCTACGAGCTCCCTAACCACTGCTATAAGAGTTTTCATCCCTTCCATGGAAATACTTCTCTGAACATAGTTACTATAGTATCCTTGGACCGCCATGTTACCATTCTTCCCTTGAGCCCATTACTTGCTATCCTAGCTACAAGAAATATTAAGACCACATCATCTTTTTGTACTGATAAGCTGTTACACTCTCCTTATCCTTCCACTGCAGTCTTCTATGCTTTTGGTTATGCAATTCCAATTTGCAATTCTAATTTGCTCAAACTTTCCTCCTTTTTTTAGTGTGAGGTCTCTGTCCATTCTTGTTGCTCCTGCTCAAACCTTCTCCAGCTACTCCATAATTCTTTTGAAAGTACCCCAAACCAAACAGCATATTGCAGTTGAAGCCATTCTGATGCACAGTTGAGTGACTTCAACCTTCTCACAGGCTCTCCTGTTGATACTGTCCTATATGGCATTTCTCCCTTTTGCAAGAACACCATGGCCTTGCTCACTTATGCTTGGCTTGCCTGAAACCCTTAGATCCTTTCCTATAGGACTGCATTTTAGTCAGTTGTATCCCATTATGCACATCAGAAGCTGAATGTTGCTGCTCAAGTGAAGTTCATTGTGTTTGTTTCTGTTGCAGTTTCCCCCTTACTCTTCACTTGCATCGTTACTGTGAGCCCTCTCTTTTTCTGACCAAAAGTTAAGGCTCACTTTACATTGAGGTTTCCAGCTCATCCTGCACCAGTAAATGACACAGGTAATTGGTGCAGTTTTCTTTTGCTCCACATGAAAGCTTCCTCTAAAGTGTATAAATCAAGAAGAATTAATGGATTTGCTCCATCTGCCACTGAAGCTAAGAGGGGGGCTTTGTGACTGATTTAACATCAGCAGTACTGGGCCAACTGCATTACTATATTTAATCATTTCACCTGAATATTCAAATGTATTCCTTGAGTGGGTGGGGGATTCAAATGGTGATTAAGTCAGGGTGTGTCCCAGTCTGCTGATCAGCATACTGGTATGAAGGAGAATTCTTATTACTGTTAAGTCCGAGAGCTAACGAATACCACACGCCTACTCTCTTAATCCAACAATTACACTTGAAGACAATTGAGGTCAAGCCATCCCTTGACTGGGCCCATTTTCACAAGATTGGAGCCTTTCAAAAGGCTCTGTTGGCCTCTGTTCCCATCATGGACACAGCCCAACACCCTGGTTAACATCCAAATGCATAGCAAAGGAAGGATGACAGGGACCCACATTCTTGTCATCCCTCTGGAGGTGAGTGATCTGTCTTCTTACCACACAAGGAAGAATAGCTGCACATTCACCGTGAGCTAAGTAGCAGTGACAGTGGTTGCAAAGATCCTGTGGAAAACTGGGGGAAAGTGGGAGAGAAGTGACAGAGAAAAGGAGACTAGGGGGAGACAAGGCATGGCAGAGGAAGAGTAGGGAAGTAGAGAAGGGAGGGAGAACAGTCCAGAAGGGGATGTACGTACGAAGAATCTCCATAGGGATCCCACTTATAGATTCCCTGCAATCATAACAATTGTCCCCTTGAAGTTATACCTACCTGCCAATTTCCTATATCCCAGAAATTTAGAATGCCCAAATAAGAAGTTAGGACTGCCTAAAATGAAGAGCCAAACAGCATTAGGATATGCAAACGCCACTGTTACAAGCACTCGTACACCGGTACAATTCTAACAGCTCCCATTTACGAGGTTAAAGAAATAATGATTCATGAGACTGGCTGACACCTGGAATGACTTAATCAGGCCATCCCCAACGTAAATGACATTGACTCACATTTCCAGCTGTAGGTGGAACTGGCAATTGTCTTTTCCTCATAATTGCCTTAACTTGCTTTGCTAGTTAGAAATAGTTTTCTAGGTTATATTTCAAATCTGGTAATCATTAGAGATACATTCTTTCCAGAGATGTTTTGTATTTATAGTCAACGGGAACATGTAGGACAGAATTTGACCTACAAACTTAAATACCTAGCAGCAGCCTAGGTAGAAAATCTGTACTTAAGTCTGAACCAGAACTAAAGTAATAGTGCTCGATATATACATATACACACAGAATATATTTAAAATATGAATGCACAGATTGGAGCAGGTGAGATTTTTGTGGCATTTTTTTTTCACCCCTTAACTGTCTCTGACTGCCTGTCTTTAAGTGGGTGACATACTCACAGAGAATGGAGGGCAATAAAAAATAAAAATTAGGATAAAAACATCAGTTGGAATTTTCAAAAAAAAAAGTGTTCAACAGAAAGTAATATATGGAGAGGAGAAATAATGCTGAAGTACTGCTAATCCCCCATTGATTTTTCACCTAGCTGTGCTTATAATCTTTGTCTCTTCTTTGCTTCCTTCTCTACCTTTCCTCTCATTCAAAAGTATTTGGACTATGCTCCTCTTTCTGGCCATCTGTCTATTCTTTCCCAAAGCACAGACTTATTCCTGACCCTTACAATTAAACAACACTCAGTGACGTTACAGTGATGCAGGCTGACCATAGTTAAGCTGACTTCAGTGGAACGTCATGACTTTGACCACAAAGATTTGACCCAATTGCTGTGACCTGACACAATTGCAGTCTAGTACAGTCTCCAGTCTCAAAGCAATAGCCCTTGAAACCACAGGAGAGACTTATGTGAAAGCCAGAACCAAGCAGAATAAGACAGAATTAAACCCAGGAGAAAGGCACTCCAAAAAAAACTTGTAATTATATTACAGTTTGTCAATAAATGGTTAGTGCCACTTTGCTTATTAGAAGACATTGGGTGAGATGTCTGCTTGCAGGCAGATCATTTCCTCCTGGATTATGTCCTCTTCTGAATATATATATTCAAATATTAGGGACAGAATGAGGTCCATGTGCTGACTGGTCAGCATATAGTGAAGCTCCCCTGCAGTGCAAAGTGAGAGGATGCACAGTTCTGAACAGATCTTGCCATGTTTTATGATTCTGCCCATTACAGTGAGGGATTACACTGCAGTAGCTGAGACAGCTGTAGAGAAAGGTAAGTAAACTTTTACTGTGGGTCAGCCTTTATGCTGAAGAACCATAGATGCAAATCTTAAGCAGTTGTTTTTTCCTGGTGATTTTGCAACATTCATAATCTAAGGACCTCTTTTTTTTTTTTTCCCCTCCACTTTCACAGTATCTATAGAATAGCCTTTAAAATCTTCCCCACGCCTTTAAATGCCAAAGCAAAATTTCCTTGCTCCATAAGCACCATTGGGTGGAACATGCACCAACATGGAACATTTACACCTGTATGTTACTGCAATCGTACTGAAAGTCTTAGTATTTGGAAGTTAAACAACAGGTAGAAGAGAAAGCAAGTAAAACTGTCAGTGTCGAATTTTACTGAAAACAAAAAGATACTTGGCTTTGGTTGTAGGCTTTGTCTGTAAAAGCTCCTGAAGGCTTCATGTAGAAACTTAGTAAACATCACTCCATAACAGTCCATGATCTCATCTAGTGTTGTTCTCAGCTCCATGTAGGGCTATACTAGATTCTTACACGTGTACCATTCAGAATTCTGCATAATTTTTGAGCTTGTTTTCCCACTCTGTCAGTACCACTTTTCTGCTTCTCTTGATGCTGGTTGACTTCCTGGCTCGGGATATGAACACAAGAACTGCTGTACAAGATCATACCAAATTCCATCCACAGAGAGCAGCCTGCAGGGATGCTGAAGGAGGGCATAGAAGAACAGGATGGAAAGATGACATACTTCCTCCAAAATACACTCTCAGTCTCTAATGTCAAGGTTCAGAGATTTCACAATTAAAAAAAAAAGTGCCCTGTGCAGTGCCAGTTACCAGCTGCCTTCCTCACTTTTCAGTCTTATGAAGGCTTATGAATAAAGCTTCTGCATCTCATCTATTTTTGTCTTTCACTGTTTTTTACTGCCATCCAGAACCAGAAATGCTAAACTAAAAATCAAATAACATGCTATTTCTGGAAAAATTAATTAGCCAAATACAACAGGATTCCGTATAAGTCTCAGTAATTCTGTGCCATTGTTCCAAAAGAGAAATCACAGATAACCACATGATCAAATTTTGTAAGCTAGGATCTAGAACTAGACTTAAGATTAACCACTTGGGGTCTATCCATGAGGCCAAATTAATGGTCAGATTACTTTCTAAATCTATTCTGAGTGCACTGCCTGTGTGCAGTTACAAATAAACGCGTGCTATCTAGGACAGGGATGAATAGTGACTAAATGTACCCTGTGAATTGAGTCCTGAATACTTCTTTCTAATCAAATCCTTTGTTCTGTCAGCAAGTTCCAAGAAGTGATTTCTGTACTTTAGAATTGCTAAAATGTGTTGTTAAGACTCTGTATTAACTATTTTTTCCCCAGAGTACTGTCTTCTATGCTCTTAGGAGGTAAAGCTGCATCTCCAGTGGCCAAGCGGACTCGAACAAAAAGGTGGGCTTTGTTGTGACTACCTTTATCAATAACCTGAAAGAAGGTTTTCTAGGTAAGACTCTTACCCGGAAAAGTCTGATATCCTGGTGTTCAGAATAAACACTTCCTTCTTTCAAGAAGTGACTAGTGTGCTGGCAGGGAAAAGAGTGAGAGTGATGTATTTAAAAATATCTTTAAAGCAGTGATCTATGTCCAGGCAGTGGGGGTGTTTGTATGTGCGAAATAGCTGGAAGGGAAAACTGAACTCATGAGAGGGTCCATAAACACTTCTTAGAGGAAGATCTGAGAAAAAGGCAACTCGAAACAACGTTTTCATGAAAACATAAAAGAGGAGAAGAAAATGGAGACAGCAGCGGTGAAGCAGCCCCGAAACAGGTTTCCCAGACTTGCCAGCACAAGGAAACAACTGGAGCGCTTGCTCCCTCTGCTGGAGCGTCCTAATGGACCCATAAGAGACTTGCTAGTTTGACCCACTTTTAAGTCCACAGCAAGTCTCTTTGACCAGGAAATAAAGATTTTATGAATATGGTCTCATTAGTGCAGGGTAGATTACCATTTCTGGCTTACTATCACAAGGATTTTTTTTTTTTTAAGAATGTACTGAATATGCAGGTGAAGGCACAGAGCAGAGAGCTATTTCATTGCTTTTGTTTTGAAGAGAAATAAAATAAGGCATACTAGTTGAAACCCGTATTTTTCAAATCATGGTTATATCAGTCCAGTCAAATTGGGCTGTAGGAAAAGCAAAGACTTTTTCCAGTGTCATGTAATGTAGAAGAACAGCTCTTTGTCATATGCCGTTTGCTCTAGGAGGGATTACTTACCATCATTCCTGTAGCCACATACAGACAAAGCCACATCGCTTTTTGAACTATATGTTAAGTACAGTCTGGTCTTAAGTACTTTGGCTTACAAGTAGCATATCCGTAGAGCAAATAGAGAGTAAGCCTCTCCTCAGTTATCTTCAGGTGAAGGCAATGCCATCTCTTAGTTATTTAGTGTTCACGTTGGATAATGTCAGTCTAGTAGCATGATGCATAACAACATCAACAAACCGTGACACAGACACTCACTGACACAGCTCAACCCTTGTTTGCAGTAGCTTGTGTCTGAGGCATCTCTTTCTCTCTTGTAGAATTAGGTTTACTTCTGGACTCCAAGTCATCCCACATGACTTTGGACAAATCGCAGGATCTTGTACCTTGTAACTCAGCTTTCTGCCTGCTAAATGAAACTCAAGATGCTTTACTCCTTCATGTCTTTTTATAACCTAAGTCATAAAGCTTTGGTGTGGAGTCTGCCTCCTCCTGTATATACATCCCACAAACTCCTCCAATTTTAGCTGAGCCTTATAAGCATAGTATTAAAATAGTAAGATATTTAACTAAAAACTCAACTAGATGTAAATTTGTGGATTTTGTGGCCTCTCTGGTTTATTCAACTTCTTTTCCAGTTTTCCCATCATTTCAGTGAACAGCCAGGTGATCACCTTAGAAATTCAATGGAGGAGATGGAAACAAAGCTCTGTATCAGTGACAAAGAGGAAGCTTTCAAAAGAGAACTGCCATACTGCATAGGAGGAGAAATTGACTTCACAGCTTCTGGGAAGAAACGTGGAAAGGTACAGTATTGAAGAGTTTTAACCCTTTAACACTGTTACTGTTGTTCAGCTGCTACTCACTGAGCATTAAATGCAGAGATTATAACAGTGAGGATCAATGTACCACAGTGCTAGGCACAACACTGTAATCAAAGTAGGGACCATACCTTCATGAATACTAGTGTAATTTAAAATGAGACCTGTTAACAAAGAGAACTCAATCACTTGAGTTGCACAGACCTGCTACAGGTACGGTTGCTCACATTTTTTCCTTTTAATAATAAAAAAAAAAACCATCATGTGCCCAGCTTCCTTCATTTTGCATCATTTCCCCATTTTAATCACTTTCTGCCAAATAATCAATCACTATGGATTTCAACTTTTTAAACATACTGTTGAGCTACTCTAAGGCTCTCAAAGTTCTCTCTCTCTCTCTGTTCTGCTAATATATATAGAACAGAAAGAAGCAATAGATTCATATAACACAATAAGAATCTAAAAGATCACAGCAAGAAACTGGGGCTGCCTACAGGCGGTCCAGCAGTGAAAAATTAAAGCATTTACCTTGGCTAAAGGTTTGTCATTTGTCAAATGGAAACCCAGCCTGAATGAAGGCCAAAAAAACTCCACTGAAAATTAGGACGCTTGAAAAACAGACGTGAAATCAGGCAAATGTGTCAGCTAGTGCAGAACCAAGTAAGGCCTTAAGAGATTTCTTAACTTTGCTAAACTGCTGAGGAACTAAAGGCAGTTAAAGAAGAGTAGCAACATTAAAGGAGAGAGTGATATATCAGTCTATAGTGCAGAATAAGCCCATGGAACTGACCTGATTAATGAGATGACAATTTTACAGAAGCCTGCTAAATTCATCCTGATATTTAGTTCTCTCTCAGGGCTCACTCAAATAATTTGTTCCCAAATAATCAAGGAGTACTAATATAAGCATTTAATCGTTATGATACATTTACCTTTGCATTCACCATGAAAAATACTGTACTGTTATTATTTAGTGTTTTTTGTTTTGTTTATTGAAGTTTATTAAGGTCCCGTGTACTATTCATCCTGGAATTATATTTGAAGTTATGCTCAACAAATGGAAGCTACCTGCTCCCAATTTGGTTGTCTCTTTAGTAGGGGAAGAAGAAAATTTCCAGATGAAGCCTTGGCTACGGGACACCTTAAAAAAAGGACTCATAAAGGCAGCCCAAAGCACAGGTTAGTGCTTTAGGCGTTAAAGAAGGAATATATATTCCTATTGGATTCTCACGCCTAGTGATCTGTTAGTGTCAATGGTCCCACTCACATGATTATTTTAGAAGTTCAAAGCTTTGCTGAATGCAGCCTACAACTTGCATTTAAGTAGCTTTTAAAATGAAAGTTATTGTATTACAAATGGCAAAAATAAGCTATTTTGAACCAAATTACTCTAGGCAGTCATTCTTTAAGCGTAAAATTACCTGAGGTTATTTCCTCAAAGATGACACTAGAAAGATTGCATGATATGGGACCAAATATGTTGTCCAACTTCAATACCATAACAAAACAATTCTTAACATAGCTTAATTAGGTCAAAAAATAAGAATTCTTGTTCTCCCCATTCTCACTTTTTAGTTACCAAAGTCATGTTGCAATTGTTTATACTTTTTGAAGATTTGTTTTCTGCAAATGTAAGAGTTGAACAGACTTTGTTAGTGAAACAAAAGACTTAAATTTAGACTCAATTTTAAACAAAAAGACCTTGCTAATGCCTAACACAAATGTCTAACATAGTGGAAAATAAGTCAGCTCACCTTCTCACTGGCTGTTCACATGAATTACAGGAGGAAAAGCATTTAAAAACCAAACAAAAATCAATGTCTGGAAATCTGTAGAGAAGCTGTTATTATGTAAGAGGATATTTTTTCTTGTAGCTTTGTGAAAATAGCTGCAAAATGAAGTGAAAATATCTGTAAGCATTTCACGGCAAGCTCTTGGTGTAGCTTCACTGGTTCAGACAAGATTTCAACACTTTTGCTTTTTGTAATGAAAGAACCAAGCATCAAAACTTGATTGTTACTTTGGTACCAGACAGTTTTGTTTTAATCTCCAGCTGCCTTCTGTACTTAAGACCAGACAGCTTTAAGATCTCCAGGTCTTTTACATTACATTTTTTAAAATGTTTGGTTAGCTATTTAACTAGGGTTCTGGAAATTGTTTGTCATCATAACAATACTGTCATAAATCCTACTCTCATGAAAAATTCATTCTCCAACACACGAGAACAAGAGAAGGAAAAGACCTAATTAGGCAGCTTATGCCCAAGCTCTTCTGCTACCAGAACAGCTAGGTGATTGCACAGTTACCTCTCCCTGTTTGGTCCTCATTTCAAGCCAGCAACTTCCTCCTCTTCATCCCTTTGCTCTTCCTTAGGCAACAATCAGACCTGCCTGGTGTAGTGATGTGCTGGTCATATTTAGACAGTGACTCCTGTCTGGAAACAGCACTCTTGATGGGCGTATTGACATTAAAGTAAAGATGGCAAGGTTGCATCATATAATATGTAAAGCATGTTTGCTTGGGCACAATTTCTTGTTTTCCATATTAAAGCCTCTGTGTATGTATTTTAATTATAAAAGTTACAGTCTATCAAGATGTCTGTAGCTTATAAATCTAGTGCTTCATGTAATGTTACTTGACACACAAACATGTTCAATTATTAAGAAATTGTCTAACTATTAAAAAATAATTTCAGATGCCTGGATTTTTACCAGTGCTTTACGTGTTGGAATAACAAGGCACTTAGTGCAAGCAGTCCGAGATCACGCACTGGCTAGTGCTTCATCCAAAGTAAGAGTGATTGCCATAGGAATAACTTCCCTTGGAAAAATTCAGCACAGAGAAATTCTGGACAACACAAAGGTATTTTTCCCCTTATTCTACTTGTGAGACAGGATTGTTCAGAAGTGAATTTCACATTTACAAAATTTGGAAGTAGTAGGCAGCAAAACATTGAGCTATTTTAAAAACAGAAGTGGGGTTTAAAGTGTGCTTTAGGGGAAGACAGAAGTAAAGAGCAGGAAGAATCGTTAGACCCCAATGATTCTGTGCCCGGTGCACTCAGTATACTTGGCAGCAATTCTGCATATATCCAGCAGGTGGCAGTATTGGACATGAGCTCAGTGGCTGGTAAAAGAGTGAACCTGAGGAAAAAACACGCACATCACAGGATTCCTTTAACACCTTTTTTTCCCCGGTCCACTTACTGCAGAATTCCAAGCTATTTCAGAAATACTGTAAAAACTATATATCCTAGTATGAAACCAAGCCATAAATTTTTCAAGTTCTCCTAAACAGTCACTGAATTGGTGTCTAATATGCAAAAACTTCTCTACATGCCAGGCCAAAAGTGCTAGCCCTACAAGATTTCGTCTAGTTAGTGCGAGTTCTAGGGACTTCACAATTCAGTTCAAAGCAGTTGAAGTTTGTGCAAAAACAAACAAACAAAAAAACACGAACAAAAAAATCTCAAACAAAACTGTTGTTGCAAATGCCAAGACAAGTTGATGCTGAATTGACCTGGAGGTAGAGAAGGGAATTAATGACATTCTTGTCACTGTATATGCTGTCTGTCCTAAGCAGACTATTATAACAGTAAAATAGGTGTATAGTGACAATAAATGACAATTTCGCTGTGCTATTTTACTTCCCTGTAGGAGCTGAGAAGCAAGTGACAAACACAGCTCTTTGAACTTGCACCTAGTTCTTCTCTCAGATAGGGTGGCAAGTACTAGCTATCAGCAGGGATACTGCCAGACTGTACTGGCATTTTATTGTCATTGGGTCTCCCTCTTTTCCATCCCTTTTTTCAAGGACGGCTATCTGTGCGCTCTGTCAGATGAGACTCTCCAGCTGGAAGACATTAACCTATTTGCGTGGTTCAGAGGAAAGAATTTGGTTCATCACATTTGGGAATGTTGTTCAGAAAAGCTGCTTTGGCAAAAGCAAACCAACTGTTTCACCTCCCTTCTAGCCCAAGTGATCAAAACACATCTGGATCTTTCCCAAACAGTAGCTACGAAACAAGTGCATCATTCTTTTTGTTGCATTAGATTTTCTCCCTCTTGACTAAAGCCCAAATTCTTTGTCAAAGAATAGGTGGAAAGCATTCTTGACCCTCTGACTTCTGGCACTACTTCAACCCAAAAACATTCTATATTTTAGTAACTTTAAGACAAAAGAACTATAGACAGGGATGTTGATCTAAACCCGGTTCTCCTTATACTTGGCACTAACACAAACAACTTGTATAAAATAGAGCTAAGAATCCATATTAGCAAAGAGAAAAACAAGCCTTGAAATCAGTGGATCCCTCCATCATTTCTGTGTTACTGGCATGCTTTAAACATCCTTGAACGATCACTTCCACGTTTTCAGTGATAAATAGGAACATCCCTGAGAGCTTTTTTCAGTTGGTTGTTGTGTCTCAGGGTCCTAATCTAAGGCCAAATCTCTGGCAAGTAAGCTTAATGTTACACAGCAGCAGAATATAGGCACGTCCTCAGTCAAAACAAAATTTGAAGGCAAACGAACTGTTTCAAGATAACTTTCCCTAACAAACAAGAGACAAGGAGTGAGAGGGAGGCACGAGAAACTTGTGGCACTAGCTGTTTGTAAGACGTGCAAATTTACTGTTTTTTTCCCCTGGAACAGCCTCTGACATTCCTACTCTTCCCAGAGCTGCTGAGAGGGAAAGAAGCCATAGGAACACACCTTATTATGACCTTGCTTTGAAGGATATTTCTCTTTTCCAGTTTGACCCCATGCTGCTTCGTTTCGGAAAGCGACTCAGCAGCATGGCATGCAGTGGTGCTAAAATCTTCCAGCAGCAGCATAAAGGAGCTTGTCCTCCAAGTTACTTCATGTTGTTAATGCATTAGCAGTGCTGCTATGAGCTCCTGGTGATACATTCACCACGTCTCCAAACTCAGCCATAGCCTTGGGTGTGTAGAAGAACCTGGACAACCCCTAGCTTGGATTTCCCTCAGAATTCAGCTGGGCCTCTGCTCTTCCCATCGAACACATGACAAAAGCCAAGATTCGCAAAAGTTCCACATGAGATCTGGCTTTTAAAAAAAATAATGTAAATCTCTCTGCCATATCTTAATGACAGCTAGATTACTTGCATAGTTACATTGCTATGCCTAGATAGGCTTTAACATATCTATGTACACAAAATTAGTGAGAGGAATAATGCAATACACAGGCACAATAGCCAGCCTGACAGTCTGAGTTTTGCTCATCAACTCAAATGCTGCAGGAATTGGGAAAGAAGCACAATAGAAGGAAATGCAGATTTTAAACTACTGCTTTGATATGGTTTACTTACAACAGAACACAGATTATGAGGAGGAAAAAGAAAAATAATGGGCATTTACATCCTGGCTTGCAGCTAGGAATGATATATCAAAGCAGATGTGCAACAGTGGGAAAGAAAGATTTTGTTATGGAAGGGGAGCTTGAAAAAGTGTGTATGGAAGTCCATGATTAGTGCAATCCTTACAACAGAACACTAGAACAGGGGTTCTATTTTACCCAGTTATTTTATGCAAAAATTCATTAATAAATAATTTCAGTACATAACACCCTCAAAATAGAAGAAATAGATTGCACTTCCTAAAATCTACTTGTCGCTCACTTTTTTAGAATGCTGCTTCTCCATTAAGAATAACCATTAGACCTCACATAACCTTGTCAATTAAACTAAGCTGCGTTTAAATAAATATGGATGTATAGCAGGCTAACTTATCTACTGGTCTGAGCATGGCAAAAATGCTACTGAAATGAACAGGTTTGCCTCTGTTTGTACCAGCAGAGATTTTAGCCCTCTGGGACATTAAGGCTTCATTCACAATTATGAGGTTTCACAGCCCCTTACATTTGTCCAGCAAACACTTCCAAAACCTCTGAATGAATGCCTGCATCCCAGAGATGACGACTAATGTCAGTGCATTTTGCAGAGCCTGAGAGGGAAACATCAGCTTTCAGTCCTACCAAATCTGGCACCTTTCAGAAGGAACATGTTCTCCTTCTCCACCCTTTTCACAGAGACTATTCAAGTGTCTGAAAAGTGGTGCTCTGTGTCATGGCACAGACAACATGAAAAATGGAGATGAAGCACATGGAAATGTGGACTGTGTTCTGTAGAGAACACTAACATCTCTCCTCCTATCTCTAGGATGAAAGTCTTGTACACTACCAATCAGATGATAGTGCCCAGGGCCCACTGTATTCACTGGACCACAATCATTCCCATTTTATTTTGGTGGATCACGTAACACCAGATGAGCCAGACAGAACGACTGAACTACGGCTTGCCTTGGAAAAGCACATTTCAGAACAGCGCACTGGGTATGGTGGTAAGTAGACTATAGATACATGATAGCTTGAATAATAGTGATATTACAGGGATACTTGTGGGTCCCTGGCCTTGTCAAAGGCAACTCCAGTTCTCAGTTTGCCATCTACGTGGGCAAGATCAAGTAAACACAATTGTCATTGTGTAAGAGGCAGAACTAAGCTGACTTAAGTTGAAAAAGCTGCTCTTTGAACCAAAAATCCTGACATTTATTGCATCTCCTTAAACATAGCTCAAAGCTGACCTTCAAAGCACATCTCAGATTGCATTGAAACACAACAAATGGAAAATAAATCCAGTTTTAAGTGCCCTAACCAGTAGCTCTAAAAGGTGGATATTCATTGTTGTATACTTTTATCCCCTCTCACACACAGGGTCTTGAATTGCTTCCACTCTGGAAGAAAAGACTTGTTCCAAAGCCCTCTGAAAAATTTTAAGCCATATTTGTTTCAGGATAAGATTTTATCCTGGGTAAACAACATAGCATCTAATGCCCATCTAAACCAACATGAGCTTTGCTTATAATGAGAACTGAGTATGGGGCAGGCCTCCTGCTGTGATTTGTGGAAGTAACTCAGTTGTAGTCCTAATGCAATTACTTTCACCTTTCCTTTGTTTCTGTAATACCTGCAGCGCTAGCACAGCTAAAATGGAAGAGAAAGAGCTCACCTATTCACACCTCCATGCATCAATGGAGTATTCCATTACATAGCCTGTAGTACGGTTGTACAGATATACCTGAGAGCATGAATGCACCCAAAGAATGCGTATTTGGTGACTCAGATGGGAAAGACCACAGGTGGACTGTAATGGTAGGCTGAGGTTGCAGTGCTAACAGTTAGAAAATAGCCTCTTTCTGCTTGCTGACCAAATTTGATCGAACAAATCTTAGCGGAACAATTTTCTGTCAAAAAATGCCGATTCATTTGACAAATATTTCACTGGAGCATACTGAGTTCAGCGAGATCTTCTATAAACAAAACCAGTATCATTCATTCAAGTTCAGCAAACCTATTTGACTTTACTGAATTAAAACACTTTAGTAAGGTCATGCAGAATTTCTCATATTAAAAATACCTACAAAGTCATACAAAGGAAATTTTTGGTATTTTGAACATTCTTTGCAATTAAGAACTTCCCACCTTTCCCAGCATAATGTCAGAATTCCCCACCACCACACACACACACACACACACACACACACAGAAGGCTAAAGTTCATCTACATCTATGCTAAATGAAGAAGATTTGAAGCCACAAATGTTTCTTTGAGGATCCTGTAGTCACAGGGGTCACTCTTCAAACTAGAATAGCACTTAAAGAGGTATGGCAATACTATACCATTCACTAAAACCAATGAAGTTACATGCCAATCACGGCTAAGCTACAGCCGAGTCCTACCTTGTCTCTGTAGTATTCCCACAACAGATGGAGCAAATAGTAATTGGTGATCTGTACACTGCTTTGGGAGACCTACAAAGGGAAACATAAAAACTTTATATTTTTTTATCTTTTTATTTTTATCTTATTTTTTATTTTCAATTTTTTTTACTTTATTATTATTATTATTTTTTGAGTTCTCCTTTTATCAGGTTTCTCTTGAATTCCACTACACCTTCCTGCATGTGCTAGGTACATGCATAGAAGGGGTGGGGCAACATTCCTCAACACCTGGGACAAACTGACATCTTGTCACTTCTAACTGCATCCGAATATAAATAATGCCAGTTGCCTCTCTAAAAACCTAGCAATCTTGTCTTGCACGCTAATGCAGCTCCCATTATCCCACTACCTGATCACCTTGCAGTAAATAAGCCATATAATGGCTTTAATCGGTAAATGACCTTAAAGTCAACAGTACTATGACATACAGAAGTGCCAATATCCATATTTTGCAGCTAAGACGTACTGAGGCAAGAAGAGACTGAACTACTTGCCAGAGATCATGCAGAACGTGTGTGGCAAAGGTGCTTTGGTCCTGAATCTTAGACTAGGACCCTATCTGCTAGGCTATAGTGTTATTTTCTTCCTTTGCCTCCTGCTTCTGCAATTGCCCACAGTCTGCAGGCTCAAATTTTGGTAGGTATCAGAACAGGACATAGCAGGAGAAGTATTTTCAAGGGAACAGCAGAAAAACAATAGTTAAAGCTGTTAACTCTTTTTTTGCTTTAAATCAAACCATCTATTTAACAGGAACAGGTAGCATTGAGATCCCTGTGCTTTGCTTACTGGTAAATGGAGGACCAGGCACACTTGAGGTAAGAAGCTCTTTGTAACTTAAAAAAATAAACAAACTGGCGCTAAATACTAAATAATTACTGGAAAATTTGGTTGGATGACAAATACATTTATTGGTGCTTTACATAAAGTCAAAATTTGGATCTATACACCACTTAAGAACTGAATTCTGTTAAATTTGACAGTATTTGTTTGGGAGAAATATTTCATTTTGAAAAGGTGCCAGCAGATCATTAAGGCTTCTATTGCCAGCTAGTACAGTGGGAAGAAGAAATCCAAAACCAGAACAAGTCCTCAGAAGTCAGCTTCAAAATCTAGTAGAGTAGAAATACTGTGCTATTACTTGAGATGACATACAAAAGGATTAATCATTCAGTGCTGTTCAGCAAGAGAGAGACGATCGCCGCTGTCACAGAGCTCCAAGGAAATACAAGGCCAGGTTTGCTAGATATGCCACTTTCAAATTATAGCATCCTACTTCCCCTGAGCAAAAATATGTTGTATGACAGAAGACTGGAGAGTTGCCTGCTAACATTCCCATATCCTCTTCAGTGAAGAATTGGTTATGAATTTTTCTGAGCCCTTCCATAACTTCCAGAACTTGTTGACTAGGAAATACTCTATAATTTCTATTTTACAAAGTACCAAAATATCAGAAAAAGTATCAGTCTGAATGTCAGCATGGCATTTTTTTGATAATACTCTCAGATGAAGACAAATACTCTACTGTATCTTTAAAGAGACATTTAACCATTATTTAAAGGTTATAAGTGATGAGACTGCTACACAACTCGATAACTTGTTTCCTCTTTCAGGATAACAGTTCATTTCTGGTGACGTTTTCTAATTTCACTGCATCTTGTCATATCTTTGTTAGCTAGATTAAAACACTCTGGTATTAGAAATCTCACTGTTTAAGCTATGATGTCACTTCTTGAGATTTGCTTCTAGAAGCTAAATATGGCAGTGACTTCTGTATCTTGGGTGTTGAAAAATCACATATCAGAACCTATAAATCTTCTTTTCAAAGTTCTAGAGAACAAAGTGACTTGGACAACCACAGGTGACTGGCTGGAGCTGCCCTAAGTTCACGTATGTGCTGGGAATGGACAACCACTTGCGCTTTTTTAAAATATCCAGTTTTTAAAGACAAATTGGATAATATACACCAAAGACTACAATAGTTGTTTTAAAACAAACAAAAAACCCAACACCACATACAGCAAGAGAATCAATAGTGAAATTCATAAGAGTCTCATTAGCTTCTTGCATAACTCCAGAGTAAGAAGTAACTGGCTGCAAATAGTCATTATTGCAACTATAATACCGTGGCTTCTGCTTTCCTCCCTCCCAACCACCTTCCTGACACTTTATAATTCTACAATAGAGTTAGCAGCCTTTAACTCTTGCAGTTGTTGTGCTCCAGTACGTTTTTTTGGTGGCTCAGTGTTGTATTCTCACAGGTAAATTCCAAATTTTCAGAATGTATAGCTAGGTTTAACAGCCAGAAAAGCCTGCTGAGAATTCCTGTATGGTGCTCCTCTCGCACTTGACCATGCTGAATCACAAATTGCAGTAGGGAAGCAGTGGGGGGAAAAAAAGAAAAATAAAAAAAATAAAGCCAGGGAGAAACAGGGTTTATGTGTTGCCTGTCCAAATCAGGTTGCTTAGCTACTCAGCAGATGTGTCGTGGAAGGCAGTATAGTCAGAGGCTTATATCATGGACAATCTGCTACAAAGTCAAACAAATCCCAACAGTCTAGAGGAGTCTGGACTGACTCCAGAGCGAATCTGATTTAGGTACACATTTATTCCTAGTTTGCAAGGAATCCTTCTTCTTTGAGTAACATTTTCTTTCCATATATGAATTCTAAAAATGTACTTTTTAAACTGCAGAGGATTTGCATCGGTTTGGAAAATTCTGCTCCCTGGCTTATCCTAGCAGGGTCTGGAGGTACAGCTGACATCTTAGCCACATTCATGAATGAGCCGCAGCTTATCATGCCAGAAGCTGTTGAAAAGCAATTTAAGGAGAAATTCCCTGCAGAAAGCTTCCTGTGGAAGGACATTCTCCAGTGGACAGCAATGGTGAGCTCATCTGTTTGATAACTGCATGCAGTATTTGATAATTACATGCATCATGTTCACAAGCTCTCTCCTACCATTTCTAGCTTCAGTAGTCCATTCAGTACAAGTTTGACAATGTGCTGCCCGAAAGTTTTGGATACTCCATTGCTTTGACACTAATGCCATAGAATACCTCTCTAACATTAAAATCATACAAGCTACTTTGTCCTAGTGCCATTCAGCTGAACAACAAGGGCTTCGTCCTTTCTCAATTATTTCCTCAAGTAACAACCAGCACCCAAGAACCCCACAATCCTTCTGGAGGTCATGAAGCATTATTTATCCTCCACAGCTGTGGAGCTTGTGCAGCTGTGACAGAAGCGACCTAATTCATGACCTACAGCTGTTAAGTGGAAACCTAATTGTGGGCATGCATGAATAAATTAACAAGAACAAAGAGTGTTTAGAAGTTATCCTATCTATTGTTGGTTATATGTATTCTTCTTAAAAAAAAAAAAAAAAAAGACAGACAAAGCAGATTCATAGATTTTCCTTACTCTTTGTCTTGAGGCACACTAACTGGACTTAAACCACTATGCATAGATGTTTAAGAAACAAAAAAACACTTTGACATTGTCTTCATGTGAAGATTGGAGAGCACTGTATGCCTCTGAGAGAAATGAAGTCCACACAACCTGACCCACTACTTATTCTTTGCAGTCCCCACTGTAATCCCTAGCTTTAGAGTTCCACATGCTAATTCCATTAGGGAGAACTTTGTCAGATCACTAACACAAGGAGATGGAAGGGCATCAAGAAGCAACATTGCCAGATGCTCAAAAAGTACCTGTGCACCTGCACTGCGAGAAACAAAACTCAATAAAGAGGCAGAAGGAGAGTAGCGTATATATCAGTGATTTATATATCGATGTGTGTATATCAATGACTTTTACTCAAAGAAGGTTTAGAGACCGTGCTTTTAAATGAAAACTCAGAGGAAAAATTAAATGTCAAAACAGGAAAAGGTAAAGCAGAATTAGTGGTGTGCTGGTCACAGCATGACTGAGTCAAATAAGAATGGGAGTTAAGGATCTTCTAGTTAAAGCACTTCTCTGGTTCTCAGGGTATCCGAGTTCTGTTCCTTCTATTGTGCTATGTGATACTGGAAAAGACAGGAACTCCCTCCTTGCCTTAGGACCTATCTATATGAGAAGCTAATAATGTTCATCTTCTTGCCAAGCCTCAGCTTTAGAATACAAGTTCTTTGTGAAAAAACTGTACGTGTAATCTACAATGGGCTCTTAGACATTAGTGTTTAGCAGTAGGACAGTGGGTTAAATGATTTTTGTTTCAACTCCCAATAGATTCAGAACATTGTTTCACACCAACATCTTCTAACTCTGCACAACTTTGAGCAAGATGATTCAGAACTAGACACAGTCATTTTAAAAGCTTTAGTAAAAGGTAAGAACGATAATTGTAATGCTTTGACTTCTCTGTGCCATAAATGTATTTTATTCTTGTCCAGAGCAAGTTCAGTTGGCTGTGGGATAAGATTTCATTTCTGATGCAGAGTTGTTCTTCTTGCTTATTAACAAGTAACTGACAGTTACCAAAGCTCTTGAATCTTGGACTAAACTAGTGTTTGCTTTTAATCTCATGCTATTGTATAGGATTATTTTAATTAGTCCTTTGTTTCGCTACTTGCTTCTCTTAGTAGTAGAGGCAATAGAAGAACCGAAATATACTCTAACAGTTATTCCACTTACAAGCCATTAAAAAAACAAACAAAAAAACAGAAAACACAAGCAGACCTGAACTACCTTAGTTCCAGAAACAACCAAGTTCTCCTATAAAAAGTCTTCATTGTGTCTTCTGAAATACATTACTTGCTCTGCCAGCCATTTCAATTAGTGTTAGACTAGCCTAATTTTAGCATGGGGAAAATCAGACATTCTATTCCTGATGTGCTAATTAAAACAAGACAAAAACAATAGCCTCGCCCTCCCCACTTTCTGCAGACCAGGGTCACTCTTAAGATACTACAGACGTTTTAACTTAATGTTTTAATAGAGAATTTAGCCACCAAAAGTATTCAAAAAATATGACTTTTTAGAGTAATATTTAAGTTAGGAGAAAAAATAGCTGTGAAGGATTCCTGGTTTAGCAACCCACAAATCTGTGATAACTGAATAAGAGCTCATTTTGCTAATCAAATTACCAATACTATAGTAAATTAAATGTAACTAGTGTAAAAGTACTGAGTTTATGTGCCTTTCCTATTTGTTCCAGCCTGTAAAAGTCACAGTCAGGAGGCTCAGGAATATCTGGATGAACTGAAGTTGGCAGTGGCCTGGAATAGAGTGGACATAGCTAAAAGTGAAATATTCAATGGTGATGTGGAGTGGAAGGTATAAGGTTTTATTGCTTTAGAGGCCAATTGGTGTGTAATCCAATGGGTGTGGGACACAAACATCCTGACAAAAGGTTTTAGTTTTCAACACTACCTGCATTCTTCACTAAGAGATTAGGCAGCCATAGTATCCTTGCTTAGGATGTCTTTCTGGTGATGTCATCCCCTCCTCCCCAGATGATAATGGCTGAAGACAGATGAATAATTCAGTGGTCATGTTCTCTTTCTTGAGCCTTTGGGAGGAAGAACCCCTACCCCCAGTCCCCCTTCTGTATAGACCTTTAAGCGTGCAAACCACTGTTTCTAATTGCTACATAAATACCCAGTGCAGTGGGTACCTGAACATCACCACAACTCCTACAGCATACTAGTTGTGTTAGTGTTTTAACATTAATGCTTACGTAGACCTTTTCTACATAGTTCTGCCACTCTTTCTCATCATAACCACTGTTGACCTGGCGGAAGGCAAAATGTACATGTTCCAATAGTAAATTTTACCTCCCTCCCTCATCCATCAATGAATACCTCCAGAAACACTATTTTTCTTTCTTTTTTTTTTTCCCCTCCTCTTTCAATCAATCTAGTCCTGTGACCTGGAGGAAGTGATGATGGATGCTCTAGTCAATGACAAACCAGAATTTGTAAAGTTATTTATTGACAACGGGGCCAACATGTCCGAATTCCTGACATACAGTCGTCTGCAGAGACTCTACTGTTCCATTTCTCAGAAGTGTCTCCTCTACAAACTTCTATTGAAGAAACACGAGGAAAGCAAACTGACCTTGGCAGGGCTCACTGGTCATCAGCAGCAGATCTGCCCACTCTTCACTCTCAGTGAAGTTTCTAGAGTTCTCAAGGATTTTCTCCATGATGCATGCAAAGGTTTCTATCAAGACCTCAGACATGGCGGCAAGAAGAGATCTGTGAGTTACAACTTTACATCATAGACCTGCAAATCTGCAATTTAGAATTTGGAATATTTTGACCAGATCTTGTCTTTGGGGGAGGGACAGGGAAGGAAATGGAAGATATGAGAAACAGTCACTTCTGTTTCTCATTCTTTTTTTTTCAGCTCGTTATTATTAAAGCTAAAAATGGTCTGATATTTTTAATTTCAAAATTAAAAAGTAAAAGAAAGGAATTTCTAAGATATACAGGTTGCAATTCCTCTTTCTGCCCCTCTGCCATGCAGGGTTTTACTCAAAGTTTTACTGTACCTTGAACTATTGTTAAGAAACGGCACCTGTTTCAGGATCCCCTGCAAAGACCATTTGTATCTCACACTTGCGTAGCGTGATTTCCATAGACCATTCTTCATTCCAGCACCTTGCTCATGGAGAATAGATTGATCTCATTAGCCTCACATTTATAATGCAAGTATTCCTGATTTCTTTCATTGAATCTGAAGAGATAGATTTAGGTTTTCTAAGGAGTAGTTAGACATAGAAATAGAAATTCTGTATGAGAACTGCAGACTACAAGGAGAAATACTTGAAAGAATATTTTTTAGGCAGGAGACAAGCAGGTGATGACCATATTCAGACCCAGGTCTAAGCCCACACTGTTTTTTAAGTTAAACCCTGAAAATGGCAACCTTTGAAAGCAAAGCTATTCATGGATTTATACTGTATAGGAGCAGACTGAATATTCAATAATGTGCACTGCATGATGGTTGCCTTTAGGCCATTATAATCTTATTATTGAGTGACACAACAGCAAGAAATAAGAACAGTTGTTTGAAGTAAGACATGAAAAAGGATGGCACGATGGGTACCACTGTGGAATGTCTGTAGTGCACTGTATATGTTTTTGCAATAGCTATATCATTTTTTTTCATTTTGACAGAATACTTAACATATTGAAACTCAGAAGTACCAAAGTTCTTGCAAAAGCACTTGAAATCACACACCCAAATTGATTTCCAAACAGAGATGTAATGGGAAACTTGGTAAAGGTCAGAGTTTTAGAGTAACTGAGCAATTAAAACTTTTGGTGTTTGCAAAGTTCTAGTTTAATCTCAGAATTCTTTAAACTCCAAAATAAATTGTCATTTGAGAACTTCAATCATTTTTGCTTTAATAAAGCTTAGCTGAATTAATTGGTAGTACAAAAAAAAAAAATCAAAGATTGAATCTAAGCAGGATTTCCTTGTGTATAAGGACAGAAAATTTGGGATGATACTTTACAGAAATAAAAATTTGCCACTGCAATCTCACTTAGCTTTACAGGATTTGGCAGTAACTGACTTAAAACCAACTGATGTAAATAAGGCCCAAACGAGATACAAGATCACACTGCCCAATAGCTTTTTTTTCCCCCCTTTAAAAGATTCTTTCCATGGTTGCCACCAGCAGCCCAATCCCAGTAACAGTGGCAACGCTAAGAGCATCAGTGTACTGGGATACCAGTGTTGCTCCTGCTAAATTATCTGTCCTCGTTTTGAATGCAATTTAGTAGGATTAAATAGCTCTCTACAAAA
>VXAA01001407.1:766633-800935 GCA_013399115.1 Anseranas semipalmata
TGGTGGTGGCAGGGTTTGGAAAGAACCCAAACCGTTAATATAAATTTGAGTAGAACCTCATAGTTTAAGTGATTTCAAAAAAGTATCGTCACAGAAACTTGTTTTAGCAACAAACAAACAAAACAAAACAAACAAGTCACCACAGTGGCTGCTTCTAATTAACACAGTAGATATAAATGTAATTCTAAAATATACTTAAAACTTGACCTAAGTTGCCATGCTTCCTCTGGAGAGGTTTTTAATCAAACACTAAAGGAATAAGCAGTGTTCTGCTTCAAATACTGCCTGCATGAAGGAAGGGTTTCTCAAAGGAAAGACTAGAAAGAGGGCACTGATGTGCTCTATTCTTGTCAGGTACAGGGCCTTGGCGAGGCTTATTCCTGTTTAAATAAATGCTTTTTGTTCCCTTTTCTCTGAAACCACATCCTCTGCAGCAGTTGAGCAGAATCTGATACAACCGTAGGCCAGCTCAGATTAGTTAATCACAGGTCTGGTTTGTGTAATATTACACACCAGTGGTGAAACCCTGGCCTTAATAAAGTCAATGAGAGCTTTGCTGTCGACTTCAGTGGAGTCATGGTTTCATCCAGAACATTCCCACACATATTGAGTTATATCAGGGACACAAGGGTCCTTTGATTGAGTACAGAATGAACTAATTACCTCTCAGACCTACAGGAGAAAAAAAAAAAAAATCAAAAGACTATGAAGTGGCTGGCAAGGCCAGGGGCTGCTTAGATCATGTCATTTGCATGGAATGAGATTGCAAAGCGGGTTTTAATTTCTGAAAACCATATTTCAGGATAAAACGAATACAAGGCAATTACCTGGGCCCTTGGATATGAACCAGAAAAGTGAAAATCCTTGGAGGGATTTGTTTGTATGGGCAGTACTTCAAAACCGGCACAAGATGGCAAACTATTTCTGGGCTATGGTAAGTATCGAGCTATAGCTCCTTC
Organism: Anseranas semipalmata; assembly: GCA_013399115.1. Lineage (NCBI taxonomy): Eukaryota > Metazoa > Chordata > Aves > Anseriformes > Anseranatidae > Anseranas > Anseranas semipalmata. The sequence continues at coordinate 767,593 of VXAA01001407.1, forward strand.
AGGTGAAATACTGTCATATTTCATGTATATGAGGTGGTTTTTGCTCAGCCTTGCAGCTCAGATGACAGATAGGTTTACTTCTAAAATACTGGATGCACATTTGTAGGGCCTTTCATCTCACAGCATGTCTCATGCCAGCAGGGGCCAGAGGGCCTGACAGAGAGGGAGAACAGAGCAGCAGCAGGTGTAAATCAGTACAGCCTGAATCTGCTGATTAACTTCAGCTGCAGAGCTGACCCTTGTCTTCCTTGCTGCTGATGACTCACCACTCAGTCTCAGATTTTGCTCCTTCTACAATAGGTCAATTGTTTGTTTGCACTTTAGAGGGAGGACAGTGCAATTGAGCATCTGCAGCTTATTTGCTGGATGTGTAGGGAACAACAGCATCACAGTCCCAGGGCCTGAGTTTCGAACTGGTATAATGGGCTCCTGTTTTGCACCCTTCCACAGCTGAGGCCTTGTCTCATGCATGTGCAGTGCAATGCCAGTTTCCATCTCTTCTCCCTCCCACTCCAGAGGCCAGACACAGCCATGAGGCTCCATCTGCAAGCATCCAGCTAGCTGCATCTGGCACAGAGAGGTGACGTGGAGGGAGACAAACTGCAGCACAGCTCTTCAGCCAGCGAGTGTGTGTGCATGCAGACACATCTGCACCTTGGAGAGCCTCACGTTTGTGGAGCCCTGTTACCAGAAAGCACATTTGTCTTCTGTGTTACTGTTGTGCCTCTACCAGCTGCGCTCCCTCCTTTCCCATATGTCCGTACGCAGGGTCTCAGCACAGCCATGTTCTAGGAAGCTGGGCAGTGTGAGAACGTTTTGCTCTATTTTCATAACCCATTCTTCCCCTCTAAGTCCTCAACTGCTACCCCAAATCAGGCCCCTCTAAGGTCAAACATACCCAGAAGTCACCAGCCTTATAAGGCACAAGAACTACCAATAGATGGTTTTTGACTCTCAAATATTACCAAAACAGTAATTTCTATAGACATTTTAAATGTTCAAGTCTGTATTTTAAGGAAGGTTCTTCCAAGGGGAGATGTGCATGAATTTTGTTACATGTGTTCATCAGCAAAGTCTCCCCATTTCAGAAACGCCCTCCAGTGTGTGGTAACACCTTTCAATTTTACAGGGTCAGGAGGGTGTAGCTTCAGCTCTGGCAGCCTGTAAGATCCTTAGGGGGATGTCCCACCTGGAGACAAAGACAGAAGTAGCATGTATAATGAAAGAGGCCAAGTATGAGCAGCTCGCTGTTGGTAAGTAATGGCAGCTATTTAACAGCATCAACAATTTCAGAGGTGACTGCCACTGGAAAGCAAGCAAGTGGGGGTGGGGGGCACAAAAACACCAAAACCCTCCAGAAGTTGTAAAAGGTCAACTGTCATGAGTAATTTAAACAGACTTTCAAAACAGCCAGTTCCAAACATTCAAGTACCACGGAAGGAGGACTTAAACTACAAATTCTCATTCTGGAAAAATCAGTGTTCTAAGGCTGACCTCTGGATGCATGGAAGAACTTTCTCCGTTGCTGCATATTGGTATTTTAAGTGTCTGACCTTAGTACAAGTTGTATTACAACAATGGGCAAGATGGAATAACCAGAACACTTCCAGGCTTACAGCAGTCTGTTTGTCCTGCAATATAAACCTCTCTCCTTAAGAGCCACTAGAGCAACAAATTTTAAGGGTTGTCTTCTCTGCTAAAAATAATTTGAGATTACCTCACCCAAAAGAGAGCTAACTGCACTGCAAAACTCCAAGCAAGGTTCAGATTGGCTTAACAGCAGACAAGCCACCCCACCCTACAGCAGTCAGCATTCAGGCATCCACGGCTCTGGAATGCCAAGCCCTCTCCCCTCAGCTTGGTTTAAAACAGATGTTTGCATCTGTTTAAAACAGATGAGCTTCTCTGCTGTTCTGACATCAGTCCAATTTGTACCTGAAGGTAGTGCTGCTATGAACAGAGGGCTTTAGAATACACCCCACGTAGAAATGCAGAAACTCTTTCCCCTTAGAGCCAGTACATCAAGCTGCTGTGAAGGCTCATGCAGACATTGATACATTATTTATACACAGACCACATTTTACGCTCCTTTCACAGGGCCATTATTATTTATAAAAAATAAGGCTCTCATATAATCACAGGACTCCAACAATTTAGTCATGGAATTAGAGGGCCTAATCCAATACACAGCAGTCTGTTCCTTGGCTTTGGTAAGCATTAGATCAGATCCTCAATTTCCATTCTGGCCTAGATAATACTATCAATATTAAGTAGAGCAAACATTCTTTAAAAATGATAAATACCACGTCAACTGCAAAAGAAGTCTGCATATCAGGTTAAGTGAACTCGATCCTTTCCCCAGCCCTTACAGTGTAAAAACAAGGTGTAGGCTGGCCTAGGAAAGGTACTGAGATAATCAAGTGATTTAGAATGAAACAGACAGACACGAGAAGTCAGATTTTGTCTAATGAGAAAAGCTTGACTTTCTGTACCATTTATCCGAGTTTGAGCTCCAGAGCCAGCTTCTGTTGAAATAGATCTATGCCGCAACACACTACCAAGTCTAATACCATTTTATGTCAAATACCTATGTCTTAAAACAAAGCATTTGTTGGCTACAAGTCAAACCTGAGCTGCTCCTTTTGTTTAGTCTATTCAGGGGAAAGGGAGTAGTGTGGCAACTCATCCTTCGAAGTGTAGGAGGATCTCCTATGGGATTTGCTTTTGCTCAATACCACCTAAAGCTCCACACAAGGCAGCTACATGTGAACTACTGTAAGATATACTGATATGTTTCCAAGACATGTCATGAAAACTGTCTGTAGAACAGAAGGAAATACTTCTCCGTAGGTGATCAAACAACAACAACAAAAATAGAGCACCCCAGAGCCAAGAAGGAAGTATGCAGATGGAAAGAAGTGAGAGGAGTTACTGAGATTTGCTTCATACCTTCCTGCAAACAGTGGGAATTTTAAAATTACAACCGTTCTAGTAATTTTTTTTTCCACCAATGCAAATCTATTGCATCTGCCCTCTGCAGAGTTATTCTTGTGTCCAGGATTGTTCCTCTCTCCCACCCACCTCATCTTAGCTCTCTTAGGCTTTTTAACTATTGCAGCCTTGTAGAACTCTTTAGTGCAGCAGATGCATCTGCTAAGATGTTGCACCCTACACACATCACCCTCTTGACTCACATTCATTTTTTATTTGTTTTTAAATGACAAGATCCATTTGTCTACATTTCCTTCATTTGGCAGAACTGTTTAGTGAATGCTACCGCAACAGTGAGGAGAGAGCCTTTGCTCTGCTGGTGAGAAAAAATCAGTACTGGAGCAAAACCACCTGCCTTCAGCTGGCTACAGAAGCAGATGCAAAGTCTTTCTTTGCACATGATGGTGTCCAGGTAAGTTCTACAGACACTTCCCCCACCACCTCCACCCCCGGGGCCTTTAAGCATGATGTTGGACACAGAAGAGGATAGTACAACAACTGAATGACCCCATGAGATATATTCACTTGAGACATTCTTTGGAGAGGGAGCTCTTCCCTCTCCCTAGCATCAGATGAAGAGGATGTCATACTGCATATTTGGCAAAGCAACGCGGTTCTCCTTTTCATCCAGTTAGCTCCCAGACCAGTACACTGAAGAGAAGGTTTAGCCTTCATTTCATCCTGTGCTTTTTCCTCCATTGCTCACAGAAAACCATCAGGAAAGCATTTAAAATCTGCCTGAGGCACAATGAAGCTGCTCAAGGATATGAGGTAGCTCCTTAACAGAGCTTGTTCAGATTCAGAGAAGCTCACTGATAGAAGTTAAATCAAATTACTGTTCAGTTTTGCCCCCACAACCTGAGTTCTATTCACATACACAAACCTAAATTAAGAGTGATGGTGCTTTTAGCTCCCACTGGCTGACTTGCACTTCCTCAGCAGTATGATGTTCCTTAATTCCACTTGAATTACATTTCTTTCCACTGTCCTCTCATAACTCTTTGCATACTAAGAAACAGCTACAGAAGGATATGCAAAGTGCCTGTACGCTCTGAAGGTGTGCCCGCTCTTTAGGTTTTCAGAGCATTGCCTAACCTTTACTGTCTTAGTAGCCACAGAACAGAGGTGCACTGATGTTTTTCTGATGCCAAAGCCATCTCTTGTTTTCTTGAATTTCAGGCCTTCCTAACAAAAATATGGTGGGGAGACATGTCTACAAGCACACAGATCCTGAAGTTAATCTGTGGATTCTGGTGTCCTTTCCTAATCTACACAAATTTAATAGCATTCAGGTACAAACAAAATATTTGAGTGCAAGAGATAAGTAAAGGAAGAAAAATAAGTCATGAAAAAAAATCCAAACTGAAAACTTCTCATGTAAAGGATAAATATGGTAATAACACCTCAGAAGGTTAACAAAAGGACCGCACCAGTATTGACCAAGTCAGTTTTTGGTTGGACTGAGTGATTTGTATATCCTGGGCTAGTGCTGTGTATATTTAATAGTTCAAACACCAATGCCACAGTTTCACCTAGATCACTTCTATTTTGCACAGTCCACAAAAAAGCCCATTGGGATTGTCAGCTCCACTTGAATGTACAGTATATTTAGTAATGTATAGCACATATAGGATATCTCCAGGTGTAGCACCATCTGTTTCTAGATCTGAAGATGCCTGGTTCAAACCTCAGTATCTTAGCAATAAAAACATCCATAACAAAGCAGAATTATCAGCCACAAGCCTTGGGAGCCATAAGTCAAGCTTAAAAGCACAGGACTCATATGAAACCAATTAAGATTTTCAAATTTAATATCTTGGGAGATCTCTTTGTTAGTCTTCTGCAGGCACAGCTTTGGAGTTCATAGTTGTCAGCTTTTTGTCACAGTGAAGATGGCTAGAATCTTAGGTTTGCTTAAAAGAAAAAAAAATCACCAAAACAAACCAAACAAACCAAGAAAAACAGACAATAAGAAAAAAGGAGCCAAGATGTTCAGACAGTCATAAGAATCTAGAAACTGACTTTAGGAAAACCTCCTAGTATTGTGAGAATCAGATACAAATCATCAGAACTGGCATTATGGAATGCCATGCTATTAAGAAACGCATATGTTTCTTAACTATTAAACTACTTACAAAGAAAGAGGAAAACTTGTTTGCCATTGCTGACCTAAGACTTCCATTCAGCTAGTATCACTAAAGATGGTTTCCTTCTTGGCATAGGGGTTACCAAATCCACAAATCTGAGTAATTTAATGTGAAATTTTGGCAACGTTTTCATGGAAGGGTTTAAACGATAATTCTTAATCAAAGTAAGCCTTTTGAAATGTTCTGTTGAGGACATTTCTCCTTTCACCAGAAATACAAGAATTTACACATGTTCCCTAATGCTTCCTGGCATTTCTTGTCTTAAGTGCTACTGAGAGTATCCAGGAATGGAGCATGGGGGTATTGTCTTCTAGGACTGATTGAGGGGCCTATTTCTGCTCAAATTCTTTCCTAAGTATTTTGAGGAAACTGAGCATCTTGCTCTGTTTTTGTGGAACACGTGTTGATTATCATTTCTCCTTTGAATCTTGTGGCTGACTTCAGCTTTCAAATAAACAGAATTTGCAGAGCTAAGGATTATGCATATTTGATAGCTTCTCAGTGGAGCAAGTCCAAGATAAATCTATGCTAACAGTTCTGTATGAATGCCAGTTTGGTAGCAAAGAATTGCTAACCATTCTCTTTCAACTAATGAGTTTATTTCCTTACAGTGAGGAAAAACAATCAAAGAATGAGCCAGAGCCATTTAGAGAGCTGGACAGTTCAGATACAGAAAGGACCTTGTTTCTTTCTAAGGAAGAATATAGGTAAGTTTAAAACCATCAGTTAATATAATTTTTGTGACTACAAAGAACAGGACATTTCTTGTGGATTAATGATCAGCTAATGATCTAAGGAGCAGTTGAATGACCAAGAAAGTCATTACTCCTCAGAAAGTGCTGCTCCCTCTGATTGCTGTTGCTGTTATTCTGTAAAAGGAATACAGAAGATAAAGAGGGATATAGCACTGTATTTGAGGAGACAACTTTACTTCTTGTGAGCAGGTCATTTCTACAGAACAAAGAATCTGGTCATTACCTGGAGATTCAGAAGGCATATCCTGAGATTCCCTTCAGCTGGCAATAGCTGACATACATCAGATTTAGGAACTATAATCCCCTATAGGATTACTGAGCTAAGCAGAAAGAAGGTTCTTAGCTAACCTTTGCATTCCTCTAGTGGATCACTGCATACTTTCCTACAAAGGCAGCAACAGAAATACTTGCAAACAGCGGTACCTGGGAATTTATTTAGTCAGCTTCCCAGCATGCTAGTGCTCTTCATTTATATTTTAAAAGACTGGCCCTGAGGAACCTGAAGTACAACAACAGACTTATGTTTTAGAGGAAGCGTTACAGAAACGGGGAACTGAGCACAAAGATTTTGGCAGTTGCTCGTGGTCGTTCATAGATCCATAATCCAGAACTTCTGAGCTCTACCCTATACTTCTACCACACACATCACCAAAACCTGGAAGGCCACAAGGACTTAAGTTAGGATAGGAAAGCTTTTGATTAGTACAAAGTTCACTCAATGGCTAACAGGAGCTAAATAGATGCTTGTATTAAACACGTGCTTTTCAATGGTTTGAAGAGAGCTTCAGAAATATATGAACAATGGCACCAAGGAAACATAATCCACAGTATGTAGTGCTGGACCAAGACAGAGTTATTAGCTTCTATTTTTAGCTCTGGCATTTAACTGCTGGTATATTGGAGAAAATCATGAGGTTTTGCTCCCTCTCTAACCTGCAAAATAGGTGTAAAAACATCTGCCTCTTGGGGACTATTTGTAAGTAATGTCACGAAGCCCTTTCATATCCTGAGTGAAGTGTGGTTTATGACTCTTGGTCATTATATTGTGTGTTCCAATTGCTATTATCTTAGACATTTATTTTAACAAAGGGGCTCTCTCCCTCCCAGATCTGTTTCAGCATCTGAGCGTCTTACAGTAAAGCTGCAATTATCTGTTTGTGATATTAGCCTGTTACTACGGGAATGTCTCTTACAACATCATAAATTGAGAGGTAGTGCAGAATCAGGCACACAGAAAAGACTGGAGAGGAGAAACTTTTCCTTATAACAAATGTATTTAATAATTAGCAAGAATGTCAGGGGAAATTAAAAACTGGTGAAGAGTCATTGTTTTCCTTTTTCTTTTTGGTGGTGGTGGGGGTGAAATTGAAAACATACTCCAGCGTGCACATCCTTTGTTAGAGATCATTCCTCTCAGAGTCAGAATCACAAAATTAAAAGATCCAATAACATCCCTAGCTTACACAAGCAAGCAATTTATGTGGAAACAAAACCTCACACTAAGATCAGATTGCTATCAAACACAAGGAACTTGCATTTTCTACACAGGATAATTTCCATTGCCAGTAGATAACACTTCGTGTTCCAAAACACTGCAAAAACAGCTGTAGATATACAGGTCAAATTTCTCTTCAGTTACCAAAATACTTGTGCAACTCCACAATTGTCAAAGCCTACATTAATGAATAATTTATGAGCTCAGCTTTTTACTAAAAGGCTTTTATGGTGATTTTTTTGCAATTTGATTTAATCATACAGGGCAGGATGCCAGTGTGCATTATTATGTGAACTGCGGTATTCCTTCAGTAGTTCTCTCAGACTCCATCAAGGCTAGTCAAGAAACGCATGTTTAGTGTGATTCAGCACTTTTGAGTCTAGGTCAAAAAGAGTAATTGTCTCAAGTAGTCACAGTAACAACAAGAACTTCTGCATACAATCCTTGCCAGAAATTTTTAGGACCAAAATAAGACCCAACTTGCAAACTTAGACTAGCTATTTGCCTTTCTTGCCTATTATGTTGGATGATGAAGAGCAACTAGCCAAATTGCCCCTCTTCTTGAGAATTTGCACAATGTTTGTACTACCTGTAGGAACACACTGAAGTTGCAAATCAAATTAATGCAACAAAACTGAAATAACAAGGATACACATGTAAGCGTGATATGACTTTGTTTTTCAAAGCCTTCTCTTTGACTTGAAGTATTTCTGCTGTGGTAACATAATTGCTCTGACTTCCACTGCCTTCCTCCTTGCCCCCACCAGCATCTGTCTGTTACTATCTTAAAAGAAGCTTTATATAGTATAATATGGAGCCTATTCCCATGAACTAATTTTAGGAGGTTGTCACTAAGCCTATATTCTTTTTGTTTTGCAGAGGAAGTGGTAAATTAGAAAAGCAGAACCCTTCTGAAAACACAGCGTGGGCAACATTCGTGTTTACTCGGTGGAAAAAATTCTGGAGTGCCCCTGTAACTGTATTTATGGGAAATGTTATAATGTATTTTGCTTTTCTGTTTCTGTTTACTTATGTCCTTTTACTGGATTTTAAACCACCTCCACCTGAGGGTCCATCTGTTAAAGAAATTATACTTTACTTCTGGGTTTTTACCCTGGTCTTGGAAGAAATCCGACAGGTCAGTAATATATAACACCTCAGCAGTAACACAATAAACCTTGAGGTAATATTTTAAATAGATTTACAATCTGTATAACCGTACAAACTTGAAGATTTCAACTGTCAAGTGCAGCTTTGCACAGAAAAGCAATACAAATCTTACCTTATTCAAAACACTCCACCTCTCTCTCCTAGAGCAACCTCTTCCTCCACCATATAAGGCTGTAGCTCCACCTCTGTTTTTCCAGCTTGCTCCAGCTGTAGCCAATAGTCAAGTGGACTGCTAAGACTCAGGTGTCCTTCACTTTCAGAATTATCTGTCTGCTTTCACTCCCCAGAGCTAGGACCTCCCATCACAATTAACATAAATTGGAAGTTATAGTCTGCACCTGGAAGTACAGCAGACAAACCCACAACCTTTTAAAAGATTCCTTTTTAAAAAAATGACTTAATGAATTCAGATTACTTGTGTTTCTTGAGGATAATTATCCATTCAAAACATTAGCAGATCTCTTTTTGGTTTGCTTTTCTTGTTAAAAAAAATAAAAAAGACTAATTCCCCCAATTATTGTTTTTGGAATATCCTCAGTTCAACAACTGAAATAACGTGTGAACAGTGGTGCTGGTGTGTTGCCAACTGTGGGTGCATAAAACTGTCCTCTTTAGACTAAAAAATAGTTACAAACACTTATTCTGAAAGAACAAATAGGTGTTTCATATTTAAGCAACAGGGACAGTGAAGGGGATCGCAGTTTGTTACAAATTATTTGAAATTATTCAGAAAGGCCATAAACAGAAGAGGACATGGAGAATATTTGTATCAAAGAATATTTCATTATAAACCTGTAAAACATGGAGAGTACCAGGCTGAAAGTCAATTAAGACAGCTCTTTGCCTAGATAATCAAATGTGCACTCACTGACAATTACAGTGTACAAATGCCAAATCTGTGCATGCTGTTTAGATAGCAGTATCTAGAAATTGGACATTGACTGCAAATTTGTTACATTTTTTTAACAGCCTGAATGCTTACAACATCTTGAATCAGGCCTAATTAAAATATCAGAAAACATCACAAGATTTAAAAGGTTGCACTTTTTTTTCTTTTTTTGTGCTTTAAGACAGTAAACTGAGCTTATGTTTTCAAGCTCTTTTTCCTATTACACTAGGAATTTGGTTTTGCTTTTTGCAATGAAAGAGAAAAGGGAAATAGGTATTGTTAAAACTCACAATGAAATACTGAAACTTGAAACAGATCGGTACCGATGATCATTTCTCTTTTTCAGAGTTTCTTTACAGATGAGGACACAAATTTAATGAAAAAATTTAAACTGTATTTAGAGGATAACTGGAATAAATGTGATATGGTGACCATTTTCCTCTTCATAATCGGGGTTACCTGCAGGTATATATATCTGTTTCGTGTGATGTGGTCAGCATCAGTAGCATGGGCTGTGTATGCCAGTTGACAGGAGAGTCTCATGCACATGTGAGGTCAGGCTGTGACATTTACTTTTACAATTTTGAAACACGTTTCTGCAATAAGAGCTTCTAAATTTCTGTTGAACTGCAGATGTTGCTCCACAGACCACAAAAGAGTTATTGGTGTATTCAAACACTTGTACAGAGAAGCTCTGCTTTTCTTTTTTTTTTTTGCAATCACTTTTAGTCAATATAATCTTTTTTTTTTTTTAAGTGTCTCATTGAAGCTGAGACGAAGAAGTCAGTGTCCCTCCATCTTTTAGTTATTTCTCACCAATGTACAGATGTTATGTTACATTTTTCTTACAGCTGTAATGACCATGACGTGCAACCACAACCCTGAAGCACTTGCCTTTTCCTAACTAGACTATGCCTGGAAACTGAGTGTAATATTTGAGAAAAGACTTCTCAGCAGTACTTGCTAAGATCTGATATTTTCTTTCATTTGTTCTTCAGGATGCTGAATTCGACTTTTCAAGCTGGCCGCACAATACTTGCCATTGATTTTATGGTGTTTACCCTTAGACTTATACATATTTTTGCAATTCACAAACAACTTGGACCAAAAATCATAATTGTGGAAAGGATGGTAAGTGTGCAGACTCTCTCAGATAAATACTTGTACTCTGTAAAAAAAAAAAAAAAAAAGGAGAGCAGGAAATCTTCTCCTTACAAAAGAAATCAGTTTATAATGCATCTTTATGTTTTTAAGGCCTGTCATTTTGCATACATTGCCTTATTTATCATGAAAATTAGACATAATAAGTTTGAAATAGATCTGTCCAAAGAGCTCTGTAGTCTATTAAGTTGGCCCCAGTTTACTAATATTTGTACTTTAGCTAATCATTTACCGTTCAGTCTGGCAAATCAGGACTAGTATCTTGCGTCTTACACGCTGCTATTCCTCCTACTTCATAAGCTGTGTGCATTCAGAGCAAAGACCTCAGACAGATGACAGGCCATTTACAGAAGGGCAGGGCATTAACTGAATGGCTCTGCTGTGCTTGGGGAAATAGATTACATTATTTGCAAGAAATGTGAAAAAAAACTGTGGAAATGGATAGTTGCAAGTTTCCCATGGGAGTTGTTCTTACTTGTACTTTGTAACTCTAAGCCACGATGAAAACATAGCACCTTGTGAGCTTATGTTGGAAGATGCTGATGAAAGATTTTTATTTATTACCACTCTCCTGCAGGAAATGAGACTTTAGGACTATAGTTACTGTGCTTGGGTATGGGTTCAGATGTTGAAACAGCTTTTTTTTTTTTTATTTAGGCATGTTAATCCTCTAGGCCAATTAGCTCAAGGTAACTGATTAATGGGAGTTCATCTAATTGTAAATGCTATCATAGATTCTACAAATATTTGACTTGTGAGTCACAGCAGAGCTCAGTAAAAGCCCTACAGTCTAAACAAGCCTATACATTGAATAAACATAACTACCAAGCTGTTTGGATCTGTCTACAAATGCAGTAACTGGAACTCTAACATGACATTTGCTTTGAGTAGCAAAAGGGTAAATGGCAAATAAATATTTGTTCTTGCACATTATCTAGTTTACAGCATTAGCAGACTTTTACTGTAAGAAAACGAGGCAGATCTACAGCTCCCAGCCCTCCCTGGCAGCATACCAAGCTAAACCAGGGCCCTGAACAAATATGGTGATGTGTCTACTATGTTAGCATCTGAAGTCATATGAGATAACACACAGATTCACAGAGGAACATAAACAGCAGCCTAGACAAAACTGTAAAATGGTACCTTTCATCTTCCCCCCATCCAAGCCGACGCTGTGCCTTAGCTTTGGTAGTTCAATGTTGAACCTTACATCAAAGGAAAGAACAATGAAACTGACCTCAGTAAACAGCATCTTCTTGAAAGGTTCGTCAAGTGGGTTCAAGCAAGATCATTTCCCTTAAATAGGGAAGCAAGCCAAGATTGTGTCTTATTGTCTTTCTCCTTTTTAACCTTACTACAGAATTGCTGAAACAAGTCTGGTAGCTGTTAAAATGGCAGCTCAATGCCAGAACAATGCCAGTTTACAGAGAGACTGCAGACTGGAAAAAGAATATTTCCAGACACACTGTTGCTCTCTCTTAACTATGACAATATTACAGTCCTGCAGCGCTGACAAATTTGAAATCATCCAGAAAACAAAATAGATTGGTGAAAGTCAGAGAGACATCAACTATGTCTTGCATGCCTTAGATACTGTGATTCTTAATGGAACCTGTAGTAACCTCCTGGAAGTCTTAAATGTCTGTGCTTTTAGGTAACTGTGCAATCCTATTACCTAATTGAAATGAATCTACAGTCCCTAATGAACTCTGTCAGATTAGATGGGAAGAGGATGAAGTGTTCGTCTTCCACCAGGGAAAAATTATTGCATTTGAAATACATATTCGATTTTTTTAAGTAAGTGTTTTAGGATTCAATTACTTCTGCTTCTGTGGAGAAATACAATCTTTAAAAGCAAGAAGTCCTGAAAAGAAACCCTCAAATGCATTACTTAGCTTGAAAACCCAAGACAGAAGCTACCTGATCCTTGCATTCTTTAGTGTCTGCTGTATCAGTGGTTCAGAATTCGTCAATGAGCACTGTCATCCAGGATTCACTGCTGCACCAGAATTCTTGTAATTCACAGCAAAAAGAGTCAATGGTACTGTGAGATCTCACAGAAAATCTGCATTTAAAATAGATTCATTTAAAAGATAAAATATTTCAATTTTAAACATTAAGAGATTGAAAAGCAAGGTTTTAAATTAGAACATGCCTTTATCTAAACAAGCTAACAAAGAAAAACATTGGTTATAGACCAAGAACAATATGGTAACTGCAAGGTCAAGAGAGGAATTCTGTGCATGAAACTGTATCCTATTCCACTTCCTTTAACGTAAACAAGCTTGTAAAGAAACAATTATTTGAACAGGTTTCATACTGAACAACTACTGTTCTTTGACTATGCTATTACAGTCACTTGTCCTCCTTTTCTCCTTCCCCTTCTCTCTTTTAGATGAAGGATGTTTTCTTCTTTCTGTTTTTCTTGAGCGTATGGCTCATTGCCTATGGTGTGACAACTCAAGCTCTGCTTCATCCTGATGACAACCGAGTGGAGTGGATATTCAGAAGGGTGCTTTATCGTCCCTACCTTCAGATATTTGGCCAGATTCCACTGGATGAAATAGACAGTGAGGAAATTTCTTTCTCCCTTAACTTTGCCATCTTTGAATGCACACTTCCCAATAGTGTCTTTTTTTTTTTCCCCTCTAAATCTTTGTCCTGCTAGCCAAAGCTTTCACATTACTATGATACAAATAGTGCATTTGCAAAGGGAGATAATGTACAGTGTGGAATTATATTAGAGCATGAGGGTTGGCCCTATTTAGAGAAGCAGTCTAAAATATTCACACAAGGATTTGCAGTTTTAAAGGCTGGCATACCTTCTTTCACGTCAATCCATTTCTGTTCAGCTTAACCTAGACCCAAATAACCCATGTGTAAACTGAAATAACATCTCCGCACATTTTGGCAGTAGTTTAATGTGAGTTTTACAGCAGTACAGCTCTGCCCATAAGCAAACGCTTGTGTTTTAGAATAAATATTCCTCTAGAGCATTTATTTACTCTGGATTTAAAGTTGCCCCAATCAAATAAAGCTAGTAATTGCATTTGTGCAACATTTCAAACAAAACATAAAAATAATCACAAGACATGGAAATATTTGGACATAAAAGTTTAGAGGCAACATTTCTGATAGGGAAGCAGGTAAAATACAGAATAGGTCATCTCCCAGAGAAGTCTTATGTAATGCCACAGAATTTAGCCAGAATAACAGTGCTGAATGTCAGTGACAATATTGAATTGGGATTTACACTTGGAGTAATACAGATGGAACCAAAAAATCCCATAGACAGCAAACCAGAAAGCATTCTTTCATGTTCACTCTGCTTAATAAGAAAAGGCATATGCCTTAGAAAAGCCAAAGTCTGAATGAGGCAAGAGAGCAGGGGTGTGATTCATCTCACTTAACTTTAAATGCCTACAGTGTAAGCATCCACAGCACAACCAGTCACTCTTACTCCCACTAAAGTAACTGGTAAGAAATAATATTTCTGGAATAGGATTCATCTAATCTGAAAATAAGTCAGATAAATAACCCCTAGAAGCATCTGTTTCTCCCCACTGGGACTCCAAAGGGTGTCCTCACATGGATAAATAACCAGGGAAAAAAATATTACATTGGCAAATTCCAGAAGGGAGTCACTTGTATTGGGACTCTCTTGCACTTACTCCATTCAACATCTTTATAAAACATACGGAAAAGGAAAGGGGTAATGAAGGGGGCAACGTTTGCTGATGAAACAAAGTTACTGGGTAGTAAAGACTAAAGCTGACACCTAAGAATTACAGAAGACCCTCATGAGTGATGAAACATCAAATGAAATTCAGTGTAGATAAATAAAAGGCAATGTACTTGGTGACAGCTGTGGTGACCTTTGAGATAACTCTTTGCACTAAAGAACAAGATCGTGGGATTACCTGTGGCTGTTGGGAAAAGCATTATTAGTGAAAAAACGGAGAACAAAAAAGTAAATATTATTATGGCTACTTTAAATCTGTGGATTTAATTCAATACATGATAGAACTTCCAGGGGAAAAAAAAAAAAAAAAAGCAATGATTCTTAAGGCCAGCCTAGGAAGATTTAGATGAATGACATGAATATAACCAGAGAATAGTTATCTTTTCCTCCATAAGTAAAGGCTTTCAAATGCAACAAACAAAAGGAGATATTTTTTCACATACATAACTGAGCTGTTTAATTGCTGTATGATGCTTTGAATACTAAAAATGTACATAGACTCAGAAATCAGTTGGACAAATTCATCAAGGAATCCCCCTACACCCTTATTAAATACAAATCATCTGCCCAGGCAAAGTCCTTCAGACCCAAATTCCTGGACCTGGAGGAAATATCCCAGCAAAATGTCACTATGTTTTTGCTGTATGTTAGGCTAGTCCAAGAACTTGGTACAGCCATAGCTGGAGACAAGATAAAGAGCTAGCTAGGCCTCTAGTCTGGTGCAGCGGCACCATTCTTACTAACTATGACTGCAAGCTCAGCTGTACAAAGCAGTGGTTTAAATATAGAACGAGGACTCCCATTCCCAGCTTTTACCAAGTCTTCTCCTCTAACATGCATACTGGCATGAGGATTGTGAAGACAAAAGTATGTGGAGGTACACATCTGCTAAAAACTCAAAGGTAGTTTGAATTGATACGATTATGTGCATTTTCACAAAATCAGCGACATTGGATATTAGTTCACATAAATGATCTTTCAACTGCGAGAATTAGCTCAGTAGTTCAAGCAAAGAACTGTCCTTTTGTATCTTGTATTTACAATCCTGCTTCCTAGTCCAAAACAAAAGGCAGTGCAGAAGTTACATACTACCACAATACTGGTCTTAAGCTCTAATGATTGCAAAATATTCTGAATAAAATTATGCTACTCTTCATATGCAGTTGAGATCCCATTTTAGTAATCATATCATCATTGTCCTTGATTTGTACCTTAACAAAAAAGGTATTAATATATACAACCATCCATGTCACTAGTTCTTAAAAGAAGACATGTTTAGAGGTATCAATTAAGTTTTTATTTGCCTTGAAATAGCTATAAAATGCAGTGTCTTAAATTTCAGAAACAATTTGTAATTCTTGCCATTCTCTATTGAAAGTAAGAAATTTTGCTCACCAAAATGGAAAGATTTTGTCTCCACTCTAAGAAATACATGTGGCAATAGGATTTGTCAAAACTATTTTATTTCTCTGTCTTTCTTTGCAGCATCACGAGTGTATCCCAGGAACTGTACACTTAATCCACTGCAGATTCTGCAGACAAACTCACCATCATGTCCAAACAACTATGCCAACTGGCTTGTCATACTTCTGTTGGTCATCTTCCTACTAGTCACAAACGTTCTCCTTATGAACCTCTTGATTGCTATGTTCAGGTAAGACCAATTTCAGTAAGTTTAAGACAGAGATGGCAAAAGTTTAACTGAATGCCCGCGTTTACTACATTGCTGTTGGCTAGTCATTTTGGAACACGCTAGTAATTTTCCTAACTAATATTATTTGGGGGTTGATAGGTAGACTTTTATGATCACATAGTTCTTAAGTTGTCATCTTCCTTACTCTAGCCACATTAAAGACAAGAAGAAAAGCAGCATCTTTTACTGTTAAAAATTCAATTAAATGTGCATAGAAAGGTCTGGATCCCTAGCTGTGCTGCTGCAGAAGTCTGCAGGTGCAAAGCAGCTGCAAACTTGGCAGACTTAACCGGGGATAACCTGCACACAGGGGAAAATCTTGATGTCAACATGATTAACGATGATTCATTTGGTTGAAGAACTGACATGGCACGTTTGCCAGTCTTGTCTGAGTGAAGTGGACTTACCTTTCTTTTAAAGAAATACTAGTATATATATATATTTTTTTAACATTTGAAGACTGCAACTGCAATTATTTTAATATCTAAGAATTTGCACAAACTTTTGTTTAAATTAACACTACTTGCTGACATTGCTGTTCCTTTTGTCAAAGTAAATGTGGGGCTGTATTTTGTAATAATAAGCTTTAGCTTGTTGAGATAAAAACAGTTCTATATATATTTTTTTCCAATTACAGTTACACTTTTCAAGTTGTTCAGGGCAATGCAGACATCTTCTGGAAGCTTCAGCGCTACAACCTGATTGTTGAATATCATGGACGGCCTGCCTTAGCACCACCATTTATCATTATTAACCACATAACTCTGGTTCTCAGAATAATCTTCAACAAAATGGAACATAAAAAAGAACATCTGGGTAAGTTGTTAACACACATCTATCAACTGGAGACCCCTGATACTCTCCAAGGATATGCTGCGTAGGCAAAACAGAAGAGCAAGTAAGATTTCCATAAGCTAAGGGCCATAATTTATTATCTTTACCAGAGAGTGCCAGGAGACTATTAAGATTTATAAAGTAGCCTGCACTGTAAACAGTTTCCCACAATGCCTTTTTCTGTGCAACATAGTTATTATGACAAAGGTGTCAATAGCAAAACTGGTTGAAGGGATTTGATTTCTGAAGAGGTAACAATGGATAAGTTGAATAAATTATGAATAGTTATTTCATTAAATACTTGGGGGCTACAACATGTGAGAAGCTCATTTAGGACTTTACTGGACTTAAGTGGAATCACTGAAATTGACCTGTGCTGTTCTTTAGAAAACTCGTGACTCTTATCCAACGGCAAAAGGTCTACTGCCTTCCATCAGAAGAAAAAAAAAGTAGCAAATACTTATTGTACAATAAATTTTCATAGCCTGTCACTCCTGCAATGGCAAAGCAAGACTTCATTTTTCTTTAGCTTTGCAGACTTTGATTACTTAAACTAGTAAAGGGGAAAAGGGAGCAAGATATAATTCTTAAGATCTTTCTTTTCCCCTTACAGAAAGAGATCTTCCAGTTGGCCTAGATCAAAAAATCATAACATGGGAGCTGGTGCAAAAAGAAAATTATCTTGTAAACCTTGAACAAGAAAGGAAAGAGAGCAGTGAAGAAAGGCTGAAGGCCACATCTAATAAGTATGTTATTATGACCCACATTAAGTGAACCTTGCAGGTCTTCAGATTCACATTAGATAAACATTCAGGTATTGTAAAACTTATATGAAGAGTCCAACCGGAATGCAGTTCTTCATTCCATGAAAAACATGACAAGGCAGCATCACTTCAATAATGAGAAAAGAGTTTTTGCCATTCTTGAAGTATGTACAGACCTGTAAGCTCCAGCCAAACCTGCAGTCAAGCTCAAATGAAAATCATATTCATGAAGCAGTGATGGAAGAACAGTTCCTTTGCTATAGTGCAGAGCATGTACTTCCATCCCCTGTAGGAATGTAACATACTCAGAAACAAAGCATTGATCAAAATCCAGTGAAATTGTCCTTTCCAAACGAGAAAGAGGTTTAGACTTTTGAATGACAGTTTAAGATCTCTGGAATTATCCCCAGCCCACAGGTACAGGAGAACTCCTATTTATGGCTTTATGACATGAGTCTACAGTTTTGCACAAGAGATTCCTGGTATCGGCTCTAAAATTGTATTTAATGAACTGGGTCTCTATTTAAATATTTCTCTAAAATATCTTCCCAATAGGAATATCACTTAAATAGGTTTAGTATTCTGATGAATGAGACTGCAAAATTACTACTTAGAAGTTTACTCCTTTGAGAAAACTAAAACATTTAAGGCAATGCTGAAAGCCACAAAGCAAAGCCTTCTTTAAAGAAGCTTTTAACACCTGTTTCAGATGTTTCCTCTTACAATAAAACTGACTTCAAATAGAGTCACAATGGGTGTGAAA
Organism: Anseranas semipalmata; assembly: GCA_013399115.1. Lineage (NCBI taxonomy): Eukaryota > Metazoa > Chordata > Aves > Anseriformes > Anseranatidae > Anseranas > Anseranas semipalmata. Next base: position 785,997 of record VXAA01001407.1, read on the forward strand.
GTTATTACAATAACAAAGTTCTGGTGAAACCTTCTTGTGCTGTTTTCTTTCTGCACTCTGCCTTTCAAAACAAACATTCAGCTGTCTAATTCATAGAAGAGCTGGAGTCCAGACCAGCCTACCTGAGTATGTTCTTGGAAAATACTCTTCTCCCTCTAATCTAACAGACTCTTAATTTATAATAATTTAGAATTGTGTTGGTTTTAACTTTATTCTCATAAGCAAGTCACTGACAAACTGCAGGATTTTGGCCCTGAGAATAAGCGAGAGCTTTATTGTTGAAATCAAACACTAAATATGCGTGCAATTGCTTCTAAACAAAGGGCACAATTTCAGATAAAGCAGAGTCTGTAAGAGACTGGAAAAGGTTCAGATGACCACCACTAAAACTGTGGCTTTTCTCTTAGGTGGTAGCAAACCTACCTGTGTATTTTAAATCTTACATAACCCTCCAAAAGCTATTCACTGGACTCTGCATTAAGCCAATTCCAAAATGCATTAGATACAGCCAGCAAGAGCCTTTTCACATTGACCTGAATGGAATGCAACTTGTTAAAAGGAAAATTTGAAATAGTAGTTAGGACAAAGCAGAGGGGAATTTGAGGAGGCTATGGGGAATTGGATGCTAGGAATAAGGAAGTGATGGGAGAAGAGGTAAAGGGTGTAGAAGATGTGTGGACAATATGATTTGGAGGCATCATGTTCAGGTTGTCTACATGGTCCCTTTGGACTGCATCAAAAAAGGGATTTGAACATCAAGCCAGTTTCTGAAAATGAAACCTCAAATAAATCAAGTGGCTCATTAGCCCTCTGTTAACGGAATAAATATCATGGCCTTAATTTTCACGCTAGGATCAGTTTACATTTGGCACAGATGGGACGTAAAGAGACAGAGCTGGACCTATGGCTCTTTTCTGCAGTTCTTGATTTCCACAAGTGGCAGGGACTGTGTGGCCCTCACCACGAGCTGAACGGCTGCTTTAATCTGTGTGAGTTTATGAGGATCCCTTGGGTGGCAGGTATGGGAGAGTTGTGCCAGAAATGCTGCTCTTCTCAGTTAATACTTAGAGGAACCCTTGAAAAGGACAAAACTTTTAGGGGGCTCTGGGATGTCCCAGCAGCACAGAACTGCAAGTGAGGGGTCACATACATAGTAAGTTACTTGTTCTTTGTGGTTTAAGATTTCATCTGAGGCTTTTCCTTTTCACTCAGCACGTCATTTTTGTTTCCACAGAGTGGATAATTTGTCTAAATACCTGAGTGGGTTAAAAGAACAAGAAAAGCGGCTTAAAGTTATAGAATCCCAGGTAAGTAATAGTTTTATAGGCATTTATATCAGCTTTAGGAGTTCACTGTTTCTTTCGTTTTCTGTGTGGCCATTTTTAATCAGTGATGGTAGTATCTGATGGTGGCTAGGTATACCCTGTTTAGGGATAAAGGGAAGGAGAAATGGATCTGTATTATGACTTCACTTTCCTTATTGTTTTATCTGTAATGATAACTACATAAAGAAACATTTCTATCCTCTCGTAGAAAGGAGAAAGGGGAATACAGCATTTCTTGCTCTATTTGCTAGTCTACTGAGAAGTGTTCACTTCTTTCCTTGAGGTTGCCTCTGGAGGCAAATGCTTGATCTTCACTCCTCCATTCTCTTCCTTCATCCAACCTTTTCTTACTTTAAAAATAACAGCTTTGCAAATAACCATATTCTGTCTGATTTGTCAGAGACTAATCTTCTTGGATATCAGTTTTTCTAATTTTCTTAGATACCGCATACCAGCTTCTCAAAGGGAAGTGTCTAACATAAAAACGTGCAACATAAATAATAGAAGGAAACCTTATCTTGATCTTTTGATGACAAATCCTTGTAAAATAAACATTTGTTAAACAGTATGAAAATGCTTGGTGTTACCGTGTGCTACATAGTAAAACTGTTATTGTTTTCTTTGTCCCTAGAATTCTCCAGTGTAATTTTGGCCTCACTGAAAGTTGTTTATCTTAATACTCCCATTGCAGTTTCCCTCCCCTTTCTTATCCATTCTATGGCTTCCTGAAAAAAGTCGTGCTATTCAATGAACAATGTTGAAACCAAATACAGGTCCAACAGGAACACACAAGAAATGCCTTAATAAAGTTGTGCCAGGTTGAGATAATGTAATATACTCAAAAAAAGGAAGATATTTAATACTGATCTTCCTCCAAGTCCGTTCAACTATTTCTAAACAAACTAATAAAAAAAAGTCATACCTTGTATTTCTGATACTGCTTCAAGCTGCTGCCTACATTGTCTTTCCTGCAAATTTAAGAATGGATAAGAATGGATAACTACAAAAAATAACTGATGTAAAAATCACTATTTTATAGATTTGCAACTGTACAGCTGTTATCTCTTCAATGGCAGATGTTTTAACCAAAAGCAACCTCTTGTGCAACCAACCAGCTGCAAACTATACACGTAAGTATTGAAAAACATCATAGAAAACCTAATTAACATAGCTGGACAATTTAGTTTAAAAACAACAACAAAAAAGCAACAATCAAAAAAAGATAAGAACTATATAAGGAGGTGCAAAGGAGTATGCCTAGAGAAAATGGCAATATAAACAATGAACAGAATATTCGTATTTCATATGAAGAAATTACCTTTTGCAAAACATATTTAAAAGCCTTGGGGAATGGACTAATGCTCACTGCAAGTTAGAATGATCTCACCTAACTTTGAGGATGTAGAAAAGTATCTGTTTGCCATGTGGTTTCTTGAAAGGATTGTCTTGGGGGGTTAAGTCAATGAGATATTACTACCAAAACATTTACTATGGATAGCAATAATCAGAAAAAAAAAAAAAAAACCTCCCACTTTGTTTTAGTTACTGCAGCTCATTTGCTTTCAGAGCTGCAACTAGTTCTGCCAGTTAAGGATTTTGTCCCATATCCCGGCGCTCCATTGTTTGGAGTTTAAACATTACAGGCAGAAACAGACTATGTCTCAGCCACTGCAGGATATCCGACTCAATAAATATTTTGGATATTTTTCTTAATTAGCTATTTCAATATTGACCTATTACTACCTATTACACAAAAAGCACGCCAAAAAAAACTTAAACCGAACATATAGGTACTATATGGGAAAAAAGTAGCAGGAAACCTAGCTAAGTCTTGACATGACAAGACCTCAAAGCGCTCTTGCAGATAGAGCTATGCAAAGGTAATTTGGATCCCTTGAAGTATGTCTGTTTATCCTTATCCATTTGTATTTATTTCAGTGAGGGGCTGGGGTAGGGAATGAGATCTGTCAGATTCCTGTAGCAAACCACAGGTATAACAAACACAAATAGTTTGCAATTTTCCCAGCAACAGGAGGAAATACAAACATACTTAACCAGGCATGAAATTCTAACTGTAAACTTAGACATAGCAAAGCCAGGCTAGAAAGGTATTTTATTTCATACTAACTCAGCATGCAGAGCAAACTATTATATTCTGAAAGTAATGAAAGGAGTTATCAGTATTTAGCATATAGGGAAAATTGAAGATCACTGATAAACAATCAGGTTGGATCCTAACTGCAGCTTCGTCCTACAACAGTTTGCAGTAACCAGCTTCTCAGACTAGAGCTAACCTCAGTTTTGACTTAATTTTGGTAGAAATTTGTGAAGCGCATAGATACACTGCTTCACTATAAACATTCCACTAAGAAAAATTGCCCTGTAGCATGTTCCCCAGATATTTTAATACTGTAACTGCATAAAAACCAGAAACTTAAATAGATGAAAAAAAAAACTGTTTTTATCATTTACTGAGCAAATGTAAAGTACTACAACCTACAGTATGATCTTCCTGTGGATTATTTTCAACATTTAAATTTCCCTAAGTAATTACTGTTATGTAACCCTTGTCCTAAAGCTTTTAAGAAACACATGGCTTCTACAATCCTATTAGGTTTGATGAATGCCAACACTGAAGTGCCTTTGCCAGAAAGGGGTGAAAGAGAAGAGCGCGCAGATCCATCTGAGGCTGACATCATGTACATTGATAATTAAATTTTATTCTCATTTCTTGGGTTAAACCTTTTCCCCTACTGAATTACTGCAGAAATAAAACCCTAATCTCATGAAGGCCTAAGACCCAAATCTCAAAGCCTTTGATGGTATCTTCACACCTAATGTCAAGCACTGCTCATGTTTGACACTGCTGAGGATTTCTTGGGCATCCTTCAATTTCTTGGACTTTCTTCCCTCCTGCTCTGATATTTCTTGGTCATTTATCCAACACTCCCCTCCCCAATTTGCACCAAACACTTTCCCCTCCAGGATGACTACCACCTGATTTTCTATGTACAGTCTGTGTTTTGTTCTCATACCCTCAAACTTAATCACCACCAATTTCTACACTCCCGTGTTCTTTTCAAGGGAGTTTTGCTTTTGCAGGCCGTTCATTTCCTCACTAAAACCAAGCCACTTCCTGGGCCAAGAAAGCAAGCTTGCATTTACGAGTTGCTTTTGAAGAAAGTTTCTACAGGAAAGAAAGGGCGTGGGATACTGAACTATTACAATTAATAGAGTTCTTAGAGTTCTTATCACCCGCAAATGATTGTACTTACCATCTTCTCTTCCCACTCTGGCTTCTGTGAGGTGTTCCTTCTCTGGCTGCTCCTTAAACCAGGCTCCTCACTCTTCCCCAGAAACTCATCGCGTGGTCCTTAAGTCTTCAGTGGCTTGCAGTCGGTTTCCCAATGCAAAGCAGGTGACCCCCCCCACACACACACAGCCAGGCCCCCAGCCCTGCTGCTTTTTTGTTTTAGTGCCAGATCATATCTGCTGTCAGCTCACCATTAGAGACCTTGAATCTACAGCTAAGCAGTTTTCTGATTTTATTCTATGTTTTTCTCTCAAAGCTCAGAAAAAAAAAAAAAAAAAAACACTTAAGATATTTTTAAAGCAAGAATGTGTAGCAAGAATTTTCCTAGAAACTACGAATTTGGACTGTTGGCCATTTTTTGCGTTACTTCAACTGGCACGTACCTTTTTAGCATACAAATGTTAGCTGGCTTTATTATGATTTTATATGAGAAGATACACAAATAAAATGAATATTGCTACTGTCCTGTAACGGGAAATTTGTTTGGACTAATATAAACAGTGTCAGAAGGGGGAAATAATAGGTTGTGGTCAGACTCTGATAAGCTTCAACCGAACTTAATTTCCTTGTGCCTATTGTAACACTGCTCCTACACAACATAAATACAGGTTGCACGGAAACTTTCCCTATTGCCAGATATCTCAACACAGAGGTGGAAAAAAAAATCTCAGATCTGATCAAAATGCCTTTCCAACATCAAGCCTTTTATTAATAGAAATTGATCTTGTTATGATGTCTTCATAAAATAAGCATTTGTCCAGCTTACTCAGCTGTGCCCCAGACCTTAGTGGTGCCATTAACAATGATGGAACTTTGGTGCTGTGCTAAATGCTTTTCACCCCAGTCAAAGGAGAAGTTACAAAACCAGTAAGTTTGTACTGAGCTGCATTTTTTTGTTAGGAACTAATGCATATCTTACAGCCTGCAGGACACCATATTCTTCACAGCAGCATCCCTTCTGAAACAGCTACCGTTTTTATTGTGACCAGCACATTCGTTATCCAGTGGCAACTATTTTCCGTCTGTTTGGAATTTTTGCTGTCCCATTTGCATGCACTGGAATAACTGATGTATTTCGCAATGAACCATTAATTAACATGCACCAATTTGTATTCTTATGATTAAATACAAACTCTTTAAAATTAAAAGGTGAATTGAAAAGATGGAACAACATTACTCATTTTACATTATTTTCTACTTTTGACAAATGATGCATCTGTTCAAACACAACCCCTCAGATGATTCAAGCCTCCCAGTTACTGATAAGATGGTGACACCCCACCCAAGAGGAAGTAGCCTCCTCAAACATCCTTTGCAGTTTGAGCAAGTGCAGTCTAGCAAGAAAAAAAAAAAAATCACAAATTCTGAAGTAGTCGTCTTTCATTACAGTTATAAATATTAACATTTAAGGTAGTAAATTTAGAATACTGGCAAAAAAAAAGTCAGTCCAAAGTGACCTGAATTAATTTGAATTTCAAATAATAAAACCTTTCAAAGCATTTAATCTTTCAACCTTATTTATAGAAAAAAACAACCCTTACCCATTTATTAACATTCTATATGAAAAACTACTACATTTGACACTCATTATGATCGGATTCATTCTATCAGGTGATTCTCTCTATATTGTAAAATCACCAAAGTGCTGAAAACTTGAATTTTAGAATCTTAAATTTAAACAAGTTGAGGGAAAAATTAAGAGACATGAAGCTTAGAGTAACATTCTAGATTTTCTAAACAATTCTCAAATTACATAAACTGAGTATTTGTTAGAACTCCTATATTTGCATTAATATCAGTAAGTTTCAAAGAGATGCAGAAGTCAAGCTACAACTGAAAGTTTATTGAATCCCAGAGAATAAAAAAAGTATCCAGTTCTGGTACAAGTACCAGATTCCCATCAAATCCACACAAAGAAATGTGGAAGCAGTGCCACCTGAAAAGGATATACAAATATGCAGGCCAAAAATCATCACATCATACCACTGGGAGGAAAAGTTGTTGCCTAGCACTGGGATGTTTCCAAAGTCATACCTGTCTGCAGGAAACATGGTGGATTTATTTATTTTTTTCATGTAACCAAAAGTAAGTTAAATATTAAAACCACCTTAAAAATATTTTGTTTGCCAGTTCCCACCTGGGCCCTCCAAACTCACAAGTGGGCATTGTTGTGCTTTCACTCTCGATGGCAGTGAGAGTAAGGTGTATTTTTAAAAAGCTCTCCTCTATGGGACAGGCCAGGAGAAATCAAATCTAGTGGAAAACTAGGTTTTATTTTCATTGTTTAAAAACCTCTACACAAAGAGCTCATCACCTTTGTTCCAGGATTCTAAAGGACTTGGGAACAGCTCGAAATCTGTGGGTAACTGGGATGCCTTGCAGCATTTTAGCTAACAGTTTGGCGCTCATGATGACTTCAGCTCCAGAGCAAGCCCCAGGGAGCTGCACATGCAGACAAAGCACACTTTGTTGTCTCCTGCTAGGGTGCAACTATCCTGTGCCCACAGACTTCTCACTAACGAAAAGCCTGTAATATATTTTTGGTAGCTTCATTTCTAACAATATAAAATGTTCTGGGTGACTACGATGCAAACTGTTAGACAAAACAGCATCACATAGGTTCCTGACCAAAAAAAATATGTATACAAGGGCAGAGGAAAAAAAAACAAGCATATCCAAAGATGATAAACTTCTTGGATGCTTCCAGTTTGTTCCACCATTCAGGACTCTTCCTCCTCCCCTTCATCGTCTACCTTAGGTCGGAAATTTTTCCTATTCCTCTTCTTACTGCAATGGAATCCAACTTTTTCTACCAATGGCTCTTCAGCTGCACCACTAAACCTTGCACTAAGCTCACCTGCTGTGTTCAGGTTCCCCACCATCAGGCATCCCTCCTCCTCTGCTGCCTTTCTACTCCCACCATCTAAGTGCCCCAGCTCAACCTTATCGTCCTCCCTCAAGTCATCAGTCTTCAGAGATTTTCCTTTCAGATCTGTTTTCATGTGTTTCTTATCACCCTCCCCTGCTGGTATTTTCTTTTCTAGTCCATCAACACCCCTTTTTGCTGGTTTGGTGAACACGATCCTCCCAGCTCCACAGCTGGAGGGGTCCTGGTTGAAGTAGGGGGTGTAGCTATCTTGGGCAGCTGAGCTTTGTTCCTCCCCTCTTTTCTTCAAACCCTCTAGAAATTCCATGGCCACTGCCCTGTTAGTCTTGTCACTGGACTCTGAAACGCCATCGAGGCTGTATTTGGTCCAGCGCTCTGGGTGTGCCACGTAGTCAGGCACTGCTGGAGAGATTCTGGGAGCCTGCACTGGTTTGGTTGGCTTTCCAAGGCTTTCTGGAACCACATTACTTGACACAGTAGTTGGAGGTAAAGGACGTTTAAACCTCCCATCAACAACATTATCTTCAGGCATTGAGGGCACAGACAATTTGGCTGCCTCTTCCAGGCAATCAAAAATGCTCTGGCTACGGAGAGAGAACGTGGAACTCATGCCCCTCAGATGGAACGGCTGGACAGGAGATCTGTGACTGCTGTCTGAAGGGTCAGGAGTGTCCCCTGACCTGTAATCCCCATCATCTACAGATGGCTCCTCAGGAGATATTGTATCAACTTCCGCTTCATCTGCTAACCCCAAATCATCGGAATCAGAATCGCTGAGTGACACTGTGTCAGAGGGCAGAGCTCCTTCGTAGTCTGGGGCACCAGCAGCCACTATGCCCAGGAAGGGTTCACCGGCATCCTGATCTCCCATCTTTGAGCTATCGCTCCGCTGAGGGCTTGGATGTGGGCCCAGGAATGGCTGCAAATACGGTTTTCCAAACGCCCAGCGACTCTAATGCCTAGAATACAAAGGAGCATGAAAACTCAACTGTGAAATGAGAATCACATGTATGACTATCATGCTGGGCCATGCAAAATAGTTACTACTACAATATCACAGGCACCTGTACTTCAGGGATTCCATTGCAATTTTGCTTGAAATAAAAACATCATTTACAGGATGAATGCACATTAATATTAAAGACTTACACAAGACTCAGGACAAGAATACAGAGTAAAAATAGCACTGCACACCAAATTTCATTAACGATTACAGCAGGACCAACTAAGAGATGTATGTAAAGTTTTAAAGCAAATGTGATTACCCAAAAACTGTCTCAGACATCTTCTTCTGAGAGACAGCAGTGACCTCTCCAAATTACATCCTGCACTTATCATTCTGCATAAATCCACCGAAACGCATCCTGATCTCTTACACTTTATTTTGGCCATTACGATCCTTTATTGCCAGTTTACCTCTTGCCCCAGTAATCATCGTGTTCTGCCCATTACAAACAACACTACCGCTGATCGAGGTCCATGGCAGAGAAGCCTGTAAAGTGCCACTACATTTATCAGTTTAAAGCCATTGCTACAGTTTCGCAATGGGCTTCAAACTGACATAAATACAAGCTCCACTCCCTCCCTGGCTTTAAGCTCTCATGTTATTACTAGATTTCTGCAACCACATGATGAGCTAGCTTGAGAAATGAATCCCACTGGATTAAGAAAACTAATTGTACATGCCACGCTTGTGCTAGCACACTGGAAATAAGGGGCAGGTGCAACCAAGGGCCAGCAGGAGTCAGCCGTTCAGTCAGTAGAAAGACACTGTGACCTGCAGCCTGAGTTCCAGTACAGGCTGAATCACTCTACCACCTGCTTGAAGGAAACCTTGCAGAACCGAGTTGGTCAATGATCACACCACCACTTGCCGGGTAATCAGAAACAGAGCCGGCAGACACGCACCTCGGTTCAGCTCCCAAAAACGTGAATTAGGGAAATAGTTCTCATATATTATTAGATTAAGCTCAGCTACATAATTATAGGTTCTTCTGAAACAATGCAGTAAACAGACATGGGAAGTCTGTTGGTCACTCACTTTCTCTTGAGACTGAGTCAGCTTCCCCTCCTGAGGGTCAGTTAAAGCCACCAAAGATCTCAGCACTTCCACCCTAGAAAACAAACATTTCCATCAAGATACTGGAAATGTAGTTTTAAAACGAGTTTTGAAAATAATTCCTTCTCCCCCAGTCATCCAAAGCTGCAAAGCTGAGTTCTAAATCTGACACAAACTCAAGCTAGTATAGAAGACTGCAGATATTCCTGGATTCTGGCAAAAGAACAACACTGCCTAATAAGGCAGGCACTACTATATTTACTCAAGTCTCCACATTCACATTGCCAAGCCTTCTTCTGTGGAACAGAAGAGAGGCTTTTAAAAAACAAAATCGTAATTTACACCTGCAGTAAACAATCAGTAAATAAATTGTGTTCAATGCAGCCAAGAAAATACCAAACTGCTAGTTATGCATTGCAGGTACTAAATACTGCAAGAAAAGAGATCAAGGATACCACAGGGATGTCTTCAAAGAAAGGCCATTTTCACAATCAGGGCCAGATTTGCATAAGGCATTAAAACACAGAGAAGCTTCTAAAGAATTTGGGAGCCTGAGTGCTGTGTTCTGTGTAAAGTCTAGCTGTCTTTGGCAAAGTGAACTAATGATTGCTTTTGAAAACATAGCCCTAAAAGTGTAGTCTCTAAACACGAAATAATCATCTGAAAATCTTGCATCCTTCAGTTTAGTTTTAAAACACGTGAAAAAAAGGACTACAACGAAAAGAGACATTAAAAAGTGCAACTGACTAAAATGGCTGGTTATTGATGGCAGTGTAAGTCTTCAACACAGGCCATGAATCAGGGTACCTCTTTTCTAAGAGCAGTTACAGAGAAAGGGATATTTTGCTTGTAGGAAAACGTTTTAACCTTAACAGCGTTAGCAGCTAAGCACACTGACCCTTACGGCACATCAGACAGACTCACGGGTTCGTTACGGCGATGTGAGCACAGCACAGCTCGGACAGGATGGCGTCTCTCTGCCTGGCACGGTACACGTTAGACTCTGCCATCCCGGCCTTACTCCAGCAGCCTCTGTTCGCCCTCCTGCAGCCTGCGAGGGAAGCAGAGACCCCAGTCACCCCAAACCGGGGCCGCGAGGCCGTTCTCACGGCAGAGGCAGCACGGCCCCCGAGCAGCCACGTGCCGCCGGCAGCGCGGTCCCTGCGAGGGCGTCCCCGCAGGCCGCCGCACGGCGGAAGAGCGCAGCCCCCGGCCGTGCTTCACGCCCCTGCGGGGGGATGTCAGAGCCCACGGCCTCGCCCGGCACCCCGGGCGCGGCCCGTAACCTCAGCCGCGCTCCTTGCCCAGGGCCCAGCGGGATCCTCCGGGATCCCAGCGCCCCCAGGGGCGGGCAGACAGACACCCTCCCGCCGCCGCCCCCCGCCGCTCACACTCAGCACCGAGCGCGGAAGCCACCCCCGGGCACCGAGCGCGGCCAGGCCCGGGAAGGAGGGGGGTGAAAAGCGCCCCGTACCCCGACGCAGCGCAGGCCCGACGCCTCCTCGCAGCGCCGGCCCGCCTTTCCCGCCTCTCCCGCTCTTCAAGGCCGCAGCGACGGCCCTCCCGCGGGGCGCGCTGGGACATTGAGTCCCTTACCAGCTGCCACAGCGCGGCAGCTCGCGGCGCCGAGACTACAACTCCCAGCAGGCAAAGCGGCAGGGAAGGGGCGGGAAGCGGGAGGGAGCTTCCCCTCTCCGCACCGCATCGCTCCTTTGCATCCTGGGAGTCGTAGTCGTCCGCGTTTTCCCTAGTGGGGGACATTTTGAGAGCACGGGCATGGGGAAAATTTTACGGGCCTTCCGCGAAACGGAGTCGGGCTCCCTCCGCCGCCGCCGCGGCACGGGCAGGACTACAGCTCCCAGGGCGCACCGCGCCGGCCGTGGCTGCCCGCCGCCCGCAGCCCGCCCGCCCTTTTTCTGCCTGTGAGGAAATGGGAGGTGCTGACGCTGCTGCCTGCCTGGGGGCGACCATGGGGCATCCGCCTGCACCCAGAGAGCCTGTGGCCATGGGGGCTGGGAAATGCCGGCTCTGGCTCCGCCGCTGTGGTGCATGGCCCGGGAGACTGAGGCACAGCAGCCGCCCCACGGGCTGCCCGGCGCCGTGAGGGGATAGGCGCGGCGCCGCGTTCCCAGAGTCCTCGAAACAGTGTGGAAAAAACACGTCAAACAGAGCTTTTTTCCTCATCAGAACACTACGGTTTGGCAACAATGAGAATTTCAGAGGAAGTGTAGGCTTTTTTTTTTTTTTGTATGTATTTTCTAACCAGAAAACCCCAAGTCACTAGGGGCATAAAAACAGTGTCCAGCCAGAAAACAGTTTCCATTTTCTGTCCCAGAAGAACATTTTTTTGTGTGTGTGTCAAGAAGTGGAATTCTGTCTGAAAATGTTTTATTGGTGTTGGCCAATGCTGCATGATTTTTTTTCCCCCTTCGTTCAGCTAAACGTTTAAAATTTTCAGTGGAAATGTACTTCCCAAGTGGCTTTAATACTTAGCTTGTTTACCCTAAGTGGTGGTACAGTGGCTTGCAGGGCTCATCCCCACCCGTTCCCAGGGCCCCACTCTCGTACTGCACTGCATGGCCCTGACATCATTAAATGGAATTAAATTAAAGCCTGTAAAGGGGGTGAGCCTCTGAAGGCTTTGCCTCATCAGCTCACCCTGCTCTGAGGGATCAAGATGCAAAGGTATGATTTGCTATAGGCCTAGTGTATAAACAAAGCCCCTCATCTGTGTCATCATTTTGCAGCAAAACAGAACAAAACAAAACAAACAAAAACCAAAACAACAAATCAAACAAACAAACAAACAAAAAAACATATGATCATGCAACTCTACCTCTCCTAATTTTGCTGGCACCTTTATCTTTTCCCCCATGTCATCCGAACCCTGTTGCCTCTCCAGTTTACTTGCAGATGGTTGTGCTAAAAGTGAGGCTGTGTCTGCATCTGAGAAGACCTTGCCGAATCCCTTCAAGAGGGGCCTCACTGAGTCATCTAGAATGTAAACTGCAGCCACTTCATTTGCATTGTCAGTTTTAAAATATGTACTTTTGCCTTCTGGAGTGTTGCTAACTACAGTAATTTATGAGATGAGGGCTGCCTTTTGGAATACATTTGGCAGCAATAGCAAGGTTAGCACAAAATGTCTTTCGTCTGGCTGGAGCTGTACTGTAGTTTTAAAACAGTAGTTCTAGAGGCGTTTCCCCATTTGGTGAGCCTTTCCTTAAACGTATACACATACATAGTATAGGCACAGAGGTTCAAATGGGTTCCTGGCTGGAGGAAAGACGAGAGGAGAACAGAGTCCTCTGGCAGGTGAGCAGGAACAGATACGAGGAGGGCAGTAAACAGGCAGAGGAAGGCGTTGGACAGGGAAGCCAAGCATAAACTATGGATGAAGGCTACTAATGCTGCATAATACATTCTGGGGTGTCGGGGCACACCAGCAGCAAGCCTCTGAGGGTAATGAGGAACAGGCAGGAAAAGGATATGCAGTAAGCAGTGGCATGCCCTGGTTTTGAAAGGGTGGAGACAAGGTCTGTATGCCATGGATGCTTTTTTGCCAGGATACTGTTGATGGCCAAGGTTACTTCAGAAGCTGTCTGTACACTTTTTCTCTTTCCTGTCTTTTTGCAGAAGATGAGTATCACACACTGCAGAGAACCAGAGATGAGCTGCTTTTTTCTCTGCTGATTGAGAACAAGACAGTTTGCACCGGTGGATATGCTGGTGTGTTGGGATTTTCGCTATTGCTTGGCGACAGCTGAAATAAAAATAATGAGTCAGACTGAAGACAAACAGATGGTAAAGCATTTCCCCCTCATCAGTGTGAACTGAGGTGGCTTGAAGAGGGGTGGAGGGGCTTTTTTTCTTTCCCAAACGGCAGCACGGGGCCATCATCCAAGCGAGCATGCCATGCCCAGGGTGTGGGCTTCTCTGTAGAGATGGCCCCATGCCTCTGCAGGAAGCCAGCGCATCCCCGTGTGGGAGTGGTGTGTGAAAACGCACACCAGTCTCAGCCCCAATGCTGGAGTCTTGTGCTCCTTTCTTGCAAATAAATCTGTCGCTGGCCCCTATCCGCTGTTTCTGCTGCTCACTGGCAGGCTCTGGCCCCAGCCCATGCACTGGAGGCTTTGTGCTCAGAGCCTGGGGTAGTTGTCTGGCAGAGACTGCCTGCCCCTCTCCTTGAGGCTGTAGGAAACTGGCAGGCGGTTCCCCAGCAGCCACTGCAGGCCAGACAGAGCGATCAGATGCATTTGCTCCATGGCATGCACCCAGAATGAGTGTGGCAGTGAGTCTGGTGTGGCCATGCTCAGCTGATGCTGGAGTTCCTGAGGGGAAGTCGGGAGGGAAAGGAGCATTTTCCTGTAGGCAAAAATCAAAAGCACAGTAGCGAACACCACATCCTCCTCTGCTGGGAGAATGCAGTTGCACCAAGCCAGAATGGGTACAGGCTGAGGAAAGGAAAGCCTATAAATAGCCTCGAAATGCTGGGGGGTGTTTCCAGGATTCAGTGCTTGACACTGCCTCTCTCCTACACAGAGCTTTGCTTACCTGTTTCACTTTGCACTTTCCTTTGTTCCTGGCTCACCTGCAAGCAGTTTTGATTTATTCCAGTGCTATTTACCCATCTTGGTGCTTTTCCCCCCCTAAGGTAACTACATAAAATTATTTCCTGTGGAGGGAGTTTTCTTAATGAGGGCAGGCCATGAAGGTCTGTATGAACCTGATTCTTCACAATAACAAAGTTATTGCCTACCTGTAGGGAGAATGTGCAACCCTTTTCTGTTAGAGACACTGCATGCATGAAAGGGAAGTGAAGTCCTGCAAAGTTAATGCTTTCTGCAATTATTTCAAATTTAAAAAAGAAACAAACCCAGTTGGGAGCCTCTGTTCATTTTGATTTAGCTACAGAATATTTTTACTAAAGTCCTTCTCCTAAATCTTGCTTCTTTTTTCTTTCCTCTTATTTGCCACGTATGCCTGATACTGACAGCAGAAGAGAAGAGCTGAAAGAGGTCATTCGAACCAGCCGAGGGCCTTGAAGTTAACATTAAGGAAAAACCCAACAAAACTCTAAAACTCCCCAGACCTTCTGTTAGAACACATGACCTGTAGGAGCTTCATTAATTGACACCTCCTTGTAGCCGAAACAGGGCTTTGCATTTAACACCACTAAACCTTGCTGGAAGGAACCTTATCAGTTTACTTGCAGCCTGCAGGCAGGGTGTTGTACGTGAACAGTCTCACTTGGCCTAAAACCAACACCTTTTCAGTTCTCAGAAAAGCTGTGTTTGAACATGAGGGAATGCCCTGGCAAAGCAGGCCAAGAACACTTACCAAAAAAAAAAAAAA
>VXAA01001407.1:800950-835996 GCA_013399115.1 Anseranas semipalmata
AAAAAAGCGATTAAGCTCGAATTAGAAATGTTACTTGCAACTGCTGGCACTGGAGCTGGCTCATGCAAACCCAGTGGAGAAACGCCAGGCAGTCTACCGTTGCATGCCTGGTTGCAAAGTTACGTTCCCACTGTATTTGCAAGTGTGAAAATGTGGGCTTTTTAAAGCATTTTTAGCAGCTGGGTGGTGTTTTCTTTCTGCTCCAGTTCCCTGGACTCTGAAGAGAAAGTATCGGGCTGCTTGCTCAGACAAGCTGCCAGAGGTCGGCTGAAATGTTTGCACCAGAAGTGCATCTTTGCGTACCCACCCTCCTGCTGAGCTCATGCCCTGTGCAGGATAGCCTGATGCTCCCCAGGCTGAAACTAAGGAGTGGTCAGACAAAAAATATACAAATTAACACCGCAGCTTTACTTTGGTTTGGTACATACGGGATTTGGGGATTGTAGCCTGTGTCTATCACTTAAGCAAGCACTAGTCACGTAGTTAATTACGTTTGCCTCTCCCCTTCAGCACCCACTGATGCCCAGCAAAGGCAACTGTGGTTCAGAGCAGGAATCTGAGCACAGCCACTACGACATCCTTTATCACTGAGCCAGGCAAGTGGAGCTGGCAGCCAGAGAAGAGGGAGGGTGCTTTCCCCTGCAGCAACCTCTGCCGTAAACAGCTCTTGCATGAGAGAGCTGGCTGTTTTTTCCCCCCAGTGGGAGTACAGCAAAACGTAGTTACAGCTTAGACAACATCTAAGTACAGAATGGACATCAGCAATTTATACCTTTGCTGTTAGTCCCAGCTGTCTTAGTAGGAAACAATTAGGCACACTGCTACTCATAACACAAACAGCCCAGAATGGGCTTAGGAAATAGAGCTGGCCAAAGCAAAAATACCTCCAAGACTTCTCATTAGAAACACTCTACAGAGTTTTTTTTAAAAACAGTCGGGGGGAAGAGGGGGTGGGTGAAAGAAAGGAATTCCACTAGGAAAAGCACAAATTGGTATAGCTTGGAAAAATTCACACGTGCATTTGTTTTTTTCCTTGGTAAATCCACAGTAATATCCCTAGGAATCAGAAGTTCTTGGCCCTTCCTTTCTAAGTCCTTCCACTGTCTGGGCAAGAAACATTTTTCAAAAAAAGCCCAAGCCATGGCTGCTGGTGTAATATGAGAACAAGTGGGCTGCAGGCTATCCACCCACCCCTTCCCCTCGCAGTGCTTTATCTGTGCAGCCTCACATGCTCCTACGCAGCAGGACTGCTGTTCTCCAAGAATAACCAGTGTCTTCACTTAACAGTCCCTTAAAAGGGCCTGGTTCGCCCATTTCTCTCTCAGCATCTCAGCTCAAGCAACACATACAACTCATCTGCTCTGAGCATGGGTGTTAACACTCACACCTGAGGTGCAAGCAGGGTACAGCATTTAGCTGGGAAAGGTTTAAGATCCCAGCTATGCTTCTGGGCTGACGTCCCGAGGCACACAGCCTGGATGCCAAATATATGCTGTGCTTTGCCAGTTTGTTTCCACTATCGCTTCTCTCCCTGTTGAACACTAGCCTGAGTCTGACAGTGACTCACGTCAGCTTAATCTTAGCTCTGAAGAGGTAGGAATAATTTCATCCCCATCTGGAGCAGCAATGCAGCACCACAATCCAAATGTTCTAAGGCATGAAGCAAAGAGCACCACATTCATGGGAAACCACCTAGGAGGTCAGCTAAGGACTGCATTCCCTAAAGCAGCCTGAGTTCTGCTTTGCCACAAGAACGAGACAACCCTGTTCCCTTGGAAGGCACGGCAGAAATCTGTACGTGATGGAAAGAAACAAGATCTGACAACACATCATTAAAAATCCACTAACAAGGAAGGGGTTTGCTTTCTTTCTTTTTTTATTGTTTTTAAATATCACTTCTTTTTTTCTTTCTTTCCAGAAGTCATTATGTCCGACTCCATTAACATTCAGGTAAACAAGTGAAAGAACAACAATGGGCATGACCTCGTAGCACAGGCACAGCCGCCAGGAGCAGGGAGCAGGGCTTGCCTTCCTTCGCAGCAGCCAAACATCGCTCTCCCTCCCTCTCCGCGCCGGCACGGGCGATGGCCAGGGGCCGCCGTGGGACAGCCGCGCTTCAAACGCAGTGAGAAGTCCAAGACAGGGCAAGAATGACAGGCGGTGGTGGGATCACAGCACTTGGCCTCCTCCCTCGCTCTCAGCAGGGCTCTCCCCTGATGGTGCAGAGGGGCAGGTGGTGGCAGCAACAGCGGCCTTACCCGATCATCAGCAAAAACAGACCAGCCCCCGGCTGGATGGCAGCAGAGGGCATCAGGGGCTATTATGGGTCACTTGAGAAACCCCTTGGGTATGCACGGTACTGCCACCACAGCCCCTCCCCTGGATTTCAACACAGGCACCCAATTTTGCAATACGCATTAGCTCCCCCACAGCTGTGCCCCCCTTCCCTTGAGGGGGGCACAATTGCAGCAGCCTCCGCTGCCAGCAAGCAACCTTTCTGCCATCCCTCAGCACCATTCTGGATGCGTCCCCAGCCTGCTGTCCCCCCCTCCCCCTTGCCGAGGCTGGTAAAACCCGTGCTATTGAAGCCGTGTTCACAAAGCATCCTGGTGTTAAGGTTAACTGGTTGTAAAATTGCAGCGGTTCATCACACTATGCACACGATGAGAAATGTTTATTAAATCGATTTTTGTTTTGTTTCTTAAAAAAAAAAGGCAGAAAGAAGTTAAACACACTGCTTTGTGGCATGCTCCACAGTATGAAAAAATCCCAAGCATTCAGTTAAGCTGTCAGTGGCTCTGTTTGACCTTTCCATGTGGTCTTTGAACTTAGACCTGGATAATTCACTCTCCTCCTCCCCACCAGCCTCTCTCCTCCCTGCTCCTGCCTGCAGCCATTTTCTCAGCTGCCACTTGCTCCAGGAATATGCTTCCTTGGAGAGAGAGGGTTTGTATTTACAGCCCACAATTTCATCCATGGTCCGTTTGGAGACGGACCACGCAATCAAACATGGGGACTCTCAGCTGAACTCCAAAGAAAGCGCTGCCCTCTCCCTGCAGAACTCCTTCAGACCTCCCCGTGACATTCCCGGCCCTGGCCGCTTCCCTCCTGCAGGGCTCAGATTCCTGCACCCACAGGGACAGGAGGTGGCACAGGGAGCTGCTGCTGGAGCTTGCCTCCGAAAGGAGCCAGAGAGCAAATGGCAGCCAGTGCGGAACATGGTCTGAGCAAACACCCTGCTCTTCTTCCTCCCACAGCCCTGACTCCCTCTCCAAGCACCACTTTTCTCCCAGTTGATCCTCCACAGGACAACCCAGACCCCTGAAGCCGCAACATCCAAGGACGTGCCTGACCTGCACTGAGTTCCCTGCAGGGAGACCCAATCCATCTTCAAACAGAGCTTCAGCTACTTACGCAGCATCAACTGAATACTGAACAACATCAAAAACACGGTATAAGGAAAGAAAACAGAATTGAAATGCTTAATGGCATATTTATACACATTTATCAACAGTCAACAAAAAAGGCGGCAAGTTACACATCCATTCTGTATGCTAACAATCCTGATGCACATACATGTAAACACACGTGCTTGGTTGATGCATATACATATAGCCACGTAACAGAGTAGATGACCTGAAGGAGCTACGCTGGGGAGCAGGGGAAGGGATTACCTCCTGCAAAACCGAGTCTCGTTCTCCACGTGCACGAAGCGGACATTCAGGGCAGTGTTGCTTTAAGGCTGTTTCTAAGGCTGAATCTTTTCTCCTCTGACCCACTCAAACCAAAGGTCTGTTGAAGCACTTCCTCCTCTTACCTAGCACAATTTCATATATATATACCCCAATATACTTCTTGAAGGCCCTATGTACTAAAAGGCAGGAACAGGAAAGGGGTGAGTGGAAGGGGAGAAAAGCCTCTGCATGGATCAACTCGCCTCAGTGCAGGAATTTCCTATCCCGTTTTGGCAAAGGCCATGGCACCACATGCCCCAGACAAGGTGCTAGTTCATAATGGCCACGGGTCTCTCTCCCTGTCCGATTTGGAGCTCCTCATTGCAACTTGAAGGTGAGGGGGAAAGTGAAATACTTTAAGAAACAGGAATATTCCTGAAGTGAGGAAGGTGATCGCAGGTTTTAACTCCTCCCCTACCCTGCTTCAACGTGGCGAAGAGCTGAGAGATGCTAACATTTCCAGCTCGTGTGCCCATACGGCTAAGGAAAAGGCTTTGCTTAAAAATATATATCTATAGAACTATACACATAGATCATCTTTTTAGAGACACTCTGATTTTATTACATAGATCCTGGGTCACTCTTCCCCTCTATGTACACAGTAACAGAGTGGCATACAACAGAAGCCAAGTACACCTAATTGGCAATCAAAGCTTACCAGGGCACAAAAAAGTGTTTCAACTGGTGCAATCTAAATTCCTGAATTCCTTTGCTTTGATAAGCTTGTCTCCTGCTGTTATTGTAACTGGAAATTGAAAGTCTTAAGAAATAAACAATTATTTTTTTTTTTTTGCGAAATCAGGTTATGAAATTTTCCCAGCAATGTTACAGTGTGCGACAATATGCTATAAGCAAGGAAAATTTCACTGTACAAGAGAGTGATGCAAAGATGAAATTTAAACATGTATGTATATAGCTGAGAACCCCCCAGAGTCATCCTGCGATATTTAAATGTGGGATTTTTAAGGTTAAGGACTTTTTTTTTTTTTTCCCAATATCATCTGTATCTAGGCATTAGCTTAACAATGGGAACGTTGTACAACACTAGACACTCCCCAAAAAATTTGTCTATAAAGAAACATTCAATGAGGTTAAAAAAAAGGTGACTTAGTTCTTAGTTTTCAGGTTGTTATATTAGAAAAACTGGGACTAAATTCACCCCCAACCACTGACCCTTTAATGTTATGAAAAGACGGAAATAAGCCAATTTATAAAGTTATAGCTCCCGGGAAAAAAAAAAAAAAAAGCCCCAAACATCCCCAGTCTTCAGAGAATGAAAAATTTAAGTGTGACTTCCGTTAGGAGTTTACCTAGTGATGCAAACAGGTCCGATAAGAGCAATCCACCTCCATCTCCCGGGGGACACATCGCACCCAGACGACTGGGGCTGCTTCCCCTCCTCTCTCCTGGGCTTCCCTACCGACAGCTTGGAAATGCCAGGGAATTGGGGTGATGGTGGGAAAAGAGAACAAATGAACAAAAATGCTAAATCCTGCTTCAGCATCAAATTACATACATAAAAAAAACAGTCTGTGCTGAAAAAGAGTAAAAAATGAGCCGAAGATTTCTGGTAACAGGCTGCAGCCTTCTCCTCTGTACATCCTCCACCAACATTATTTCTGAATTTTGGGGGTGGGGAAGGGGGAGGAAGGACTAGATCTCCTGCTACAGCAGCTTTCCCTATCACACAAAACTGATGTGTAACTAACTCAGCCACAAGGATATGGGAAAGTTTTATTTATTTAAAAAAAAAAAAAAGTACTTCAAAAGAAAAATGATAAGTACTGTATGGTAATATTGGAAGTATTTATATACATAGTTTTCTTTGTCTTTTGTTGAAATGTCTCCTGGTCACTTGGTGGCACTTGGGGTCCCCTCCAGCGCCGTCCGCCCTGCTCCCCCCTTCCCCTCCCCGGCTCTCACGTCTCAGTAGACGGAGCTGTTCCTTATGCCGCAGCACAGCACCATGCTCAGGATCATTTCGAAGATCTGTCAGGAGACACAAGGCCACTGGTGAGGTGCTGATATGTAAGACATGGGAGCTCCCACACTCTTCCAAGAGCTAGGGATTAGAACAACCTCATGTCCCCCGCTCTTCCCCCAGCCTCCTCTCCACGTAAACACTCTCATGCCAGAGATAAAAGCAGAGATGCTACGTCTTTGCTGCTGTTTTTTCAGGGATCTGGCCAATTTGATGTACGATCACCAATGCCACCGAGTGCTGGGGAGCAAATTCCTTCCTGCTGCAAGACTGTGGAGACCAAGCACTGCAGCAAGAGAAACAAGCAGTTGTGGAGGCGGTGAGGAGGTTTGATGGGTTGCAGTGCTCTGCCCTTCTGGAAGGGCTTGCATGTGGTCCTGCTCTACCCTGCTGGCTGGGCATCTACCCTAACAGACTGGCAGGAGCACGAAGCCTGTGGTTCTGCCATGTCCCCGAGCAGCCGGCGTGCAGAGGGCTTGTGCTGCACGGGGTCTGCAGGCTCGGGTTCCCATCTGCCTGCTTCCCTGTCCCACAGCAGCGATGCTTACCATGATCACGGCGACCACGATGGCAGCGATACCGATCAGGTACAGCTTCCCAGAGAAGAGCTCGTCAATCTTTCTGTGGCAGGTGGGGATGGCCTGAGACTGAAAACCACCACAGTCAGGGACCTGCTTTCCTCCCACCCTCCTCAGGCATCCAAAAAGGCAGGTCCAAGGTTCCTGCTTTCCCCCAGGTCCCGCTCATGCTTCTGTGTCCTGGCTCTAGGACCTCCCACTGGACGTCACCCCTCCACAAGCCCCTCAAGCAGGAACAGCAAGGTAAGCATTGACAGGACCTTTCAACAGCCCTACACAATCCCCAAATAAACGAAATCTCTACCCCGTATCCAAATCCCAAACAAATCCCCAAATTTCCCTGGCAGCCAAGTTCCCTCGCAGGAGCCGTGTTGAGGGAAGAGCAGCCAAGCCTACCTGAACAATGCCTTTCAGGAATTCCTTCTTCGGGCAGAGGTCCTCTCTCCACAGCGGAGTGAGAACTCCTGCTGGAGCATCAGGACCACAGCAATCCAGCTACACAGAGGGGAGAAAAAAAAAACACACACACAAAAAAACAGGTTAGCAGACACTCTCCTGCTCTCCCCACCAATAAACATCTCCAAAAGCCACCCACGACTTAGCAGGCATCTTGGATAGGGGGAAAAAAAAAAAAGGGGGGAAGAGGAAGAAACAACTTTCCAAATTCAAATTTTTCTTTACATGCAAAGCAGCTGCTGCTTCCTACAATGATCCCAGACACATCTGGCCTGGTATCTGGAGGAGAATGAACACAGCTCTCTCCAGAGACTTGCTTCCTGCTGAGCAGAGGAGGTCTCAGAATTATTCCTCAGAGCAGCATTTGTCTCCCACTGAGTTTTACTTAATTGGGAGTGCTGAGGTGGGTTAAAAAACAACTTCATTAAAGCTCAGCCCAGACTTCCTGGTACAGCGCTAGGGACAAAATATTTAAGAGGGTGTCACTCTGTTCTTAACATCTAAGAAGAGCTGCCTCTACAGTCTAATACCTAAATGAAGTATCATCTGCTTTATACCCTGCTTTTCCTATTCATTTTCCTGACCCCAGTTTCTTCTCCTTCCTCCCACATTCTCATTTCCTCTGGCTGCAAGAAATTCCCATGCAAAGGAGTATTTCTACACAGAGCTTGGAAAGCAGGCAGCAAAAGCCCAGCACTAAGAACAGCCTTGTTCCAGTTCACTCCTAAGCATTGCAAATTCAGTGTTGCCTTCACCCCCTGCCCAAGGACTTGGGGGTCAACTTAATTCCTCTTCCTCAGTGGGGAGGAGCACTTTATGCACAGTGGCAGTCGCTTCTCACCGCTCACTGACAAACTGCACGCAGAAGCTAACCACATGCAATTCTCAGCACAATGGACCCCATTCGTCAGCGGTTGCTTTGGCCAACCACATGTAGCCTAAGCTGAGCGTGCAGTGAGACCTCCATCGCCTTACCGTTTCGTGAAAGGTCTTCACCACAGCCTTCCCGTTGCTCGCGTCCGAATCCGCCATGAGCGCCTGTTGAAACGCTTGGTCGTAGAACTGCTTCACATCTTTGGCTATCTAGGAAAAATGAAAAAAACTCCCTTTCAGCCAGAGGAGAATAAGGAAACCCATCCAGCACATGTGCTTGAACAGGGCAGGTTCCCTCAAATGGCACTCACAGGTTGACAAGAAGTTTTTAATAGGTCTGGACCCTGCTAATTCACACAGGTGAGTGGAGAAAGGCTTGTCTTTCACGGGGCTCGAGTCCCTCCAGCCATAGCATGTTATGAAGAGCAAACATTAAGAACCTCATTCACCAGCCAAAAGGTTCCACCCAACGTTATTTCAGCACTCTGCAGCAAAGACAGCCAAGCCGCGGAGGCTGAACCACAAGATCTGAGATAGCCTTCAGACTGCGTAGATTGTTATCACTGCCAGGAATGCCGAAACGGCTTGTTCTGAACCACCGAACGCGTGGAAACAAAGCAAGCAAGCAACAGGTGGATATTAGGAGATACGGGCACCTCGACCTGTCTGGCTTGGAGGGCGTAGAAAGAATCTTGGAGAGATTACAGGCTAAAGCCTAGCTATGTGGCTCATTTGCATCTGGAGTTTTAGGTGCTCTCGGACAGATATCAAAGTCCTGCTGGGTCCCCACATGGAGCAGGACACCCCCATCCTGTAAATGGTTGCATGAAAAGTCACATCCACACCCCAGCTCTGCCACCTGGCCTGGTAGACTGCAGACAGCCACGGGGAATCCGCTCCACAATGCAAAAATAAATAAATAAATAAATAAATAAATAAATAAATAAATAAATAAATAAATAAATAAATAAATAAATAAATAAATAAATCTTATTTTCAGGGAAGCTGACCTTATGGCTTCTCCTCTAACACCTTCCAATAATTTCGGAGGGAGATGAAAGGAGGATATGCGAAAGAAGCAAAAGAAAAATATGAGCAAGTATGAAAGGGAAAGCGCTTTCCAGAACATCTGCTCTTGGCAGCGCATGCTGGATTAGCACACGAAAAAGAAGACTGCAGCAAAAAGGAGCAGGACTTCAATCAATTATCCCACCATCTCTCCATGCTCAAAAAAAGTTTGCTTTGGAGGGCAATACTCTCAGATCAAACCATTTGATTCTGGTACAGGGGAAGAAAAAAAAAAGCTACTTCTTGCCTCCCCGCTTTGTAGCTAAAGCAGCTCTGGCAGGGCAGGATCAGGGACAGAGTGCCTGCGCTGCTCCAATCACACATCTTGGGCTCCTCAGGATTCACAAACTAACATCTGCAAAGGTTAATTAGCTCGCCGAAGTTGCTAGGGAACAGCACCCTGCCTGCACAGTGACATGTTTAGCCACGGAAGCGTTCATCCTGGTGAAGTCATGCTCTCCCGTGAACCACTGCGATAGTGTTTCCATTCACAGCGGAGCTGGTCCTCTGTGTCCCAAGCGCAAGTGAAAGCTGAGCAGGCCACCACCTACTTCCACAGCTGCCTCACATGTCTTTGTAAACACATCTGCTACTCCACTGCTGAGACTAACGTAGCTTTGAGCACAAGGGAAGGGGCAAGGGGTTCCCTCTCCAAGCCCGCAACAACCGAGCGATGGACGCGGTTCCCACACATGGACAACTTGGCACCTGCGGACCAATTTCTGCGAGCGTGAACGTAGGGAAGGCAGCAGGAGAGAGGCGCAAAGCTGCCGGTTTCAGCCCTACCCTTGCAGATTCCTCCTTCCCACAGGGCCAGGTTTGCTCTTTGGCACCTTGGGCGTGCAGGTGGCTTTCCTTCGCGACTTCGCACACGAATCCACTCGTGCTGCGGCTGGCAGTGTGGCAGCAAGGAGGAGACCCAAGCGAGACGGGGCCAAGAGGAGCTAAGCGACCTGCCCAGGTCACGCAGCTAAGCCCATCTCCTGGGACTCGGGCCGGGACTCGCTGTGCTCCCAACCCCAGCCTCTCAGCCCCGCAGCCGCGGGTTTCGGGGTCGCCTTACTTGGTCTTTGTTGACGAATCCCCAGATTCCAGCTGCAACTTCGCAGGCAAACAGGATCACCAGGCAAGTGAAGAACTGCGGAGACAAATGGGGAGAGGGATGCTTAACACACTTGGCTAGAGGCAAAAGGAGCAATAAGGTGGGTGGGGGTGTGGAGCAGCACTTCTGATGGGGGAGGTCAGAACAAGGTCTCTCTTAGCCCAAACACATTTTCCTACAGCTCATCAGATGCCACCCCGTGCCCAAACTTCCTACTGGTACAGCTGAGAAGGGACAATCGGAGCCCTTGCCCACATGGGGACCTGCAGGTACGAGGATACCCTGCGCACCAAAAGACGAACTGCCCCCCGCCATGTGGCTGCAGGAACATCCAAGCCAGCTCCTTGCTCTGCCACAGATGCTCCCAGGATGGGAGTTGCCAGCGCAGGGTTAAAAGCACATTTCGGCTGCTGAGGAGCTGCAGGGCGGCAGGGTATGATTTATTGCCAGCTCTCTTGGCATTCTCAGCCCTGCAAGGCTACTGCAGTTTTTTGCATAAATACTAACGGTGATGTTTTCCCACAGCCTCACCCTGTTAGTGCAATGCCAACACTCCTCCCTGCCACCAGCCCAAGCCTTCCTCCATCTTTTTGTTCATATCCCAGGGGCACATTGTGATGGAAGGTCTATTAGGCTGGAAATGGGATGCTGTAGAGCCCATGCATCATAGTCAAGTGGGATGGCACAGAAAGGTATGCTCCACCAGCCTACATTACCTCTGTGACCACATCACGCTCAGTGGCTTCTTCCTGGGAAAAGCCCCATAGAAATAAAGAAGTAAAAGAGGTGAACACAGCCAGGGGAGGACGCACAATCACAGTATGGGGTGGGAAACAGCCCCAGCTTCCTGGCAGTGTCTTTCAGACACATTCAGGACCCTTTCTTCCACAACAGAGGAAACAGGAGTTTCCAGAACAATGCTGCAAGCTGGCCTTACTCTCACGCAGAGCAAAGGGACATCAGCGCGGTGGGAACAGGACTGCTGATCTGACTGCGGGAAAGGACTTCAAACATCTTTGTCCAGTCCCAGAACATCCAACTCCTATTTAAGCACTTATCTGTCCCTGGTTTCCCAGGAACTTCTCTGGGGGACTGGGTCCCACATCACCCTAAACCACAGGCACAAGGCCACTGTAATTCTCTGGCTAAGCACTAGGGCTCACTCTTGCAGTGGTTACCCTCCAGCGAAGGTTGGCTTGTTCATCCCAGATTTGGAGATCCAGCTTTCTGCAGGTACAGTTCTCCAAGCTGGCTGTAAAACGCTGAAGATGCAGCTTTACACCATGGAAACACGGGGGTGTTCTTGGCTGGGTGCTTGGGGGTAGTCCAGGTCATTCCTGAGGAGCACCCTAAGGATGCTGCCCGCAAATGTCCTTGGAACCCGGCAGGAGCCTTGGCCAGCAGAAAGCATCATCAGGAGTCACCTCCAGCCTTCCCTTGGCAAGCCAAGGTGCGAGCAAAGACGTGCGGCAGCTAGAGCTGCTAATTTCAGCTGAAGCAGCCGGTTCCCCTGTCGAGCCGCAGGTACATTGTACCATCTGCCTTTCTAATCCTCTTTCCAACTTCAAGAGGGAGCGAGGGGTAATTCAGGTTCTGTAATCGCTCATGCTAACAAAAAAAAACACAATCCAAAGCTGTCAGAGCTTGCTACAACCATCGCTGTCGGATTTGCGCACGGGCTCCTCCTATTCCCGGCAGCAGTGATAATGCCTGCAAACTCCTGCCGCAGCTCTCATCCACTGATGTTCCAAAGTGCTTTATAAAGCTGATGAGAACCCCCCTCCTTCTTGCCAATGTGCAAACAGAAGCAACCAGAGGTGAAGCATTCTGCAGAGCAAGAGAAGAAGCTCCAGTCGCTCTGTCCCAGCTGAGTCGACACCCACGGGTCACTGGAGCACAATCTTCCAGCTCAACGAAGCCAAGTGCTGGGAAGTCCCTCCAATTATTATACATATTTTTTTTTAATCCCATTTTTTTTTTGGGTGCAATTTCTTGCCTTCTCAAGCACGACGTGCCAAAAGCTCTGACACACCTCAGTAAGAGCCTGAGAACAGATCTGTGCATGCCGGCACTCTCCTCTTCTGCAGACAACTCCGCTATAGGAGGTGGGGGAAGAAAAATCAAATAACTTTAAAAAAAAAAACATCACAGAAAGCCCTGAATCAGGCTTGTCCCAAGGGCTGCAGAACGGCGGCACCCACATGGTAGGTTGTGAAGGCCACGCTGGTGGCCACTTCCAGCCAACTTCTCCCTGAGGCTGGCAGAGTCTGGCGATGCTTATGGGGCCTGGCAGCTGGTTTAAATCTGAACCACGTGTGAGAACTTGCTGCAAATAACTGGGTCTCCCTCGCCCCCAGGGCAAAGGCTTTTGGTGCAGCTGCAGTTCGTGCAATTAAGCTCATCCCGTGCCAGGAATCCCGAGCTGCTACCTGACATCAAGGATGCCTGTGGCACTTCAGTAACGGGTTTCCCAAGATTTACCTTGACATCCTCGCTAAGATATTGTGGGAAACCTTTGCTGTTTCCTAGTTCCAACAGGTAAAAATATTAGATGACGCCATACAAGGGCTGGACTCCCCACAGGCAGCCCTGAAACCAACACTGAAATGGGAAGCTGTAGGGGATGCCGGGCAAGGAAGAGATGGTTCAGTGGCCGCTTGACATCAGGGTGCTGAGCAGCACCCGAAGTGCTGAGCCCCTTACCGTTCCCAGAAGGCACTGAGACTCCTGAATAGCGCCGTAGCATCCCAGGAAGCCCACGAACATCATGACAGCACCGACCGCGATCAGGATGTAGATTCCTGCAAGGGAGAGCAAGAGGCAAAGGCGTTACTGCAGAGCTTCCTGCAGAAGCATCCCACCACCAGGCCAGGCGTGCTGGCTCCCCATGCTAGCTAATTACAGGTGTGCTTAATTAAGTCCTGGGAGGAGCAGAGGTGGCTGAAAAGCCACCGTGTCTTGCTCTGCTCCTCCTCTGCTGACACTGGTGTCCTCAGGTGTGAACACAGCAGGGGCTGGTGGGAGCGATCCACTCCTACCTGAGTTCAGACTGTTTCAGGCCACCGCTATCATTCCTCCCATTAAAATAAACATTATCACCATTAGCAAGCTCATTTGGGGGTGAATTTGCCCATAGGCATCCCCTCTGTGTGAGCCAACACCTCACCGCTCATCCGGGTGCCGGCACCAACGCAAACTACATAACATACACGAGTCAGATCTTAATGCACTCCAAGGTGGTAATACTGAAACTTGAAAAAGCAACCACCCCCAAAATCACAGGAAACGCACAGAGCTCGATCAATGATAGGAAGAGGGCGTAGCAAGGAAGACAAAGGCTTTACAGTGTCCTGAAAGCTGCATTATTGGAGTTCCCATGGCATCCTATTTTAAATATGTAAGCAGAGGAGATAAAAAATGATTAGTTAACGTATCTTTTCAAACAAACAATAAGGCATATGGCTTGTTTATACTACACATCAGACAAATATTTATCCTGCTAATGTTTTAGAGACAGACAAGCCACAAAACTAAGGGAAAAGCCCAGCTTAAGCATCTCAGTTAATACAATCTAGCTTTTGTTTGTTAGAAGTTCTTCCACAGAGAAGATTTTTTTTACTTCAGCTTATTAAATTTGCACAGTCAGCTTGCTCCCCGACTAGCTCAAGGGTTGGAAACCAGGCCCGGGGGGAGCTCAGAAAACAGAGGAACGAAAGTTCACTCACTCAGGAACCAAGCACTTAGCTCAGGTCTGCTGCTGCTGGCCGTCACAGCGCTCTCCCCCGCCACGCAATGGCCACATGCTCCCAGCTCGGTTACGTTTGTCTCCTTTTCCAAAAACACAGCTTTATGCTCATGTGTATGTTCAGTGTATCTTTAGTTAACTAATATTCTCAAATAGTGTGGGTCTACTATTTTGTAAGCGAATTCTACTTTCAATTCCAAAGCAACTTGACATGTGCAAAAAATAATGAAAGAATTCAAAATGAGGCAAGACTGCAGTCACCATTTTTAACCCACAGTGAGAAAAAAAAGCACCTCAGAATCTGAATAAACATACATTAAACATCTCAAAGCTAACAGCAATACAGCAAATCTTCTTAGTGCTTGAGAGAGACATCCCTTCAATGGAATGTTTTATTGTGCTAGGAGTCAGAACATTTTTATAGCTATTAATCAGCTCTTAGGAACAGAACTAAAGCACAAACAGAGCCCAAGATCAAAACTGCTTTTTACGTGTCCCCTATGTCCAAGGTTTTTCTTATCTTTGTAGCTTTTAAGCAATCAACTGATAATTTAAGTGTAAAGTCTAACGGGCACGCACGACACGACTGCCCTCACTGACTTCACTGAGAGCAGAGTTAAGCCAAGGGAAACCCTCCTCTAAAAACCCGATATACAACAATAACCTCAGCGTGTTTAAAACCCCCTTACGGATGCATCAAACTTGGGAAAGGGTCAGCTTCGGCTCCCGACTCTTCCCTTTCTAAAACAAAAGCCAGGCCCACTTGGCAAGGGAAACGCCACCAGGACAGCTTCGCTGCTGGGACCCTCCTGTCCCTGGGGCGAGGGGACGGCGTTTCTCACCAGCACCGCGCTTGCACAATACCCTTGGCTATATTTAGTGGCCAGCAGGGAGGAGGAAGCCAGATGCAAGGGAAGCACGGCACAATGGGGCGAGCTGACCCAGCAGGATGTCCCTCTTCACAAAACCTGACGGCGCTCTCCACCAGTGACACCAACATCCTCGCGGCACGCCGCTGCTTACTGCGAGCAAAAGGGGACAAAGGCACCAGCCGCACCTCCTGATGCTTATCAAAGGGCCTTCAGCAGCACCTGGTATCAACAAAACCCAACCAACAGCTGGGGGGCCTTGCCTGAAGCTCGCCAAGCAGGGACAGGACAAAAGCTCCTTGCCTTGAGAAGGTGTGGAACGGTGGCCACCAAGGGACCGGCCACGGCAGCCGGGCAGAGAGCCAGCGGGCTGGGGTGCGAGTAGGAAAAGGGGGCCCCGGAGGGACGGGAAGGCATTAACGCGTCCTGGAAAGCGAAGGCCGGCTGCTGGGCGCCTGCCAAGCTCCAGAGAGACTGATGGAGATTTTCGGAAGCGACATAACTGCTGTTTTGAGAACGGTGTATGACCAGTGGCCTCTCAGAGAGAAAAAAAAGGCCTGCTTATTATCACCGCTGTATGCTACTGCCCTCACCCCTCCAGCTTGTGCCAGCAGTGCTGCCGCGCTAGGTTTTCAACCCAAATAGCATCAAGTTTTTCCATCTTACAGCCCTGGGTGGCTCCATCGAGAATCTTCATCACAAGTCTCTCTGGCAAAATCAATTTTGCTTGCTCCTGAGTGCAGCAGCTTCTGACTTCTCCTCCCATGAGGTCAGCACAGAGCAGACAAAGCTGGGCTGAAGGCAAGGGGACAAGCCATTTCAGCGGCTGAGACCAGTCACGCTAACCATCCTGGCAGATGGGCAGCAAGCAGATGCAGCACATCTGGAGAGCAAGAGGCTGCAGGGACCCCAGCAGCCAGCTCACGCCCATGCGTGGACAGAAGATTTTATTCTCAAATGCTTCCAAGTAAACTTTGAAGGCAACTTTCAGGCTGAACAAGCGTAGCCAGGAGATCATTATGAAAACATAAGAGACACCAGCCCCTTCCAGCACTTCATTTAAAGGTCACGATGGACAACTACCGCACCACCAGCCCCGTGTCCCACGCACCGCTTCCTGACCGGCGTCCTGAGGATGCAACTGGTTTGGGGGATGAAGGCCAGTTTCAGTGTGGGGCACAAACAAGTGGCCCTTATAGTGTCCCCTTTTGTCACCAACAGCCAGATCCCACGCAGAGGCAATACGCTGGGACTCAGCACCGGGGTTTATCCAAAACCAAGCAGAAAATACGTATTGCAACGATACAGTCTTGTACAATGAAAATTTCCATGCTGCGTGAATGGTTGCAAAAGAAAACAACAGACAACCAGAACACCCAACCGCACGCTTTGGATCACGTGTATTTTCCCACACCCATCCCTGCCCTCGAGGGAACGGGGCCGGTGCCCGGTCTCTCCCTCCAGCCTGGGTGGAGGGAGTCGCCAGGCAGCTGGGCGACGGTTTCACGGCAAGCCTGGAACAACCAAGCCCTTTTCCCAGAAAGCAGCCTGGCACATCTTAGCTTTCATTCCTGGCAGCCCGCGGCGATGACGGCCGGCGCGGTTTTGGTGTCTGTGAGCAAGACACCTGTCATCCCCATCCTGAATGGGATATTGTCCTCCTTAATGCCAGCCCACACTTCCCCAGCCCAAGCTCCTCACTATTCCAGCATCAGCGATGGGATTAACTCCTGTGAGCCTGTCCTGGATGGAAATGCTTCACGCCACAGGCACAAGCTCCTCCGCTGGCACAACTCTGCGTGAGCAAAGCTCCATCTGCCTTTCACATCTCGCTTGTTCATTTGCGTGGCAGCTTTTGCAGGGTTTTTAAAACAAGAAATGCTGTTTATTGTAAACAAAGGATAAAAGCGGAGAGGTACAACATACAAAATGCCTGCGGTAATCCTGCTCCCTCTGAGCGAAGCAGGATACACCCTGGGGACAGCCAGCAAACCACCCGGAGGTGTTCATGGTCCCAGCACCCCTAAGCATCGCTACGTTACATCGCCATTAACCCCGCTCTCGGACAGCACAGCAGGAAGCACGCTTGCTGGAGCTGCCACACAAAACCAAGCCCTGGGCTGCAGGACCCACGTCTTGCCATCGGGGAAGTCACGGGAGGGCTCGCGGCCGGGTGGTGCCAGTACTACCTCCTTGTGAGAGGAGAACTAGAAAGCTTTAGGAAACGGGGCCACCCAGGCTCAGTTTCACCTCGGCACCAGCGAGAGGTTCAGGGTCCTGTCTTAACTCAAAGCACGAGCACCACAACCACGATGAGAGCACCAGAACAAGCCGCGGCAACGGAGCAAACACCATCCTCATGTGCTGCTTCGGGTGATGGGGACCTCCTCAAGCTTTAGCACCTGAACCTGAGACCCAGGGGGCTGAGAGCCACTGAGCACTTCTCTCTGGATGGTGCTGGCTGGAGAAAAAAGCAGCTGAGAGGCCCGCTCAGCTCCCAGCTCGCAGAGGCGATGCCTCCACGGAGGGGCCTTTGCCTCCAGGCCAGGTAGGAAGCAGGATGCTCAGCGCTGGGAAAGAAAAAAGGCAGCGTTAAACGTCATTGCTTGCCCCAGCATTAAAGCTGCACCGCTGGCGCCCACAGGGTTGTAAAACCCATGTCCTGTCCCTGCTGGGAAGGAAAAAAAAAAAAACAAACAGAAAAAATAGAGAAGAAATAATAATAATAATACAACAAATACAAGGAGGAAGAAGCACAGAGGAGTCCCTCTGAAATGAGGAGGGTCAGCACCAGCCAGCCCTCCCCTTGCGCGAGAGGCTGTGCAGCTCCAGGCAGGGGCATTCCCAAGCAGCGTCCTCGCTCCCCCCCACCTCCCTCCCCATTTCCCTCCTCTCTCTTGGCAGCTTTAACTCATTAACCTAATGGAAGCCAGTCTCTTCCCCCCGGGTCACCATGGCGATGTTTCCAAAAGAAAAGAAAAAAAAAGAAAAAAGAAAAATCCCCAGCATCACACCATTCTTCCCGGCAAACCCGCGCGGCTCTCCAAGCCTTGCCACCCCCCTTTGGTATGCGCTTTGAGAAGGGGGGGAAGAGAGCAGAGGCGCTCCTCCTGCACGGAGCTGCAGGGCCAGGGCTCGTTCAGCCTTTGTGGGGAGGGAGAAAGAGATTTTTGTCTTCATCCTCCAACAGACCGGCTCCTGGGGAGGAGACTCCGTGAACGCAAGGTTTTTGCAAGCCTCCCAGGGAGAAAGGGAGTGCTGCAGCGGCTCCCGGTCCCCAGATGCTGAATGGGGAAGGTTGGCACCATCATTTGGAGGTGGGGAGGAGACTCCCTCCCACCCCGTGGCACCCATCCTGGAAGAACACCATCACCATAGCCAAAAAGTCCTGCCCATGACTGCTTCCTTTCAGCCGGAGGGCAGGGAGTGGGGCATCCCCCCACGATGGGGCGGAAAAGGGGCAGCCCGCGAGGGAGGTTCTCCTCCTGCACAGTTTTGTCCAGCTGCCCATGGAATTGCCCCAGCAGGTCCTCCCAGCCCCTGGAGGCTCACCCCCATCTCATGGTGCCAGCAGGACCAACAGAGCTTTCCTGGAAGCAGGGCGAAAGAGGGGAAAAACAGAGAGGGTTTGCTGGAAGAGGACAACCGGGAAGCTCCTTCCATCCCCTCCGCTCCCTCTCCTAAGAAAAATGTTGCCGCTCTGTGGCTGCTAATGCCTTCCAGATGGAGCAACACTGTCGCAAAGCATGGAAAGCTCTCCTGGGGCCGCGTGGCACGCATGTGGAGATGAAAGGATGTACGCGCTGCCCTTGTGTGGAAGAACAACGCAAGAAGGAAGCAAAGATCACGCCTTCATTGTAAAAGCAAAGGGAAAGCGTACAGAGAACCCGAACCAACGTCCACACACGTGCACACCCGCACCCTAACTGACCCCACAGAGAGAGATGCCACAGTCAGATTTATTCTGTTCTGCCTGCCCAGGAAACACTGCATGGAGGCTTCAGTTTCTGAATGGCAGCGTGCATGGAGAGCTGGGAGGAGGTCTGCTGCACATCTCCAGTACTCGGATGGATGATGGTAACACAGCACCTGGCATCCGACCTAAGCTTGTCCACCTAATCCTTCTGCGCTGCCGGGCAACCCCTCCTTTATTTCCATTCTTTATTTCGGCATCCTCAGGAGTCCGGGGAGCATGAATAGGCTGCATATTAGAAGCAACAAGGCTGCCTGTCTGAACCTAACCTGAACACGTGATGACACAAGTTGTTTTGCAGTTGGGTAGATCTGAACCCAAAATAACTCACTGTCACCGATTTCAAGTAAAGATTTACAAAGCCAGCAGTGAAGCAGCCCTAAGTCATAACCAAGTTTAGCTTGCAGAGTAAATGATCCTCAGGAGCTGGTCACACTGAAGGTATGCTGGGTTACAATTAAATATAAGTTGCTTTTTTAATAGAAGCTGAATTCTGTGCTAAAAATACAGAAAGAGGATTATTTTTATTGTCAGATAAATGGTCAGATAAGCCAAATACTTAAAGGGAAGCACTGACAAAGTGTTTTGCACTAAAACTACTATTTTAAAAAGAATTCCGCCGTTATTGAAGGAGTTGATCTGTCAGTGATTAGAGGAAAATCTAGAACCAGCAAACTTCAGTCTTTTTTTTCTTTAGGGGACTACATAATTAAATTGTTCTTAGCTGTAAATAGGCTTATTTCCAAGAGACAAAAAATGCATGTTCTTCTTTTGGAGACAAACAAACAAACCACCACATATATGTTATTTTTGCAGTCACCCATTTTGCTCACTGTGCTTCAATGCCGAATGCAAACCTTGGTTGGCCTGGCCACTGCCTGCATTTCCATCAGTAAACCACCAACACACCGGCCCTTGAAGAGGTAGAGCACAAGGACCTAGAAATTGGGACTCTTGGGCTCTTGTAGTCCTTTCACGGGGGGCTTAGCCAAAGCTCTGCTGTTGAGTCTATCCCCTTGATGTAGTAAGCTGGTGCCAACTCTACAGGCTGCCTGGTGTTCCTGGAGGGATGGGGATGAGGATGGGAATTCCTCTGCAACAAAAATCTCATCTCTGAAGCCCGGGAAATGGCTGGGTTTTGTCCAGACAACTACCCCTGAAAAGGGTAATTAAGAAAAAAAACACTGCTATGGTCAGAAAGCACAGATCCCCGATGACCACTTTGCCAATGCAAACTGTTTGGACGATGTAGCACCGCCCGCCACGTGCCAGGATGCTCTGCGCTGCTGGAACCCATGGTTAGGAGCATCCTTGCATGCCATAGGGACAGCAGGGAGCCCTGGGGAAGCTCGGGTAGCTGTCCTGATGCCTTCCTGCACGACTGCTAAATACGCTTTAACGCGAGCATCAGACGCCTGGAGGCCACACAGCCTCCTGAAGGTACCTGTGGAAAGCCCAGGCTGCAGGCGACGATGCCCACTAAGGCTCGCCAGCGGTGGCTATCACGTCATGGTGACCTCAAGGGCAGACGTGCAGCTGCTTGGGAGCCAGATCTGGAATTGCCACCTTTATCACTCTGGTTGCTAGGGGGAAAAAAAAAGCCCGAATATAAAGAATAAATCGCCACCTTGCTACTGGGGCAGCGATACCCAGCAGAATGGCGGGGAAAGGGAGTGGCAGCAACAGCCTCCGTGTCCAAATTTAATTTGTTATCCCGTGCCTGTCCGAAACCTCACACCCCTCCCAGGGAGCGTTGGTGCCACTGTGCTCCGGGGACGAGACACAAGCCAGCAGAGGAATTACTAACAAAAAGTGAAAAGTCAGGGGGGGAAACTAAAACAGAAGCAAACCCGACCCTCTTCCCACCCCCAAAGCCACATGGAAAACCGCACCCCAAATCTGGATGTTTTGGCGCTCTTCCTCATGCCTTGGCCCCACTCCCGGGGATAAGATAATCAAAGCACCGGGTCGTGTTGCTCCATCCCTTGCTATTAGCAGCTGGATACAGATTTCCTATTTTGGACCGGCGAGACCATCTGGCGGCAGGGGCTGTCATAGCTCATTGCATCACACTTTTAAAAAAAATACATCAAAAAAAATGGTACTTTATGCATAGGATGAATAGATATCTAAGAAATGGTTAACCAGTTGTCAGCATCCAGCCCGTCAACGCCACTAGCTGTCTTGAATGATGGTTTCTGACCTGCCATCAACACGTTTCACAGCCTCCATACGCTCAGGGCACTTCAGAAGCAGCTCTATCCACGGCTGAGAGGCAGGACGGGCTCTGGATTTAAAACTACAACCAAAGCCGAGGAGGAGGATGAGCAGGAGGACAACCCAACCTCTCTCTCGACACCAACTACCAGCAAATGCAGCCACACGGCATCCGGCACCCACCGAGAGCTCGCGCTGCGCTTCTAGAAGGTGACTTACACACGAGGGTTTCCAGCTAGCGTGCACATAAAAGCGAGCACAAAAGCTTTGGCACCCCCGAGACCCCCATACGATGTCCCCAGAAAAAACCCTGCGAGCTGTGCGGCGGGCGCCGGGGAGCATCGAGGAGGAGAGCTGGCCGCGTGGAAACCCATGTTATTTTTGGGGAGAGACGAAGCCCTGCAGCGGGCTGAAGGCAGATAAGCATCGTGCCTCGTGCCCCCAGCAGCTGCCTTGCTCCCCACGTCCTCCTCCTCCCGCTTCCCCATTGCTGTCCAATCCTGCATGCAATATTAATTATTTTTCCTCTCCCACAACACAGATGTGGAAGAAACAGCCTTCACAAAGCAGCTTTTACTGTTTTTTGGGGCGGGGGTGGAAGGAACACAGAGGAAAAACCAGGAGACAGCAAAGCGCCGCTTCCCCCTCCTAAGTACAAAACCCCGCTGTGCACGTTCGCCTCCTCCGACGGTTTTATTGCTTCCCCCCGTCCCACAGCAAAGCCTGGCCGGCTTTAAAAGCCTCCCGACAGATCCTGGGACGCGCCAGGCACCAAAAGGCAGTTTGCAAGGGAAAAAAAAAACAGCTCCAGAGGCCAGCCCCGGGCTTAAGAGAGAGGTTCCCAAAGCGGGAACATTGTGTGCATGTGGATGTTGGACAGCAGAGAGAAAGAGGAGGGTGTGCGCTGCTTTGCAGGGAGTGTCAGTTGTTGGGGAAAAAAAAAAAAAGGAAAAGAAAGGAAAAAAAGGCATCCCAGACTTCAGGCTCAAGAGGGCTGGCTAGGAGAGGCAGCAGCTGAAAGAAATGCTCTGCTATTATTACTGCATGGAAATTACAGCCACCAGAAGGAATCCAGGCAGAGCTGTTGCTGAATATAACTTTAAAAAGACAGACAGCTTCGGGGCTGGGCTGTCCACCGGCACCGGGAAGCCAGCGAGGTGGTGGGACTCATCCTGCTCCTGCGGTGCGTTCCCCACTGCCATTTAATAGCAAAGGCCAAGGATAAAAATGAAACAGAAAAGGGTTGAAGAGCAAAGGATGCTCCCGGGTTTTGGAAGAAATGTGTTTTGGGACATACCAGTTTGGCCTCAGAAGGAAGGAGATGTTTGGACCAGTTCCGGGAAAGGAAGGAGTTTAACTTTTCTCTCTCTCTCTCTGTTGTTATTGTTGTTGTTTTTTTTTTTTTTTAATTTAAAACACACAAAGGGGAAATGCTCTAAATACAGCTCTGGGTACGAGGCAGGAGGGAGCAGGCAGCAGCCATGCAAAACCCACTGCTGCTTACAGCAGGAGCATCTCCTGCACCCATGCACAGCGAGGCAAAAGGGCTTGGGCATGCTGCTTGATGGGTGGGGAGAGCAAACTGAAGAAAAACCCTTTCAGGAAGGTAATTCCAGCTGCAGGTGAGAAGAGGACATTGGTTAGACGGCTCCAGCTCTGCGTGTTTCCTACACCTACATCCTTGGAGCTAGAATGGGCTTCTGTCCTCCTGACCAACCCCACCAGCACCCTTTGGTGAGGAGCAGATTTTGGCCTTCCTGCTCCTAAATATGTGAAAAACCCAAAGAAACTCAGGCTTGCCTGTCAGGCAAATGAGAGAAATCTTTTCTCAGCAGACAACTGGTCTTCCAGGCATGGGGGAGCATCACTGCGCAGGATGGATGCTCCCCTCAACCCCACGGGGAAAAAGCAAACCATCGGGACCAATTTTCGCTTGTCCAGGCTCAAGCCTCCTTCTTCCCATGACACATGGGTATATGCTCTCCATGCCTCTGATCCAAGGAATTCAGGAGAAACCAGTCCTTGCTGCATCCTGGCCGCTCGCACCCTGAGCTGGCCCATGCCTGGCAGCCTGCGGTCCTGCCCCAAAGCCTGCTCTCCCTCACCCTTCAAGGATTGTTGGAAAATAGGGCAAAATAGAGGCAAAATAGGGCAAAATTCATCTTCCAGCAAGCCAGCGTGCTGTCAAATTAATAAAAATCATGCTCAAGCTCAACCCTACACAGACGTTCCACCTTCCCCTCCTGGAGAACATGAGTCACGAGCTCTCCGAGTTTTACTTTCCGCTGCCAGCCCCTCCTGCAACTATTTTATATCCCGCCGGGAGAAGAATGGAGACATGCTCCCAAGAAGTCTCCCCAGTCCCCAGCCAAGCTAAAAATTGGGTCCTGCCTTTCAGGCGTGACACAGCTGACGTTTAATAAAGACTTCGGCCCGCGCGGCAGTCATATCGTGGGGAGCGCTGGGGAAGCGGCAGGTCCTTGTAGGTCTGCTACTCACCAACGTAGAAGGTGTTGGGGGCCTGCTTGTCCCCCAGCTGCAGGTAGAGGATGTTGGTGGTCTGCGAGTCATGGCGGAGCCACAGGGCCACTCCCAGGATGATCCCTCCGGCCAGCTGGGGAGAGAGCAGAGGGAACCGCGCGTTACCCACAGCGAAACCAAACAGCCTCCGCGCGGGAGCAGGATGCAGAACCGCGGGTGGTTTCCTGCTTTTCAGCTTTCTGCAAATTCTTATTTTCTCCTTTCAGAGGAAAATGTTTTACTGCGGGAACAGTCATTGGAACAACCTCCCCAGGGAAGCGGTGGCTTCTCCAGCACTTAAGGTTCGGCTAGACGAGGTGATAGACAATCTTGTCCAGGCCCTGCTCTCACCATGAAAGGTTGGACCAGATGATCTCTGAGGTCCCTTCCAACCTGGGCTTTTCTCTGATTTCTACGATAGCTCACAACGACATCCTCCTTGTCCCATCTCTGCAATGTTTTGAGCCATACACCACACGACTCACACTACCCGCACTGCTTTATGAGAAGGTTTTTCCCTCCGAGCATGTGCAAAATGCCTCCTGGTTCCTGCAGGTGATTCCCTTCCTAAGAGCTATTTTACCACTCCGTTACGATGGAAGGCTCAGTCTTACCTCAGAAGCACAAGATGTGCAACCAAGGGGATTTTGGAGAGAAATTAGGATCATCCCTCGTTACCCTCTGTTCCCAATGGGCTGTTACCACCTGATTTCATTTATCTGTGATGAACAAACAGGGTTGTGGGTGTTGTTTAAAAACGAAACTAATACAACCAGCTATACACACAGGGATTTATAAATCAAGTCCATCAAACTTGATGCTCCCCCCCCAAAACACACTCTTCTCCACAGTGTCCACATCCTGACACTTAGCACCATGTCTAAGAGCACACAGATAACTAGGAAGCCATGCTCAGTGGGATTCAGCAACGTTTTCAGAAGCAGCTTTGCATTATATGCCATTATTTCTCCCCAGGCTGGTAGGTGCCGGGCACAAGTCGCTGGGCTGGAGATTTAAAACACATCTGGCTGGGAAGGGGCACACGCTGGGTTAGAAACGGGCACAGGGAGGTCAGTCACTAATGCACTCGTGGTTTCCAGACAGGGAAACATCCATCCTCAGCAGTGTTTTGCAAAGGGACTTGTTCCCTTCCTCAAAAACTTGGGAAAAAATAAAGTTTGTACATTATTTATGTGCAGATAATGGCAAGTTTTATGAATGACTTCCATAATGCTTTCCCTTCCAGGGGAGGGGGCTGGGAATGGAAATTGGGTACAGGAGCGGACTTCCAGCAGGACTCACTGCGTTATCCCTGACATCCCCCTTCCATTTAAAACCATCCCGGAGAGGGAAAAAATAAAAACACATGTTAAAAAGCCTTAAGAATTTCAGTCACTTCTAAGAATTGCTGGAAGTGTCTGCTCAAATGCCCGTCTGAGCGGCCTAAATCCTTCAAGCCATTTGTCTTAAAAAAGAGCCTGCATACAGAATGGGAAGATAACTACGGAAAAGTACAGGCGCGGATGCGCAAGTTTTTTCCAAAAGGGCCTGAGTGGGGTCAGGTGCAAGCATGAAGGTCACATTTAAAGAAAAACAAACAAACAGATTTTGTTCAGCAAAAGTGCAAAGTCTCCAGCAGTGCAAGTGCAGCAGAGCCCGACTGAACACATGTGGACTGGGATTTCCAAAAAAGGCTCCCAGCGTTCGCCTGGCGTCACTCCTCCTAAGGTCAGCGGGTGATTTCGCTTCCTTGCTAACTTCTGCAAATCTCAGCCAAGTGATTTTTTTTTTTTTTTTAATTGGGGTGCCATTGAAGCTCGGGTGAGTACAGACAACCCATGCAAAACACCCAGGGCAAGCTGACCTTGTGGCTACCAGTAGCAACAGCCGCTTCCCGGAGCGAAAAAATCACCACCGACGCCTGCCTGGCAATTTGGGAGGGTGAGGAGGAGAGGTTTTGCCAGCTGTTCCCTTCTTTTGCCTCCAAAGTAATCATCCTTAACGCTTCTTTCCCAGCAATCAGTGCAACCTCCCTGCTCGCGGGCTCCCTCAGCCCTCTTGCTCCCGGGGCAGCCCACGGTTCTCTGAGCCCTCGCGATGGAAAAAGCCATGAAAG
Source organism: Anseranas semipalmata (assembly GCA_013399115.1). NCBI lineage: Eukaryota > Metazoa > Chordata > Aves > Anseriformes > Anseranatidae > Anseranas > Anseranas semipalmata. The sequence goes on from VXAA01001407.1 coordinate 826,183, forward strand.
TCGGCCAGTGCTCCAGCTCAGCTCCAAATAAGGCAGCTGGTGGCTTAGCAGAAAGTTCCCCAAATCCAGCCTGGCATCGCTCGTTCATTGTCTGAGAACATAACGGAGCCTGTGTCTGCTTATCCTCTGGGGAGACGGGGAAGGGCCCCAAATTCACCAGTGCCACCCTTAAGGGTCTCTCCATGGCTCCCAGGGAGAGATCCCAAAGATTTGGGTTTCTGGGTGGGTGGGGAGAGGTGAAGAAAAGATTGCATCCATCTGTGGTAGTTTTGTTTTTCTTTTTTTTCTTCTTTTTCCTTCAAAAAATAATCTCAGCGCCACGCAGCATCCCTCCGTTTGGCTGAGGAAAGGGTCTCATTTTAACGCCGCAGTCTTTTTTGGAAGTCAGCACAGCGACGCGCACGCACGGCCAGCGGCGCACCACGCGCGGAAAGGCGCCCGGCCCCTCGCCAGCACCTACATCCCGGCCCTTGAACGCAGCGAGAAACTTGGCCACGCTTGGGATTCGGCAGGGAAGGAAGCAAGATGGGGGGGAAGGAGAGCAAGGAAGGGAAAAAAATTCACTGGATTGCCATAGAAACCCTGGCTGCCAGCAGAATAACTTTTTTATTATTATTATTATTAAAGGGAACAACCCAGAAAGAAAAGCTTTTTTTTCCTTGAACAGAGCACCAAGGACCTTCGGCTGGAAGTTTCAATCCAACAGCAGCTGCTGCATTTCTTAAGAGCAAATGCCATTCGCTTACTAATGAAAACAGGATTTAGGCTACGCTGAGTAACTTTTTCCATGAAAACCATACATCCTTCCACCACCAAGCAGCACAGAACGTAACGAAGGCATCTTTCCAAAGGAAAGAAAACAAGAGGGAGAAAGCCTCGTAACCCTGCCTTCTGCTGGGGTGTGCAGCATTTGTACTGCAACAGCACCCAGAGAGCCCCCGTTTCTCCGGGCACTTCTCTGGTGCACACCCTCATTTACTACATTTGCCTTTTTTCCTGTAGGTACCTCTCACCTCGTGCAGGTTACCGAATCTCTCTTTGCTTGCCAAGCTATTCAGAGCGTGAGGGCTCAGGCTCACTGTAAACATACCTCACAGTCCTCGATTTACATTTTTGGGGACCGCTACTATGAGAGCAATAGCAAAAGTTGCAATTTCAGCAACTCCCGTGCTGCGTTTCTCTCGGACGTGATTCCCACAACACGACCGCTCGCAATTCCCCTAATGTGGAGGGAGGGTCTGCTACCTCCCATACTTTTGCTTTCCTCCGCCTTTATTTAAAAAATAAAATAAAAAAATCCCACAGGCAGACCCCCAAAGCAAGCAAACCCCAAAGGAAAATAACACCTGCTCCACCTCCCCTGCCCCTCTGTACATCCACGACGAGCCGACCCTGGGATTTACGCCCCAAAGGGCGCAGCGTGCCAGCACGGGAGAGGTGGCACAGCAGGCTCCACTGTTTCCTCTTTGCTGCTCTTTTCCAGCTTCCCGAGATTTACTGCTTCTTCCCCAGACAGCCAGGCTTTTCCAGCTGGATCCTGCCCGCCCAAGAAGTGTGCAAGACTTGCTGGCAGACGGCACAGGGGGGACGGCAGCCCCCTGAGAGGTGCAATCCATGCGATGGGGTGTCACTGGTAGAGCACCACCATAAGCATCTGGCTGGGGGGCAAGCAAATAATCCGCTTTTTCACAGCTTGGTCACTCCTCCCCTCCTCTAGAAATTCCCATGATTTAGGGGTGCAAGGAATATCCCTCTTCTCCCCCTGACCCCGGGGCACCCTGTATACAAGATGACCCCACTTTTGCCCCCTGCCCCCCATATGCTCGTGTGTGCCAGGATGTGCATCACCCCTCAGTCCCTTCCGCTGCCACCCCTTTTCCTCCCCCGCTCCCTTCCCTCCATCTCTCTGTGAAACAGATTTCCTGCAGGAAGGAGGAGAAGGAGGAGGAGGAGAAGGAGGAGGAGGAAGCAGCCCTGGCCACGGCTATAGGGCGCCTTGACCGAAGCGCAGCAGACATCCTGCAGCCAAACCCCGAGGAAGAGGAGGGAAGCCATGTGCTGGCAGTTTCACAATGCCGTATTTTTAGCAGCACAGCTTCCCGTGGACACGGCCGGTCCTCCCGTTGGGACGCCACTTTCCTCGCTCCTCCGTCACCGCCTGCGCTCCAGCACTGGGGCCGGGAGAGGCAGCAAAAATGCAACCAAAGGAGTTTTTGCAGCGATGCTGCCTTCGTCCCTTACACAGCCCAGGCAGGCTGCGTATTGCTTGTGGACAGACTCATCGCAGTGACCCCAAACTGCCTCCCAGAGCAGAGAGAGGAAGCACCGACATAACAAACGCCAACGCCGCTTTTGGGTGTTTGAAGATTCAGGCTGACGATTAGAGATTTTAAGTTTTCCTGCTTGCAGCAGCTGCCCTGCGCCGCTGGGGAGCTGAGCGCCGACACCACGCGGCGAAGCAGCTGAGACGCTGCAAAACCGGAGGTCCCAAGTCTTTGGGGTGCTGGGAACCGGGGCACGGAAGGCTGAAGCAGCTCACCAGCTTGTCGCACAAGCGGCCAGGGATTAATTGCTAAATTGGGGCTGAACGTTTCGCTCCCAGCTCACTGATTGGTCTCTAGGTGGAAAAGCAGGTATCCTATTATGCAGCACGTGCAGCGTAATTAATGAAGAATCGTTTTGTAGCTGGAACTTGTGCATCCAGCATGAGTGGAGGCAAAAAGTAAAGGAGACAGAGGTCCATAACTTAACGAAAACCCATCTTTGGAAGAGGCAATCCATACGCTCACACAGCCTGGCAAGACGTGCACTAGGACCTCGCAGGTTTTGCAGCAATACCTAGAGGAGCCGGGGACTGGAGCAGAGCACGCTCGGCAGGGCGCAGGCGCAGAGGCAGGCTGCGGACGGGCGCTGCCAAGCCGGCGTGCCAGCCCCGCGCCTCGCTCCCCGCAAAGCCGAGGCCGAATTTCTCTGCTAGGGTGAAGAGATTCACTATGTGGAGGAGCTTAAGAAACCCCTCGATAACCCCTGTGCTGAGCGCCAAAAGCTAAGGGTGGCCCGCCGGAACTTAGATTTGATGCTACGACAGTCTTCACGTCAAGATGGCAGAACCCCATGCTGAAAGCTCACTTAAAATTGTAAGGAGACAAGTGCTGTGGATGGGGGACATTTATCACGCCGAGTCGGGCCAGCGCTCCTCGGTGACACGGAGGATGGGGTGCCCACGAGCACGAACCCATCCGGACTCATACAAAGACTTCTGGGGGACGTAAGCAGGGGAAGCGACTTAAACCAGGCAAACTTGGACGCAGCTGGACTGAAGACAGTCACAAAACATAAAAGCTTCTTCATCAAACTCAACACAGGTACCCAGAAGCCACAACAACACTGCTCTTGGAAAGTGCAGATAAGACCTTTCTGCCGCCTTCTGCGACTGTGATGTTTGATGGCTAGCAAAGGTCAGGCCACATGGTTGAAAATCAGAAATTGAGGTCAAAATGGGGCAGAAAGCCCTACTTTCTTCACGCAGGGGGAGGAAAGCACTGTTTTGCCCACGCTCTGCTTCAAGCAGCTCAGCCATGGCCACCGTCCAGCAGCGGCTATTAACAGGGCTGTGGAGCAGGACCAAGTTCTCCGCTGGTGCCCATAGCTACCAGCCCAACAACACCACAGGGCTCTTCAAAACAAGCCTGAAGGAACACTCCCGGAGGAGCAGCAGGCCGGGTGCCGAATAAAGCCTGAGGAGGAGGAGAGCGGGTGCCCTGACGGGGAGCACAGACCATGGGATGCTCCTCGCCCGCCGTGGCGGTTCAGCCACTTCAGCCAGAAGCAGCCCTATGCGTTGACACGTACCAGCAAGGGTTAATTGCCCCAGTGGCAGCGGAAAACAATTTCAGGTGCTGCTTTAAAACTAATTTGGCCACACACGTTAAGCATTTAACTAGAGCGGCGATACAACTGCTTTCACTTTTTAATCACGCAGTGAAGGCCGCTCGCGCAGGGCCTTTCATCACAGGATCAAAGCGTTTCTCGAGGCGCTGTACGTGCGTCCGTGCCCTCGCAGAGATGAGCGTTCGGGTGGCTGATAGAAGAAGAACCTCAGGAAAACAGAGGAACCCCCCTCCAGCCGCCAGCGCTGCTCCCTCCTGGTGCTTTTAGTGCAGCTCATGCCACGAAGTCAGGTATTTGAGATGACGGAGCATCGGCCTCGTCAAAAGACCCGGTTAAATAAGCTTCGGCATGCAGAGACTTAAGGTTTTGCAGGTGATGGTGGGGCTGCGTTCACTTGACAGAGAGCCCAGAAGCACATCCTAGGGAGACGCCAGCAGGAAATCTCGGATCCGGGTCCCGAGCCTACTCGCACTAACACTTCCCTTGCCCTACAAAGACAGCCATTAACCGGCTCTGCGGTCCAAGGCCCATGGAAACGCCGCACTGTGCGTTGCCCAGCCGCACCAAACCCCAGGTCACTGCACCGAGATGCTGGCAAAGCGCCACGTCCTTGGCGTTCGCAGCGCTGCATGCGATTCCCAGGGAGACCAAGAATCAAAACAAGCACTGGAAAAGCCCGTGACACGCTATGACTAATGTAATTGAAGCAGCTTGCAGTGCAGGCGTGCACGTGGGGCTGCAACCTAAACAGTACTCAAGCTGTTTTTATGAATCCACCGAGTTATTTCGGAGCAGTGCTTTAGAGCGCTGCGCACCACGTTAACCACCAGCGCTTCCGCTTCGTTTCCGTCGCCTCATTTAAACCTGCGAACAGCAGCACCCGCCTGCCCTCCTCGTCACACCGGGACGGCAGGGTCACGAGCCGCAGACCAGAACTGGCACCCCAGGGCTGCCACAAGAGCTGAGCAAGCGCGGGCTTGCTGCTTCCCTCCGACGCCGTCCCTCGCCATCGAAGCCAAAAATCTTCACGCGCGCCTCGCAGGCTCCAGCGGATGACCAACAGATTGTTCCAGCGTTGCACAACACAAGAAAATACTCAGCTCCTCCATCCGTTCTCACAACACACTCCCTTGGGATCCTCGCTTCCAGGACAGACCTGGTCTTTCACTTTCACGTTCCCTCTGCTCTTCTCCTTTGCACCCTACCCATACCACAGACGACACAAGCGAGAGAAAATAGTTATGCGTTGCCCGGAAGATGGAATTAGAAGCAAGCTCTTTTAATTAGACACCTCTGTGGCAGAGCAGTCAGCGGTGCTCTGGACCTGGAAGGCTGCCACCAGCCGTGCTAGCTAATAGGCTGGGTGATCCTTCTCGGAGCAAGCCCATTTCTCCTTGGTTATGTTTAATTACGTTTTAAAATAGCCATCCGGCTTCCTTCGGCCTCTCCAGGGATGCTTCGCAGCAGCGGCCAGCTCAGCTGAGCTCTATAGGATTCAAGCAATGTAGGCGAGCAGCCGGAGCCGGGCCGCCCGCGGGGTGGAGAAGAGGCTGTGCCCCAGCACATGCCCAGCCCAAGCCACCTCCAGAAAGCTTTGCTCCTCCACAGCTCTCAAACTATCTCAAAAATAGCGCTTAAATCAGCCATGCAAAAAACAAAAAAAAAACAAAAANTAAACCAAGGTTTCAGGTCAAGTTTGCAGCACACAAAAGCTTTTCCCTTATCAGCCCCATGTTTTGCTAACTGGGCGAGGTGCTCCAGGTGCTGCCCACGGCCTCCTCCACCGCTTTGGTCAAGCGATGCCGCCGTGAAGCACGCAGGGCACGCTTCTTTTCCTGCAACAAGGCAAAGCGTTTGCTCAACATCATCGCAACACGAGCCAGCGCAACTCTGCCGGCTGCAGAGCCAGCCTGCTTGCTTCCTGCAGGGCCAAGGTGGGTCCCCTGTGCCCCAACAGAGATGGTGGAGAGGCTGGACTTGGGTCTGAGAGCAGAGCAGGGGAAAAAACATTTGGGGGAGCAACGTTCCCAACAGCAAAGCCACGGAGGAGCTCTTGGTAAGACCAGCAGCTCTCCCACCAGCAGCACGCACCAAGCTCCACCGGGAGCCCGGCCATGGACCTGAAGGGCTCTACCAGAGGGGTGCAATGGGTCTTCTGAAGCTTTAGAAAGCTTTGGGCAGCCCACCAAGCCTCGAGACTCTCTCTTTCCCAGTACAGCTTCAACACAAGCCGGTGCTTCTGGAGAGCCACCAGGGCACAGCCGCTCGCCCCTTCTGGCGGATAACCGAGCCCAGCCTGGCTGCTTCTTCCTAACACACGTGCACAAGGGAAAAACAACCCCAAAAAGACAAAAATCTCAGGCGGACAGGGCTGCCGAGGTGCCCCGCAGAGCTGGCACTGCGGCAGCCTTTTCCTTCTGCTTTTCAACACGGCGGCTTTGTTGAGCCCCAGGGGGAGGAAGCCAGGGGTTGTCAGTTTATTTACACGCCAGCAAGACACCAGGGCCACTTCAATGAGTTATCGGAGTTTCTTTCTTATTTGTTAACACAGCTAAGGTTCAGAATTGCTTCCTTTCTTCCTCCCGAAGCGAGCTGCCTTTTAGCAAGCGGCGGAGCCCCAGCGCCTGCCAAACTTCTGGTTCTGCCTCGCGCTTGCTTTCGCCAGCAGCACCCGACCTCGATTCAGCGCCAAGCAAACGATAAGCAAATGAGCGCGAGGAGCCCGGCAGCCCTCGCATACCAACCAGCTCCAAATCCCGCCTCCCCCTTTGGGTTAGAGCCTGCCCGAGGGCTGGGGTACCCGCACGGTCACCCTGAGAAGAACCTGAGTGCTCTGCAAGGAGAGTTTTCAGTGCTGCTTCCAACCTGTAAATGCAAGCTCCCACGGGGTCTCCATGCCATGGTGGTGACCAAAGCATCCCCCCCAAACAGGGCGTGAGGCTTGCTGCTCACCGCCTTTGCAAGGTGCTAAACCTAAAATTCCCCTTGAGCTCTGGCTAAAGAAAAACAGAAGGGCCTGAAAACCATCAGACCTGTTGTTCAGCCACTGTTGAGCCTGCCAGCCTCGCAGAAAGCATCGTTAATGCTAACGAAGCCCAGGCTTGCCATCTGCACAGGAGGCAGCCTGAGGGAGCCAGCTGCTGGCAAGTGAGCATTGGGGCAGCGTTTTGGGGAGCCGGCGGGTCGCAGCAGGCATCGCGAGCCATAAGGGGGAAGGAAAACAGATCCAGTGTTCCTCTTGGAAGCAAAAGGCCGGTTTAATAAAAGATAAGTTGTTTGGGAAACAGCACAAGCAAGCGAGCTTGCTGAGGCGTGGCGGTGGTGCAAAGCCCTCCTGCATCCTTCCTGCCCCCCTAAGACCCTTCCTCCCTTGCATCCACGCTTCAGCAACAAGAATGGCAGGAAACGAGGAGCAGAAGGGAAGAAAAAGCCCCCGGATAAGTGCCGCAAGCCGGGAGGAATGAGGCAGGCAGGCACGTCGGGGAGGGGGCCGCCAGCCTCCGTCCTCCGCTTTGAGGCAGGAGGAAGAGGTTAAAACGCAGGACGGTCCCACATTCATCCTGCAGCTGGCAGAGCATCAGGTATCAATTAATACCGCTGTCGTCACAGCTCATCAGCCTTCCCCTGGTCAGCGCTATACCGGGAGGAGAAAGGGGAAGCAGAGCCTGAAGGCAGACTGGATTTGGGAGCGTTTTTCACCGCTCCCAGACTCCTCAGCAGAACGAGAGGCTGCTGACCCAGAACTGGGAAAAAATCAGGCAGAACCTGCCAACGGTGACCTTCCGAGGACCTGCTGACACCACCGTGCCCAGGTCCAGCCGCCTAAGGGCATGAATTATTCCACGAGAAACTTTCTCAGCAAAGCAAACCTCTCCACCGCGGGAAGCCTTTGCACACCCAAATAACTTCCCAGGAGGCAGTGCCCAGCTCCAACCCAACCCCGGCCATCGAGCCTCGCTCCCCGCGCGGTGCCGGGGCTGCGAGGGGCAGCAACAGCCCCAGCCTCCCGCGTTTTTAAGCGCCCTCTGCGGCAGGGGGCTCGCCCCATCCACCCCTCGGCAGCCGAAGAAACCCCAGGCAGCAACAGGGAGTCTGGGGAGGGGATGCCCCCCCAGCCCTGCGCCCTCGTGCTGAGAAAGATATATGGCAATATATATAAATATAGATATATAGGAATGCCATCTGTGCGTGGGTATTTATATAAACATGCCATCTAGGTGTATATACAAATGCGTGTAAATAAATAAATATATCTAGATGCGTTTGCATGTGAAAATGGAAAGGATTAACGTCCCCCCTTCCCCTCCCCCCAAAATAAACCTAAAATCANGCCCCCCTCCCAGCCGCCCCCCCGCGGCGGGGCTCACCCAGAAGATGAAGTTGAAGACGAAGAGGAGGTATTTGATGCACTTGGTGCAGCCTTCCACCCCCATGGCGGCTCCGGCGGCGGCTGCTCGCTCTCTGCGGCCGGGCTGGGGCTGGGGCTGGGGCGGCGGCGCGGCGGGGAGAGCCCGCCCCCTGCCCGCCCCCCGAGCCGGGGCGGCCGCCGCGCTCCCGCGCCTCTTTCTTCCCTGATGCTTTTTTTCCTTTTTTTTTTTTCCCCAATGCTCTTTCTTTTTCTCTTTCTTTTTCTCTTTCTTTTTCTCTTTCTTTTTCTCTTTCTTCCTAACCCTTTTTCCTTTTTTTTCTCCCATTCCTTTTTTTTTTCTTTTTTCATTTCCCCCTTCCCCACCTCTTTTCCCTCCTTGCTTTTACATTAAAACTCACCCCAATATCTTCCCAAGGCTTGCATCTCACCTCAATTCCTCAGATGTCTGTTTTGCTTGGTTACTAGGCCATCTGGTGGGTTGCAGGGCTCACCACCGAAGAGATTTGGGTCGTGCGTGTTGGTATTTCAACTATGCTTCATGCTTGGAAATTTCGGTTAAAAACCCATAAAGTTGTGCAGCAGAAGTGTGATGAAGTTTCCCAGCCTTTTAGCCTAACTCCACTTTGGCCCACCTGTGCATCCCTGGAAATGCAACTTGCTCCCACCCTGTGTTATGCTTCCAGCAGGTGTGGTTGTTTCCTTCAGGGACAGGATGCCAATTCACAAAAATCAGAACGTAAGATGACTTCTGACAAAGGTCAGGACCTTACCATGCCAAATATTTAATAGAAAAAGAGCAGAAATGAGCTTTTGCACCTTCAGATGCTCAGATAAGCACCCGCGTGCCTCAGCGGATTTCTTGGCCAAAGAGATGAGGCAAATCAGCTCAGCACACGACTGCAGCATCTTACATGGAAAACTGCCCTGTTTCTGCCCGGGCACTTTTCTGTAGCAAAAGCATTTCAGAGATCAGCTTCTGAGCCTAAAGTCTGCAGCCTTGGAGCCTTCCCTGCCTGTCGGTGGGGTCCGAATGCACCCCGCTGGCAGGAATTTTACCTGATAGTTAAGCACACATTTCCTACATATGTACCCTGAAAATGGGTCAATTTGTTCCAAAACTATCCCGTTGCCCTCGTGGATGGGTCCGGCCAGGACATCCTTCGTGCTTACTGAACCCTTCTTCACCCCTCTGTACCAGCTACGGTGCTCGGTGGAGGTGGGGACCAGACATGAATAGTAACTGGCCCAGTTCCCCAATTACTGATGCTGAATACATCCCCAGTTGTGGGCTTGCCATGGATGCATAAACCCTTTGTCTCTAAACCCTATTCACTCATCCGGCCTTACCAACGAAGCCAGAGGCTCACAAGGCTATTTGTGCACGTAGCTGCTAGTCCGAATTATCAGAACGATCCATCAGGTTGTGGCAACAGCCGCAGTCCCGTGCGGCTCCTGCCCATTATTCCAAAGGATAACTGCAGGATCCCGAAGTCGCTCCCTCGCTCAAATCAACGCCTGTGTGCTGGGGAGCTGGAAGCCCCAGCTGCAATCACT
>VXAA01001407.1:836052-855287 GCA_013399115.1 Anseranas semipalmata
TTTTGTGTTGCGGGGGGGGGGGGGCGGGGGGAGGATATGGTGGTGTCACTGTTGCTTTTCTTTTCTTGCTTTCAGCCTCTTTACTTTTTTCACATGGAAAGTGGCAAATGAGGAGCAAAACTTTTCATACACTCCAAAAATTGTATTAGCAAACTATTTGGATCAGAGCCAACGCGGTTCTGTTTCTGGGATGCTTCTGTGCCTGAGCCACATGCTGCCCACGTACCTTAATATACAGGGGAAAAAAACAACCAACCAACCACAGATATGGCACAGCATCAAGATAACAGAGTGTTTCCTGAGATTGTGTGTGATTTCAGATGTTGCATATTCCTCGTGCTATCCTGCTGGCTGTACAGTCTGTAAGGTACCAGAAATGTGTTTCAAAGTCTCCCAGCAGCATCACCAGCTCTTTATAAGGAGGCTGTTGTATAAGTAAGTCAAACTAATTTGCACAACCCGTGCGCTTGTGCGCATGTATCACATGCTGGTGTGGAGTGCAGGTGCTGCGAATCGGGCTGGGGATTTCCCTCTTTTGGAGGATGGGTTAAATTCGGGCGTTCCAGGGGACGCTACACTAGCATGGATTTGTTTACCCAGAAGGCAAGCCTGTGAACAAGCTGCCTAGCTACAAAGACTGGGGAAAGCTTAAAATCAGGGCCTAAAAAAATAGAGAAGAACAACAAAAAGCCCTGAAATGCAAAAAACCCCACCCCTTCCCCCAAGAGTGGCCATTTAAATGTGCTTTCACAATTACATTTTTGAGCAGAGTAAACCCACAGAGACCAGAGATGCTCACAGTGTTTTTCCTCCATCTGCTGGCCTTCTTTTTTATTTTTTTTCTCTCCTCTTTTTGATGCTGTTTATAAAAGTCAGTGTCATGCTTGTGGGTTTTGGCACAGCTGACAGCTACGGGTATGACTCACGGGGGCCCATCAAAGCAAACCCATGGCTGAGCTACCTCCCAGGGCCAGCACATCTGGGGGAGCAGAGGGGAGCCCCTCATCCACCGGTGACCATGGGGTCCCTGTCAGTGCGGTGCTCTGGAAGAGTTCTTGGCATACGCACGTGGCAATCCTCCCTCTGCCCTCCTCGTAGCCAGCACAAAGATGACGGACAAATGTCCAACTATACACCCTGGGCATAAAAGGTGTGTTGCTTTACGAGTAAAATTCCGGTTAGCTTTTAAATCACCGCATCTTATTTTCTGTGCAAAATGTGAAAGAAATAGCCCACGTTTTCAATTTACCTGCGGTGTTGATAAAAACAGCAGTATCAACAAAAATCTTTAAGTAGAGATGCATGGAAAGAAATTGTACTCAAACACACAGAAATTCACCCGGCAGGAGGCTCATAGTCCTGAATAGCATAAGGATGACTTCCTAGGCATCCAGCAATCCTGTTTTTTCAAGGTAAGGACCAGAGCAAGGGCCTCAGACGTGTGCGGAGGGCAAGCTGCCTGCTCTAGGGTGATGGGGAGGTGGAGCTCTGCCATCTCAGAAACCTGTAGCTGCGCCTGAAGTTTCTGTTTCTAATAAACTCAACAAATGCTTCCCATCCATGTGGGCTGTCTCTCCGCCGTCTTTAAATATTTACCTCAACGTATCTATGGTGATGGGCCAGGTTACACAGCGAGGAGGAGGGTGGTGGGGAAGGACAGCACCAGCTCCTGGAGCCGCTGGCTGCGAGGGCTGGTTTTGATGCAGGTAGAGGAGCTGTTTCCAGAAGGCACCGGTGATGAATAGCAGAGAGAAAGCAAAACCCGAGAGGGTTTCCCAATCCAGCATGGACATTCCCTCTCCTTTCCCAGCACATCCGAGAGGGCCGAGCTGCAGCTGGGCTTTGCTGCGAGACGCGATGCGGGAGCGCGAGAGCCCAGCCCACCAGTGCAGGGAGCCGCTGTTGTGTCATCGATGTATAATTCATTAGCAGGTGAATAAGGACTGGAATAGCTTATTGTTGATCTAACACGGCTAAAAAGAAAATGAGCGTGTCTGCAAGCAAGCTGGTGTGCTCCAGGGTTAAACAATAGCAGTATTTAGTGATGCTAAGGAGAGCAAGAGGGGGATTTTGCCTTAGAAAGATGCAAGGCTACAGCGGGAGGCAGCAGTGAGAGCCCAGGCAGAGCCCTCTTGCTCTCCTGCAAATGCTCACGGCTTTGGCTCCTGCCAAAAGCTGCAAAACACGCAGGGCTGTGGTTTTCCCCCAGACAGCCTCTGCCCCCAGGGTTCCTCTTGTGTTCCTCCTCTCGCCCACGCGGTCCCGCCTGGCGGAACCCAGCAGACAAGGTTAACGCTCGCTGCTATCCTCCCAGAAGAGGAACTACACAGCTGAAAACCAACCCTTCTCAGCCCAGCATAGTGTTTTACTAAAAGAAAAACTGGCAATGACACTCCAAGTGAAAGCAGTGGGGTACGTGTGGCGGGACCGTGTTTTCAAAGTGGCTTTTGGCCTTACCCACCTTCAGCTGTCCTGTGCGGAGCGTCCTCTTCTGGCTGCATTTCCAGAGGAAAATACTAGCAGGCTGGATTTGCAAACATGTTGCTTCTGCACTTGCTTAAAAAATATATATCTATCAACCATTTCTCAAATAATATTTTAAAGATGTTTAGCAGAAATAGAGCTGCTTAGAGATGCAGCTTTGCCTTAGCAGGAGATGGCTTTTTTTAACCACCCGAACAGTGCAGGAGTCCACCCAAGTTTGCAGATTGTAAGGCTCCAGAAGGAATTGCTCAGCACCATGAGCTTGCACTGGGGACAAATCAGTGTCATACAGCAAAGGGGAAGTTTCATTCTGGTGCAAACTGGCACTGTCAATAGGGCAGGAAATAGCAAAGCTTTTTGGAGACTGAAAGATTCCCACTCTCCCCATAACCAAGTTGCTCTACAGGCTCAGAAAATTGCTTAACCTGGGCTTTGCACAAGTGCTCTGAGCTCCTCAACTTTTTGTCCAGGCACCAGACCTTATTTGCAGGAGCCCCGCATGTCCTCAGCTGCTGTGCAAAGCTTTTTCCTGCTGACCTGCGATGCTACATAGATCAAAAAGGCCACCTGTGGGCATTTCCATTTCAGTGGAAATTAAAGCTCACACTGTCAGAGCAGGACCTGGGCAGAGAAGGATGGAGAGCAGCACAAAGACTTCTCACTGCTGATGCTCCCCAGCCCCAGAGGTATTCAGTTAGCCTCAGGTTGCTCCTACTTCCCCTGTCCTTGAATAAAATTTGGGGTTTATCAAAAAAAAAAAAAAAAAATCAAAGAAAAAGGGTAGCTCATGAGCATAGGGTAGCTCATACATATAGAGAGGCCGGGCTGCTATTGCCCAGCTGTCTTTAGTGGAACTAATAGCTGGAGTTTAATTGGCAATTAATTGGAGCCAATTCACAATTAAATAGTTAACTTTGCACCTCTGATCTCCTATTTATTTATTTATTTATTTATTTAATTTATTTTGCATCGCCTATGCCTACATAACCAGGGATTTTTCTCCTATTGCAGTGTGAGCTTTGAGGTGTGTACCACAACCAGCTTCCCCTTGTGAAAGCCCTGGGAAGGCTCACGGGGTCTGCAGGTGCTTCCTGGCCCACTTACGGGGTTTGCATCCCTGCTGTTCAGCTCCACGCTTTATCCCGACAAAACCTCTCTCTTGCTCTGCTCAGCACCGGGTAAATCTCTGCAGTGCTTACAAATTGCTTCCTGGGGTTTTGCTTTCATTGTACAAGAGCCGTAATTTTGCCCATAGCGAGCAGCAAATTCGGAACTTGTAAGTGCAAGTACATTGACTGTAGGGCAGAGAGATTTTCTTTTTCTTGCTGTCGGCACAGCTACTTAAAAAACAAAACAAACAAACAAAAACCTTGACAGCTGCCCTCCTCCCATACTGGGCATGCATGACTGGGTAAGAGGAGGCAGACGAAGGCTACAGCCCTCTCTGTGAAATGGGAATAAAGAGCACGAGATACAGAACAATTTTAGGGGGGGGTATAATTTCTTTTAGTATTTTGTACCAAAAAACCACCCAAATCCCAGGGGTGGCTATAGAATGGTGGAAGGAGAGGGACTTCCAGCCCCCCCAGGACAAGAAATTGCACACTTCCAGTCTGTGTCTTATTGGGAAGGACTGACTGCTCTGCAGGCATGTAATGCCCTTGTGAAATGGCTCGGTGCTCGTCACGTTCTCATCCCTGCTGCCACCGTGACAGAAGTCATCACAGAGGTGTGGAAGCAGCAGCTACGTGCATTCACACCTCCATGGCAAGTGCCGGCCACTTGCTTCCTCTCCTGATGAAGTTTCTGTGATCACTAGTGCTTCGAGGGGAAGGGGATACTACAGCCTTTCAGGTTTCTTTATCATCTGTACTCTCATCCTGCCCATAATCATCCCTTCACATTAAAAATTGGCCTGGGGTGGGATGTTAGTGGTCATGGTGGCAAAGTTTTAAGAGATCTTTTCTACTAGGCTTTAGAGTTGATGAGGCTTAAGCAGGTAGCCCACGCTGATAAATCATACTGTGTTATTTGCTCAATCTGCTATATATATATATATATATATTTTTTTTGTACAGCAGATCATCATTAGCTGTCCAGCCAGCAGAGAGCGGTGGGCAAGACCTGACTACCTAGAATTTAAAAAAGAAGAAAATCTCCAAATAAAACCAAGAGCCTTCTTCCAGGTTGCAAGGGAAGCCCTAGTGAGTCCTTTTATAGAAATACTCCGCTCTTTCCCTATTGCTCAAATGTGTGCTCAGGCTTTTTTCACTGCCCATGCCTGCATTACTCCAGTGGTGGCTGAGGGTAGGATGAGGATGGTGACAAATACCAGATGATGGGTGGCTCCGACAGGCAGGTCCCTTGTCAAGGAACAACATAGTCATCTCCATCTTCAGTGCTAAAGCAAGTGCCAGCTGCACGAGGAACATCTCTTCCCAGCACTGAGAGACTTACTGATGGCAGCCTGTTATGCAAACAACCAGCTTCACGCATTGCAGAAAAAGAAAAGGAATGACAGCCTTTTGTAAGAAATTCCTTTTTATTGAAGCAACCAGGAGGCACATGAGCTGCTAGCTGGCCTGAGGAATGACAGCAGCAGTAACCTTGACAATAACAGCCAGAGCTCACAACGGAGATTGTCTCTCTCTGGAGAGCGATATACTTAAGAATACACATTATACATTTACACACACATATCTGAATGTCTCCCATTGATAGCAAGTGGGTATGTTTGCAATGCAGGTGCTGGGGTAAGTGCATTACCTCTAAACCCCTGCTAGACCGAGGCATGTTGGTGACTGACAGGAGGTAGCTAGAGTGATACTTTGGAGCAGTTTGAACTTGATCCTGCTTCCAGAGTCAGTGGTGAAGCTCCGCTTGTGCCAAGGGAGTGGGATTAGGAGCAGTAGCTCGTCCTCCCTCAACACCATTCTTTCCAATACAAGACATTCGCAGCCATGCTAAATTGCTACCCAGGTTAGGGAAGATGCTGTAGGCTGCACTGCTATTTTTACATGTGTAGCAGTCCACACTGAGGGCCAGGAATGGTCCTGAACATCAACATGGGGCTTTCCTCTTATCTCATTAAGATCATCTCATTTTATCCAACTGAGATAATCTCAATTACCACTTACTGTTTTTCATGAGTAAAAGCCACAATGAAGGAGAGGGCTGAAAGCTGGTGTTGGTTCAACAGACATTTCCATAGCTGTAGCTCACAGCAGATTTTCCAACTAAATCTATTGCAGCGATGGTTTTCAGCTCAGAAGCAGCTCTGCCTCCCTACAATGAGGGCAAAGCACACCAGGAAGCCACCAATTTGGTTAGGCTGAGAAGCTGAGATCTTCAACTGGTTGAGGCTTTTCAAATTTCTACTTATCGTTGACAAGGAGATGTAAAGAGGAAGTGGACATTGCCTTGTTTGACCTGGCTGGAGATCAGTCCGCTTCTCCCAGATTTAAACACAAGTCCTGCGTATGTTTAATATCAAAGTCCTTTTGTATTTCACAGCAGTGTGGTAGGTCAGTGAAGCTAAAGAAACATGGAGTTAAGGCAGTATGTTGAATGTGCCCATATGAAATCAGTGAAGCATCTAGGAGGTTGACCAAATCCTAAAAAATTAAAAAAAAATGATGGCAAATCACATTAAAAAGGGGAGCAGAGGGATGTGTCTTTATCCTGGTCAGTTGTTTCAAAACTCAGGCACTACTTTCTGATTTTTCTCCCCCCTAGTTTCCACCAAGAGCTCCAACAATACTTTAATATAGGGGGGGAAAAAAAAAAAAAAAAAAAAAAAAAAAATCAGTGGCTGGATACCTACATGTGCCAGAGATGATTCGAAACCTGCCCAAAGTCAATAATTACCAGAGTCCCAGCTAGGAGAGCACATTTCCCTTTAGCAATGCCGCACTCTGTGTACACACACATGCTGATAGTGGATCAGTCGTGGGCTGCGGTCCAAAGCTATTGCCCTAGAAACGTCACATCTTTTGGGGTCACGGGAACCGCTCATGGGACAGCGCAAGAGAAGTTTGGTTTAACGCTGTGATTTTGGCTGGGCTTTCCTTTCTGGTTGTGTCCTAAGGGGCTGCGTGTGTCCTGCTTGTGGAGCTGCACCTTGTACTTCACCCAGAGAGGCGATCTGCATCTCCAAGCCCAAGCACATCTTGGTCCTCATCTGTTTTCGGTGAAGATGCGGGACTGCCCTTCCACAGAGCATCACCCAGCCTGATCAGCTTGGAAATGTGCAGGGGCAAGTGATGCAGGAAGAGGAAACGCACAATGTGAACAGCGGTGATGCCCATCCCATCGCTTGTCCCCACGTGACGTGTTCCCAGGGGATTTTGTGGAGGTCTTCAGGCATCTTCCTGCACCAAGAGCGTGCTCTAGCTGGTAGCGAAGCCCGGGAGATGGGTTTCTACCTTGCCCGCAGGATGTATTTGCCTTTCCGGTCCAGGTTGTTGCTGAAGTGGATGGAGAACCAGAGGAATGAAGTCAGAACCATCCCGTAAACCTAAAAGAAATAAATGAAAGGGGCAAGCAATTAAATGCTGTATTGTTGATGATGCTCTATCTGTGTAAGTGATCATAAGAGTTGCTGCTCGTCTGCTTGGCACTTCTGAACTTGTTATGTATGAAAACATCAAATTTTTCTTGAGGGAGCTGGTTTCCACTAAAATGGTGAACACCAATTACAACATGTGGATAGAGGGAAAAACCCATGTGGTTAAAGCATTTGACTGGAATTAGCACAGCATGGCTCAAACTCTGTCCTAAAAATATCCAAAAGTGAGAAGAAGCCAGGAAATTCAGACTTCAAACTCCTGCCACAAAACATTCCTCGATGCAGACAAACATACGTCTCTCATAATAGCCTTTTGTATAAATAACAGAGAGAGAAAAAAATCTTCATGCATTGTATGGGGTAAAAAAAACCAAACACCACCACACAACAAGAAACAAAACCCCAACACGTGCACGATGCGAGTGCGGAGGACAATATGCTTCCTTTGTACTGCAGTTTTCCGATGGGTACATCACGCTGCGCAGCAGCGTCTGGTCACGTATCAGGATTTACACAGGCAGCTTATCAAAGGTGAGGATGCCGCGGGAAGCGTAACGAGGGCTGCAACAGCGTGCTCTTTCTAAAGGTTTGCCTCATTGTGCAAGCGCTGCACGATGGGGGCACATCTGTGCATGGCGCGTTGTTGGCCGGAGGGACGGGGACATCAGAACAGCTACACCAGCCACCGTGCTTTTCCTTTGCATCTTGCCATCACAATAGTCACTCTTGCGGTGAGACTTCCTCTAATGTGCACTTCAAAGACTTTATTGCATTATCTGGCTATAGCATTAAGTTAAGAGGGAAAAAAAATATATAGAAGTGCTTCCACTTTTGTCTGGATACAGCTGAAGTGAAATTTCTCTTATAGCCAAGGAAAATTTGAAAGCGACACCAAGCATTCATACACGACTTTGCATTATTTGTCAGCTATGCATCTCAAAGATTTTCTGAGCAAGAGCTCAGCTATGCTAAGATACAATAAAGCTTTAATGCTAAAACTGTGTGCAAGCATGTAATTCCACGTAAGCAGAAATATACCTATGCCATTGCCTGATGGCTTTCCTAGCTTACTATTAGCAGTACAAAACAGAGAAACTCTTGTTCCTCTGGCTTTTCTTGAGATGGGGAAGAGTCTTCTAACCCATATAGTGCCAAGGTGGACACATGCAGTGAACAATCCCTAAATACACACTGGTCAGGAAAGCTTGCCCTAGCTGGGGAGCAGCACAGAGATATCAGAGCAGACCAGACCTAGTTTCATGGTTAACAAGGCTTGTACTCTTTTCTGACGTGTTTCACTACACGTTCAGGGCCTTGTATATGGGTAATTACAGTGGGTGGATCTAGGAGCAGGCTTGTTTTAATTAGAAGCGCTCTCCAGATCCAAATGGACTGTCCCCACAACCTTCTGTAGCAGGAGTACCTCCCTTAGTGCAGCATTTCGGGTTGCCCACTACCAAATAAGACTTGCAGATTTAGTACAGATCAAAAGTCACCCTTTCTACCCAGGCTAGCCTCTGAAAATGATCCCACCCATCCTCTGCAAGATCCTACTTCAAAGACCATGCCTGGGAGCCAAGACAACGTGCTCTGCTCTTCTCCTTCATAGCCTGCTGCCTGAGACACATCTGTACCAGGTTCATTAGTGTTGCTTAATGGGACGAGACCTTCCCTTTCTGCACAGCTCTGCAGCCCCATTGCTGGTATATGTTAGCTTTCAAGGAGCTTCTGTGCAGCTCCTGCTGGGGCAGCTGATGAGCTCCTGGGCAGGAGAGGCACCAAGCTTCCTGACCGATGGAGCTTTGCTGGACTCCCGTGTGATCTGCGAGCCCTGTGCCAGGTAACATCTCCTCTTCCTTGCAGGAGAGGACACACAGAAACATCTGCAAGGATGGAATGCAAACACCGCTCCCCATTCCCTGCTGACATGATGAGTTTGGGGCAGAAGAACTGTTCACCAAGCCTTTTTATTTCCTAATTTCCAAGGTGGAGTCCACCACCACTTGTTTCTCTGCTGCTGATCTCCAAGATCATCCAAAGCCCTAGCTCCCTGGGGCTAATTTAGAACATGACTCCCCCTCCTCTTGAGGCCAGAAGCGCAAAGGAATAGGCATAGCTACCGTGAAGCAGATGGTGATGCCCAGCAGTGCAGAGACAAAGTCCATGTGCTTCTTCAGGAAGCCCTGGATCTCCTGTAGGCAGTCCTGGGAGGAGAGAGACAACTCTTGCAGCACAGCAGGAGCTTGGGGGGCATTCATCCCCCAGCAGCGCTCGCCAAGACCCCAGGTAGAAAGAGAGGGATGTGGCATTGCACTGCTGGGCTGCTCCACGTGCAGAGCTGAGGGACACCTCGCCTTCTCTCTGCTGCTTGCTGCAACTTGAGAAGACAAACACCAACAGTATATTTTCCATTACTACAGGATGCCTATGATTTTCTTACTATGATGCATTTCGGACCGTGGAGGATGTGTGCACGCACAAGTAAGTGTGGTCATACAAAAGTGTTCCCCCCCCCCACACTGAATGGAAAATGGACAGAGAAGTGAAAAGATGGAAAAGCAGAGCATGCCATAATGCTGCTTATGTTCCCCAAAGATGCTAACAAACAACTCAATATTGCGAGGTGTCAGCAGCATTAATATATATTAGCTGTGAGCATGCCAGCAACCCCACTGAAATCCAGTGGGTGCTAGCCAAGAGAGCCATTTCAGAAATACAAAAGCCTGCCCTTGATTAAGCGCTTTGCAGAGCGAAGTAAAAGTGCTCATGGCCCCGCAGCATCAGTGCCAGAGCGAACACACTGCAGCTACCAAACACTGCAGCTCCCCAGGCTGCAAATTGCATCCTCGTATCCTCCTCCCAGCTAAATGCAAACCGTTAGCAGGGGCAAACAAAGGCACATGCACAGTGTCCTGGTCTGCTTTCATCTTCCTTCCTCTTCTCTGAGCTGCAGAATACCCCGCTTTGAGATTGGATTTTCCAGGAGGTGGCTGGAAACCATGGACTGACACATGCTTGTGCACCACAGGGTTGCATTAGTGTTTGACATAACGGCAGTGTTTTTGCCTGGCTGTAGCAACACAGTTTTGTTTTCCTTAGGGACAACGTGTGTTCTGATGCTGGCAGCTTCAGCTACTGCAGCTGATTTGGTTACTCCAGTGGAGAAAAGCATACAAGAGATTTCCTCAGAGCATGAAGACTACATTACAAAGTCAGTACATACATGGTCTGACACTGGTAGCTTCTCCATCACTTCACTGGCATACTGCAAAGAAGAGGAATAGTCTACTTGACGGAGCTACTGCTGGACAACATAATCCTACTTTACGAGTTTCTTATTTTAAGTTTTAATACCTGTTTAATGCCCTCAGAAAAAGGAAACACAGCCACATGGACAAGCCCAATAGTTTTTTGAGGTCAGACTCAGGCCTGTGGTGTCACACAATCTCTACACAGGCAGAAGACAGGGAGGGAAGAGGCTGGAGAGAAGCAACAGGATGCAAAAACAAGTGTTCTGAAGGCTTTCTAGAGCTGCGAAGGAAACTGCATCTGGAGACACCTTCCTGTTTCTGGTTAAAACAAACAAACAAAAAAACCCAACCTATCCTATCGCAACCCCAAACCATGAAAAGGCCACAGCTCTCACTTAACCCTTAAAAACCGGTGAGATTTTAAACTGCCAGTGAGTTGTAGCACAACCATGCTGGTGGGGTGGAAGCAGCTTTGTCCTTACCTGTCTGGCAGCCTGTGCCGGGCCGGGAGGACACGTTGTGTGATCAACGGCAGCCGTGTCCCCGAATGGGGACTGCTTCCCACAGCACAGGAACTGGAAGAGAGGGACAGGGTCAGCCCTGCTGCATGCCGTGAGCTCACTACCCAAACAGGTCCATCCGCGGGAGGAGATGGTGTCTCCTTTACTCAGTGGGAACCTGGAGGTCTCCCACCACGGGAGATGTCCTCACATCTCTCAGTGCTTCAGCATGTGGTCTTTGAGGGGAAGCATCTTCCACCTGCTCTGGGCAGCAACCCTCATCTGCCTGCTGTGCTATGGAGAAGTCCCCTGTGCTGACAGCATCCTGAGTTATTGTTTTGGGAGCTGGCTAGCAGCCTCCAGCATTGTAAGAGGTTACATATTCTCTGGTCCTCATCAGCAATAGGCTCAAGGGTAGACATAGATAATCAAGCCCAAATACTTCTGCTGGGTTATGTGGAATTCCCACCCTCTCTATACTTGGCTGTGGAAGCCAGAGAGGTGTATATCCACTTTCTCATACCACGTATAGGGAGCACAGCAAAGGGCTTGCTGAGACAGACAATATGTATCAGCTATGGTGCTAAAGCTTTGAAGATCTCACGCCAGAGTGATGCTCAAGTAGGTGGCCCTTTGATAATCTGGTTGGCCAAACCTAGGAAAGGAAAGGAGGAAGGGAGATGCAGACTTCACAGCCAGATGGAGGCTCTGGTTCCCGAGGGAAAACAGTTTTACAGCATTTGCAAAGCATAGCCCTGGCACCAGCCACAGCCTGCCAAAACCAATGGAAAGATACTCCAGAGCAAGACTGTCCGTAAAGGCTGGAAGATAACTTACTGCTTCGTGGATGGCAGTCAGCTCGTGCCTCCTGAAGCTGGAGATGTTCCTCCTCACCTCCTCGTACACAAGGTCGTACACATCCATCATGCTGTCTTCCACCTGCGATGGAAGCAGACATCTGTACAGGCAAAACACTGGCCGTGGTCTCCCAGGTATAGCGAGACAAGCAGTGCAGCTACTGTACCACCGCCACGCAGCAGCTGGTATGCGACCCACCACGCGCCAAGGGGCACCTGTGACGTGGTGAGTCCCACAAGAGAAGCTATGATGTAAGCGTACCACTTTCTGCTACATGTGACACCTTCAGTGTCACATTGAGGTCTCACCAGCTGATGGCTGGAGCCTTTGGCCAGTTTCGGATTTAGTGTCAAAGAAGAACACAGGTGCCTATGACCTACGCACCTTCAAGTCCCCCCATGTCCTGCCAGGCAGAGATGACACCACCTCCTCGTTCTGACAAGGGACTGTGAGGACAAGCATTTGTCACCCTGAGATGCTAAAATACAAATGTGAGAGCACCTCAGATGGATAGTGTTATCCCAGTGACGGAGGAGGTCCTCTGAACTGAGCCAAAAAAAGTAATGGAGTGACTCAGTGGTGAATCAGATCCTAAATATTTACTAAAAGTGTGAGAACTCGCAGCTTGACAAATCCCAGCCAACTCCTGCTCGGGTTTCAATGGAAAAATATGACAATTGCCTTTAGCGCCTGGAGAAAAAAAAAAAAAAAAAAACAAAAAAAAAAACCACACCCTATTTCTCTTTCTTCCTTTCATTTTCCCTCACTTCCCTATCCATGTTGATTGAAGTGGGTCTGAAGGTAACACTTGGCTTTCAGAGCAGAAAACCAATCTGTGAGATGGAGGGGGTGGCCACATGGGGAGGACTGAGTGCTCTTGGAGCAAAGCCACCTCTCAGCGAGGCTTTTCAGTTAAGTCTTAAGGGGCTGCACTAGCAATTACTCTAGAGAAAAAAAAATAGCACCACATGCCACCTTCTGAGCATCTCGGGGGTGAAAGCAGGGTTGTTTGAGGTGATTTACAGCCATTACTGTAATATTGTTCTGTCCCACCTGGTTGTCCGAAAGGCAATGACAGACAGGTAAATAACAATGAAGGGGAGAGAGGGAGGTTGAGGAGTCAGATCCATGTCTCCAGGGATAAAGTCAAGTATCACATCCTTAGAAGATTTTCCAAAGCTATCAACAGAAATAGCAATGGAGAGGCTTGGAGGTTTCTAAGTGTGACCAGGCACCCACGTGTCCACCAGAGCTAGCAGGTGATGAGCCTTAATCCCACCACCAGGTCCAGGGTTGCTTAACCTGCAACAAAGCTTCCATCCCTTGGGATGCTCCACCACTTATCACAGGGCAATCAGAAGGTGAGGCAGGAGCAATCCAGTGGCTTTAACAAGAGAGGTCCAGTGATGGGCAGGGCACAGATATGCTGAGCCAAGGTCCATCAACCCTTCATAACAAGGTCCACACTGCTGAGCTGTCCCACACAAGTGAGGAGGAAGGCTGCTTGGTTTGTAACCCGTCTATCAGAGCGTATCGAGAAGGACAGGCACAGGAACAAGACAAGATCACTGGTGGATGTGTGAACCATCCTTCCTCTGAGCAAACCTTAAACCCCAATAAAAAGCAAAACATCTAAGCTTTTCGAACTTCTGGGAGGCCATGAAGCAGCTTTCCAGCAGCAGCAATTAAATACATGGATTCAGTAAAAAAAAGTTTCCATTCCCACTGAAGAATTGGATTGAGAATAATGAAAAAAGAATAAATATTTTAACCTCCTCTTGTGGCCTCGTGTTGCTGAGGAAGGAAGAGGAGCCTGCTTCTTAACCCAAGAGATTATCAGATTATCCCAACTCTGGTCTAGATTGCAGGAATACAACTATTTTGTGTTACGACTACATACCTACAGATCTAGGCAAGTCAATGGTGCTACATAGGCAACTTTTGCCTTTTCATACTTATTATCTCAAGATGCTGAGGTTTCCCCACAAAGGCCTAAATTTAGATTTTGTTTGTTTATTTTTCTCCAAGAGGGTTTAAGTGACTTGATAGTGCAGGTTCAAACGATAACAAGATTAGGCTCCACCTTACCCTAATATCTCACACAGATTTATCTTTGGACAAGGGTCTGGGAAACAGCAAAGCAAATAGCTTTTGAAAGCAATCCAGAAGCTTAACATTAAAAGTTTGCTGAGAACCAAGCCAGGAAATGTTGGGACACATAATTTTAAACCCTCTGCCTTGGCTGGGAATTTTCCCCAAAACCTCACGAAAACCAGCAAAAAATACTCGTTTGACTGCAGCGAGCATTGGGCCAGATCTGGCCACTTACTTTACAACTGCATTCAACTTAAACCGCAGGTAAGATGAGACTTTACCCAGTGATATTTCATCTACAAAGATCATTACAGGCTCCAAGCCCTCATTACTACTAATAGCAATAGAGCAGGCTGTGGCCATGCCACCAAAACCAATTTGTTATGCAGGAAAGCCAACATTTATTAGTGCTTTGTCCTGATAGCAAACCAGAGGCTGATGTCCTCCTCAGCAGCTTCTTAGGTGCTCGTGCTGCTGCTGGGAGGAGGGCATGTGCTTGTCCAGATGTTGGCAGCTGCCAGACCAGCGAGCCTCTGCCAGCTGCATGAAACTACAAAAGGATCGACTGGGTCATTGCTATTGCTATTACATTGCTACTGCCTTGTGAAATAATAGTTTTGTTACTTTTATCCCCCTCCATCATCCATATTCCTTCCAGTACCTAAAGGGGGCCTACAGGAAAGCTGGAGAGGGACTTTTTGTCAGGGGGTGTAGTGACAGGGTAATGGCTTTAAACCAAAAAAGGATAGGTTTAGATGAGATATAAAGAAGAAATTCTTTACTCAGAGGGTGGTGAGGCACTGGAACAGGTTGCCCAGAGAAGCTGTGGATGGCCCATCCCTGGAAGTGCTCAAGGGCAGGCTGGCTGGGGCCCTGGGGGTTGGAATTAGATGGTCTTTAAGGTCCCTTCCAACCCAAACCATTCTGTGATTCTATATATAGTCTGCTGTAAATAGTATGTGCTCTACACTGTAGTATCTGTACAGTGAGCGATGCAGCTGTGCACGATACTTCACAGAAAGCAATCAGACAAAGCCATTTCCAAAGAGACTTCTTATTTTAGATGCCCTGCAACAACATCTAGCATTTTGACTAAGGCTGTTTGAAGGAAGGGAGGCGATGGGAAAGGATTGAAGGAACAAGATCCCCATAACAAAGCCACAACAGAAAGTTATTCCTACCTTAGGAAACAACAAGGGGAGAATCTGTGAGCAGACATTCTTCACACTCATCTCAACTACTGCAATGATGATGATGGTGAGGGAAGTGTAATCTCCAGACACATCATGACTACTGAAGACTTAAATTACAGTGTTTCTGAGCTTACTTGTGAGCTGGATTCTTAGTTATTTACCAATTTTTCATTTTCCCAAGCAGCCTCCAACAAGTGAAAGCACAAAGGATTAAACGGAAAATGTTTTATAGCAATAATTTCCTTTCAGAAAGTGTGCCTGGGCAAGCCTAAGAGTACAATTTGCTGATTAGTCGCTCTCAGCACTTCTATCTAGCAATTACTTCTAGCATTTATATCCAGCTATTATATGAATACACTATTCAAATCATGGTAAGGGAACATCAAACTACAAAGACTTAAAAAAAGGAAGAGCGAATTGACTGTAGTTCTTCCACATCGTCTTTCTGATTTTTGCTAGAATCATTTGATTCTGAAGGGGAAAAATTGCTGTCTTTATACAACGTGGCAGTTTGTTTCCAAAGATTACTGCAGAGAGCTTTCTAGTTTAAATATTTCAGTGGTAGGTATAAAATCCTAAGTCTCCGTATATATCACTGGCTGTTTCCTTCTGTGAGAAAAATCGTGCCACAGAGCATTTGAGGGGTCCGGTTTAACGAGAGGAGACAGCAAAAGGTTGCACTAATGAGCCAGCATCCTAGAGACTTTTCTGCCCGAAATGGGGTTATATTTGTGCTCAGAGCCGCAGCCAAGCTCTGAAGCACCAGTCATGCATGGCACCATCTATCCAGACCAAATTGGCACGCAGCCTCATGCATGTCTAATGATGTAAAAAAATAAAAACTGAAAGCATGAGACAGAGTCAACAGATGGTTTCATGACCTAGCCTTATTTGCAACAGGGTTTATTTTGCTCAGGAGACACAAATTCACCCCTAAAATTTCCTGGGAGCTAGGACATAGCACAGTGGAGAGCTAGAGTGCTTCGCTGCTTTGTACCAAATTGCCATCCTCAATAGATTCCCATAGCACAGTCTACTGAAGGGCAAATTTCAGTCCATCGCCTCAAAATAACTGCCTTTTTCTGTTTTGTGCACCAAGTGCTGGAGGAAAAAAAAAGAAATCAGGGTGCTTTCTCTCCCATTTAAGCAACCGGATGCTTTTTAAGTTTGAGTGGTTATGCTGATACTGTTAATAACGCTTTAAGAAAGCCGCAGCTGTGCCTCATCCCTTAACTCAGACAGCAGATAGCATGTGATGGATGGGTACAGCTGCAGAAGAGAAAGTCTGTCTGGGCTTCTCGAGAGGTCTTACACCCCCACTACACATTAGCACCTCTATGGTCATGTGGATTTTCCTGTTCCCGGTGACATGCTGCTGACTTTTTGCATGGTTCATAACTACTTAGCATGCACGCTGTGACCTGTTGCTGGAGGAGTGTTTCTGGGCAAAGATCTCCCTTGGAAGGAGAACGCACCCCCAGTGCTCATCAGTGAAAAACCACTGAGAGCTGAAGATGGAGCATCAGCTGGGCTTTGGCTTGAGAAAAATCTCCAGGTTAAGTGGTATGGAGGTCACACCTTAGTAATTCTTTTCCTGGAAGAAGCTTGGCAAAATGTTCCAGCTCTAAATTAGTCAAATAATTGCTGTCTCCCATTTCTGTCTGCATTCCTTAATGAAACATTCATTTAGGGGTGATAGAGATGAGTTAGCAGATGCAACAAATGGAAAATCACCACTGAGATTGATGCAGCTGACTCCAACTGACTTAGATTACCATTTTGCACTTAGAGTAAAAGAAGGAATTTCGAGATTTTTCATCATCCTCTAAATCCTTTATCTTCCCCAAGAAACAGAATGTATGATTGCAAGAAGACATTTACTCTGTCTAAATCACTAGTGTTCTTGCCCTTGGCTATTAGAAACTAAAGCAAATCTCACTCTTGCCTCCTCCGAGAGAAAAATTCACAATTTTTACTGGTTATTGACCAAAGAGAATTTTTACTTGTAATGATTTGGAACAGAAATGTGAGACAAGCTATTCAGATCTGATTCCTCTGCAAGCAAGAGGTGTCCCTCCTGCTGCCAGTGAACATCCATGCCTAGGCAACCTAAGCTGGTTGCTTGATGTACATCAGAAAACTAATATAGATTGACTTGCACTAAGAATGGTCCAAGAACAACTTAATAAGCCATCTTTGCAGCAGTCATTAGCCAAAACTCCCTCTGCAACACTGGAACTCAAGGAGAACATAAGCAAAAGGAGATGTCCTGATTGTCTGAAAGACAAGCCCACCTTTCTCATTGCTGCCCAACAAGGAGGATCCTGCTCTCCAGCAGCTCTTCGTGGCTTTGAAGCTACCACCTCAGCACTTCATGTTTGTCCACTGTTGCCAAGAGGGATGCACTCGGGGTCGCTCAGAAGCATCCCTCCAGCGGCAGCTCCCACAGTCCCCTTTGTTTAGCTATGAAAGGCAAGGTAGTCTTTTAAGATGTGAAGCTGGAATAAATTGGTTGACCCATTCTACGCCCTTCCTCGCTCCAGTAAGAAAACACTCCTGCACTTTGCTATCTCTGTCTTCCCTTTCCTCCTCCAAGTGCAGAAATTTGTGCGTTCACAGCACAACAGAGAGGAGGAAATTAAAAACAAAAGAGAGCATGCTGGAGCAGCAGCAGCGATGCTTGCAAGGCAGGTTAGTTGGAAGCAGGAGGGAACAGAGCTGGGTGGAGAGGAGGAATTAGCAGAGGGAAGGCCCACAACAGTAACGCTGTTTTAATGGACCCTGGGATCTGCCCTGCCTGGGAGAGAGGAACTGGCCACCACCCCCGCCTCATTTAAAACAGGAGCCAGGAAATCTCCCTTGGGAATGACTGCAAAGCTCCCAACAGCTGCAAAGGATGGGAGTGAGTGGGGCGATGAGATGTGGGGCAGGGCAAGTGGGGATGGAAGCCAACCACGAACAGAGGCGGGCAGGTCAGCTCAAGCCAATCCAAGGGCAATGGAGGAGGAAAACAGCTCCAGGTGCTTTATCCAAACCTTCTGCAGAGCAACTCCCACCACGTGGATCAAGCGCCACGTGCTCGACCAGCCCTTCCTTACAGTACCTAACATGGTCATTACAACATGGTGCAGCTTTATTATTTATTAGTTTCTTTTTTAAATCTTTTTAATAACTCATGGACTTTCCTACTCTTACAGGTTTTGGGACAGGAACAGGCAGCTCCTGTCTGTTGGTTCGTCACTGAGGGTACATGCAAACAGAGAGGGGAGCAAGAGCCATCATGAAACAAAGTCAGGAGAAGCAAAGCCTTACAAAGCTATTTCTCTCTGATTCCAGCATTTTCCCCTGTTCTAAATGGTTTGCACAAGGAGCTGATGAAAGTGCTGACCTGTTTCACTGCTTCCTTCCCGCCTCAGCGCTGCCTTCCCGAAACACAGATGCAGGCAGTGCTTCTCCAGGGGCAGAAACCAGCTCTGAGCAGCACGGCTGGCCAGAGTGCTCAGGCAGCTGCCAGCTCCCATCATAAGGGACTCGCGCCTTTCCGGAGGAGAGGCACAGATCTGCTTTCTATATGAAGGCACGCTGCTTGGAGTTAGTCGAGCACCAAACCACACTGGTTTGCAACGCACAAGCCAGGTCCCCCCACTTGTCACTGAGAAAAGACCAAAATATATATATATTCTTCTCCTTTCAGCAGCTTTTAAGCAAGCTAAGTATTTCAGTCCACATTCTATAACAGAACTGCAAAACCAGTGTGCTGTCAAGGGCCCACACTGCTTCTTCATGTTCCCACAGTTCAGATGCCAGACCCAAACACTTATGAACCGCCCAATGTTGTGGTCAAATAATCTCTCACCCATAGCATGCAAAACCGGTGCCAGTCAAGGCTGTTTCCCCATAGAAAGCACAGAAAAACACTGAAAACATTTTTTAGCTTAAAAAAGTTGTATCAGCAATAGATCTGGCCCCAGGGGAGCACCATCATCTCCGGCCACGTGAAGGTTGCACGTGCCACCTCGTGCTGGGGTGATGAGGACCATCCGAGTGGCCTCAGGCACCACGGCTGATGTTGCTGGAGACAGCAGCTCCAGCTTTGCCACGGAAAGCAGCAGAAAAGGGGCCGCATGGGTTCAGAGCCAGGGCAGCGATAAATTATAAAAAACAAGAGCGCGAGTGCCTGAGCGGCGTGTCAAACAAAGGAGAGCACTGTCTCGCCGGGGCATTTGTACGTGATGAGAACGCAAACGCTGGGAAAGATTCATGATATTTAAAAAAGGAAATCCCCCCC
>VXAA01001407.1:855298-871281 GCA_013399115.1 Anseranas semipalmata
CCCCCCTTCCCTTCAGAGACAGGGGAAAAGCTCAGTGCTTACTTTAAAGCAATTGTGCCTGGCGACATGAATAACACCAGGGGCAAGGAAGACACCAGATTATTCATATTGTTTTAACAGCCAGATCCCTGTTTTTTGCAAAGGCTCTTCAAAGACCCCTGTGAGCAGCTGCAATCCTGTTCCAGCCCCAGAGACTCAAAAAGGAAACTGCTTGTGTGCTTTGCTTCTGGTTTCAGAAAGCACCCGAACACACCTCTAGCTTATGTTTAAGTCCAGCTAAAATCACTGACTTAAGCTTGCATTTAAGCATTGCCTTAGGGTGAGACCATCACCCTAGACTGGACCCTGTAGGAGTTGGTCCCAACACAAACCACTATGAATGACAGAAACAAACATACTCTGGAAAAAACAACAACAGAAAAACCCACAGATTTTGTTTGCCACCAGAAGGACCTCCACAATCTTATTTAAGGAATTACCTGGGAAGCGTTTCATCACTTCTTGCATACCTGCAGAAATGAGATGCATGTGCAAGGACAAGGTGAATTGCCTGAGTACACACAGTCCGGTGCAACCCAAAGAGGCTAATGCCTTTCTATGTATGCAGAGTGAGAACTGCTGGTGAAGCCTCCTTTTGAAATCACCCAGCAACTTGAAAATTAAGAGAGTGCCTCATCGTTGCAGCCTGTTCAACACCAAGCAACCCCTTCATCCAAAAGGACACGGGGAAGTTGCACGTGCACACCAAAAGCGTGGGCAGTACACAGCAGACGCACACCAGTAGCCCAAGCAGGGTGCAGGAGGCAAGGAGCAGCAGCTCATATTGTCATCTTCTGGCCACTCCATCCCCAGCATAGAGAGAAACTTTTTGGGTACATCAGCAATTCTTCCCACCCACCCCCCGGCACCTTGTGCCAAAGGGAACTGCTCCTCCAGTCCAAACCAGGAGAAGCTTGGCACGACCATTTGCACCAATGCTTAGTTTCAAATAACCCCCCCCACCTCCGGTCAGGAAATCATAAATTTACTCAGGTTTAAGCTAACATTTACCTGCTAACAAATCTCTGTAATTAAGAAGCTTCTTCTGCTGCAGAACTCCTTCCAAGCTGCAGCAATTTTATTTCTGCTGATTCACCCTCCCACCCCAACAGGCTCGCAGGGCTGCTGGGAGCACGTCCTGAGCTGCTGCAGAGAAAAGGAAAACCAGGACATGATGCGACATTGAAGCTCCTCTGGCCTTTTCCAGAGCAAAGCCCCAGACCTATTTTGCACTGGTTAACAGGCGTATCAAAAGCCCTTCTTGTCTATTATACGGTATCTGGAAGGTTCTCCTTTCCTCCAGCCTCTGCAGTGAGGTTTCTACAGCAGCAGTTAATGGCTGAGGAGAGAAGGAAAGCTGGCTCAGTCTGCAGGGAGGATGAGGAAGCCTTCCCCACCAGCTGTGCCAGATGTAGTGTAAATCTACATCCTTCCCCTTGTGTTGGGTCCTAGCTGCGTCAGGCTGTGCTAGGAACCACCATCAGACCTCACCTAAACAGGCAGTGGCTTGTGGAAAAGGAATTGCCATCCAAATAACTTTTTTTGGGGGGGGAAAATAAGACTCAGCTCCTTGGCTCTGGGAATCAAGACTTCCTAACATGGCTGGAAACCACCTGAAAACCTCATCCCTTCAGTGGCTGCCACGACTGTTCAGTCGGAGGTATGCACACAGAGGTCATCCTCGCTACCCTTCCTTGTGTGCCATGTTCCCAAGCATCCTCAGAGGACAGTACAAAGCACAAAACCCAGTTATTGACCATGTAGACAGGCCAATGGAGTAAGGGATAATTACAATGCTGAACAAAGGATTCAAGCTTCTATGGTAAAGCACAATAAATCTCAGATTTGTGATTTTCGCATGTATGGTTAAAGTTGTTTTACAAATACAGACTGGTGACATCGAGTCTGTCTGGAACGCAGGTAACTTGAAAATAAAAGACATAACAGATGTCTGAAAGAATTTGGTCAGGAGGTGTAGAAAGTCAGAAAAGCAGAAGAGAATGGGAAACGAGAAAGATTCATGTTTTGTTTACAGTGCCCAGGTCTAAGAAAATTGAATATTTACAAATGACTTGTCTTTTTCTCCTGTCCTGCATAGCTTCTCTGTAAGAAGTACTGTAAACAGGTCCCTAAAAGAGTCAAAGGCAAGAAGAGCATCTTGCTTTCATCATGTTCAAACAACACTTCTATCTACTGCCTTTTGAAAATAACCATCAAAGCCATTTTTCAACTGAAAATTGGGCTTTTCCATTCTAGATGGATGATTTTCAGTAAGAGATGTCTGCTCTATAAAGGACACTTATTTATTTTAATTTTTTTTTTGATCAAGAGGAGTAACACTGAAACCATCTGCTGTGGTTTGGTGGACAAGGGACCTCCCAGAAGGAGGGAAGAGCTCATCCCAACAGGCTTGCAAGACACTGGTGAATTTGGCTGTTTTTTCCCCATATTACCACAGGTAACTATTTCTGACAATACCAACACACAGGAGGCTGGGTGAGGGTATCTGGTTTAGTTTTGCTCTTCACTTTGAGAAAGTCAGACAAACAAACTGCTCTATAATGAAACTTCACAAGCCTTTTGAATCGTCCACCCCATTCAGTAGTCTGTACCACTGCACTCTGTCTGTCTGTCCTGGGGACGCAGTCACATCTGCATTTCTTCCTCACTGCTGTGACAAGTTATCTTTCAAGCAAAACCAAATTTCCATGTTTTGTAAGTGACGTTCCTATAATTAAATCTTTCCTCATTTCTAGTCCCTGCTTTTCTTTGCATTTTAGCAAGAAGGGAAGCCCAAGGGGATCTCTAACAGTGTTTTAATTTTTCTGTTGTCAGAAATACTGCTGTTTTTCCTTATCTGGAAAGTAAACATTTTGCAAAAAAAAACAAAAAACAAACAAAAAAAAAAAAAACAAAAAAAAAAACTAATTTTGTCTAGTGAAAACTACTTCTGTTTTGCTTAAAACAAAAAGCAAGTACTAAAGCTAACCATAACACGTGGGTGCATTTATGGGCAGGGCACCCGAAGCAAAAAAACAAGATAATGATTTGAAGTAAAAACAGATGTAGTGATTAAAACATACACAGAGAAAGTCTTTGTTTAAATATTTTCAGCTAAGTGTTTTCTTGATCAGTATCATTCTTTAAATATGTTCAGCTAAATATTTTGTTGACTGGCACATACCCTTATTCATTCAATATACAACTTTTCCTTGCGGTCTTTTCACAGCCTATTTCACATTTTTGGGACAAGAAGAATACCTGAACAGCCTATTCATATAATGCAATTTCCACAGACCACCCAGACACGCTTTCTGGTACCACTTCTCCTTTAGAAACACAGCTTTTGTTTAAACCTCTCATTAAGAGCCCCTGCAGAAGAAGGAGGACGCCCTGCTCAAGGCCTTCCTTCTGTGTTGATTGCAAATTGTTATTTCCATATTAAAATGCTAGTGTGAAAATAACAAATTTTCATAGCTTTGTCTGAAGCCAAGGAAAATTTATGCAGAGGCTGCAAGAAGACTCTTTATCATGGATATCTCAGCTCTGAGGGATACTGATTAGCCAGGTGAGTGTGGGACCTGTTGGGCACAGGTGGTGCTACAACAGAGACAAATGGTGCTGCTGTGCCATCACTATTCACCTAAAGTTTTCAAAATGTCTGGACAAATTCATGGAGGAAAAAAATTCATTGAGAGCATCGCACGCAAGGGGACCCGCAGCTCACCCCTAAGCCACGAGCTGTAGGCATCTGGAAAGCATTGCTTTCTGATTGCTGGGTTTTTGTGCACCACCCTTGGCCAGGGTGTGGAGGAGCAAAACGGAGACGGTGACCGACCCTTTGCAGGAAAGGTGTACGTACAAGTCCTGAACACTTATCTGAATCGCCGTTGAACTGAACATACAGCTCCACCTCACATTCAGATAGATATTTAAAATATCACAGAATTCTGTTTCAAAAAAAAAAAAAAAAAGATTTTTTTTGCGCTCCTAAGTAATCAACAAATTCACCTGAATGGGAAGAGGAATAAACATATAAAGCAAATGAAAGCAAATAATATCAGCTTAGGAAAGAATTAAAAGGCTAACCTTCCTTAAGGCACTACACATTGAGTCCAATTTCTGCCTCCCCAGCAGCATCCTGCTGCCACGCACCTCAACTTGCTCTGCCCAGTACCTTGCATCTCCAGCACCATCCACTACACCAGCAGCCAGCTCTGGGGTGACAATTCAGAGCCCAACTTGGAAATCCAGCCTCGTACAGTCCTCTCTTTCTGGTCCGTGTATCCCAGCACGACAGCAACCCAAAATGCTGCTTTTCACACTAGCTTTTTTACTGTACCACTGCCACTGGTTAATAAGCACAGCTCCTGGGTGTTTCTCCTGGATCTCACCAGAGATGGAGACAACCTGAGCAACCACAGCCTCTGAATAAGAGCTCCCAGTTAACGTTACCAGGAATTAGAGCTGGCTGCAAACTGTTCAACATTTGAGACAAAAATAAAAATACCTTTTCAAAAGTCAAGCATCACATTTCTCAAAAACAACCTCCCCCAAAGCTATTTAAAACTTGCATTTCATTTTACCTTCAAGAGAAAGCATCTGTCCTGTCCGAGGATTTCTGGGGCAAGCACCCCATGTTCCCCTCTCTCCCTTTGGATGACCTTTTTCTTGCAAAGGAGGGATATAACGCAACACACATCCTATAGACCTTGATAAGGATGGCTTAATGGCTACCAGCTGTCCCTTTTAAGGGAGAAATTGCTACAAAACCTCCACCTGATGAGAAGCTGCTGGCATTTCCTAGCAGAGGATGCTTACCTCTGTGCTGTGCATGTATCTCCAGCAGGCAGCTGGTATCAGCCCGCAGAAGGCCAAGGCAAAGCAGAAAAATCCCTGGGGATAAAGAGAAAATTGTTATCAGTTACACTACTGGGAGAAAACATCCGTTTGAAAACATGCTAGGAACATATTTAACATGCTTGTTCAAGCAAGTTTGCTTAAAGTTAGAGCTGAGCATTGCTTTCACCTGGAATCCTTCCTAACTTGTAAGAAATTGGATGCACAATGCTGTTGTGATTCTCCACCAGGAACCCTCTGATTGCAGTATGGCCAGTTGAAGGGGTTGACCAAAAAAGCACTCTGTTTCCTGTGGAGCGGTTAACCTAATCTGCTCAAGTTCCTCTTAAAAACAGAAAGAGAGAGAGAAAGCCATTATATTTACAACGTGCTCCTCTTCTGAAGCAGGAGCATGCACAAAAATAGCACCTTTCTCAAGGGATTCAATCCCCCATGTTTAAAAGTCACTTATAGGTTTCAAGGAGGGGAAAACCCAGACAAACAGTCCATGAAGAAGTGGGATGGAGAGCAACCAGTGCTGGGAAAGGAGATGGACTTTCCCTCAACCCATGTCTCAGCGCTGTCAGCAACGTTGGAGCTGCACGGCCATGTTGTCACATTTAGACAAAAGGAGGACAGAAATACAACCAAGGCCAGCAACTGACCCTGAAGAGTCTAAACAATGATGGCAATGACACAGGAGGCAGCTTGACTTTTGTCTTCTTCCCCAGGCTCACAGAGCTGGAAGTCAGGCGCGCCGTCTCTTTATTTGAACAAATTCAATCCAAAGCAAAAAACAACCCTGATGTAAACATCGATGCCTGTTGTCACAGCTGGATCAAAGGGTCTTGTTCACATTAAAAAGAAAAAAAAAGTGTCTATAAAATATTTGAAGGCCAACTGGATTCATCAAATATGAATCCACAGCTTAGTCTGGGAATGGCAAGAGATGATGCATAAGCAGCAGCTGTAAATTATTGCCCTTACAAATTTTTCCATGGGACTGTCCCTCTTCCAAAAGGAAGTTATGTGTCAGGGGAAAATTACCCGTCTGACTACAGCTTATTTTGTTTTCTCTCTCTCTCTCTTTTTTTTTTTAACCTATGAATACTTCAGTAGTATGACTTAGCTGAAATCTCTTAAAGATTAAATATTTCATGAAATTTTACCAAATTCAAGCTTAAGGGAAGGAAGAAGAGTAACTTTTGCTTAAGAAGTATGGCTTTTCAAAAAAAAAAAAAAAAAAGGCAAAAAACCCTCCATCTACTGCAAGAAAGGAAAATGCATTACTTCAAATCCTGGAAACAAATGTGAACGTGCCAGTAAAATTACTTTTCAGATTGCTCCTCATTGGAACCAGCCCTTGCATTTTGCTGCCTCTTTACACCACCCCTGACAAACAGCATAGCAAAGTCAATGTTTTCACCCAATTTTAGACCAAAATCTGGCTTGAAAAAAAAAAAAAAAAAAGAATTCAGGTAGATGAAAAAAACAGCACTGACAGCAATGGGAAAGCTCTGCCACAGCCAAGAGGACCCACCGTGAACCCAGAAAGTAGGAACCCCAGCGTGCAAGCAGCACCACCCGAATTTCTCCCCCCTTGCTCTCCCATCCTTCCAGCACTTACGACCTGTCTCTGGGGCCAGAAAAACCAGCAGATTCAAATCCTCCTGTTCATTTTCCCTTCCTCAGCACCACCCCACAGTCCTTCAGCATCGGCTCTCCCTTTACTTCTGCCTAGTGTCTCTGGGAATAGAGCCGCGGCCCCTCGGGAACCTCCAGCCGGTGCAAAGCAATTACACGGCTCCCAGAGCATCTCATAAATGAATTATAGGCTGCTCTCTCCTTTTCCCAGCCAAAAGGCTTTTGGAAGCACAACTTTCTAATTATATTAGAAGATATTTGGAGGAAAACAAACAAACAAAAAACCCAAAAAGGAAAGAAAAGGCAACACGCAGCTTGCATGTGAAATGCAGAGGGGCTCTCTGGATGAGGAGGATGCAGCCCGGCTGTCACCCTTAGCCATCAATTCCTCTTTTACAAATGACCTCATTCCCATCCTTGCTGCAAGGAACAATCTGGCCTCTAGAGACTCAGCAGCATCTGCAGAAACGGTGCCTCGTCTCTCGGCGGGCAGAACTTTTAATTCACTGTCCTCACACCTGCCCTTTGGTTAAAGCGGTCCCTCAGCATCCTTCATGTGCCACGTGGGCATTGGCATTCCCGGCAGCATCCCGCTGATGCTATGGAAGAGCAAAGGGAAAGCCGCTGGGGCCGAGGGAGGGATGCTCTGGCTGCAGGTGGACTGGGCAGATCTGCCAAGCCACCCTCCACCAAGGGAAGGAGCAGATCCGTGCCCTGCTCTGCTCCAGCTGCTTTTTAGTGCTTCTGTGGCCATTGCAAGAGCCAGCCCCCGCAGTAAGTCACAGCCCAGGGTGGAGAAGGGGGTAGATAATTTCAGACTGCATCCATCAGATTGCATCCCTCCCTCCCTGACCCACCTAAAAGCACACAACATATTTGCCTTTCTATGTAGCAAGCCTGCAATCTCTGCAGGAGGAATCCATCCTCAGCTCCGGCTGAGTGCAGCATCTCTGCCTGTTCCTGGCACATGGATGTGTTGCAGCACTATGAGGAGACAGATTCACAGCAAAAGCAAGATGCTGAAGTGTGCTGCTGGGTTATTAAGGACCCTCAAAACACTTGCCTGCAATTACACACCTGGGAACAGTAAAGCAAACGGCCTGTGCTGTGTGCTGCCCTGCTGGCACATTACTCTCAGTGAGAACATGGGCTATATTGGGCATTCACTGAGGTTTTTCCACCACAGAAATTACTTGGAACAGTTGATCCATCCCAAATGCTTATTTTGAGTAGTTTTTAGGCTGGAAAGTTCAGGTGTGAGAGTTTCAGGTGGGATATGCTCATCTCTGCTGTTTTTCCCTCCGCTCTCCCTGTCTGACCAGCTACCATCACACAGTGCCTTAAACACCGCTGGAACCAGTTCCTTCTGTACAAGCCGTGCTAGCAAAATTGCAGTTTTACTTCCGTTTCCTCCCCTTCAATAGCGACATGGCCTTCAGGGGTTGTGAGAGCTGCAGGATGTTTATGTTCAGAACTGCCTGCCCGATGCACCACATATCACCAAAAAGCAGAACTGTAGCTGGAGGAGACTCAATAAACCTGTCACTACTCTCCCCATTTAAGAGGAGCTTTGGGGATAACTGTCCAGGATTTTAGAAAGTAATATTTTATCTTTCAGATCTCAGTTACTCTCCAGAAACCAGCTTCCTTGCAAGCATTGGTGGATGCACAGAGGTGTCTGCCTGCTGGTGCTGCTGCTGCAGCCACAAGACGAGCCACCGCTTTGACCTGTTCTGGTTTCTAACCACTGCATGCCCGTTGTTGTCATTAGGACAGCAAGGACACGAAAGACCGAGGCCCCTCCTCTGTAGACACAAACCTCCAGATGGACAACACCGCTCAGAGCCCCACAGGTCTGAATCGTGCCGCTCCTGCCCGTGGTTGCATCCAGCCCCGGGTGTCAGAGGCTGGCTCCCTTTGCCTTCATCTCTTGCTTGCGCATCGGAGATCAACCACGGGCAGGATCCGGTGGGGAAAACAGCTGCAGGCTGGCCCTTGCTGCAAGATGTGACAGTCTCAAAGGGGTGTATGCCAACGTATACGTCTAAGAAAAGCTCCCCGATAGGAATCCTCCGATTTAAGCTGCTACCACGCCGACAAGCTGTTTGCGCCAGGAGGAGCAGTGCAGGAGGTGCTTTCAGAGCTCTCCAGGGAAGACAGCTTGCACCTTGACAGCCCTGTCCCGAAGCCGCCTCTAAGAGCAAGGAGAAATCCCGGAGGATAAGCTGGCTCCCGGCTATTTCCAGGGCTCCCGGCAATTTTCCATGCACGACTCCGGCGGCTGCTGCATTGCCCAGCCCCGGCACCCCGGCCCCCTCCAGCGGCCAAGCGCTGCGGGGCCCGGAGCAGGCAGGAGCCGAGCTGCAAGTGGTAAAGCACAGCGCCCAGGACCCCGGAGAAAGGCAAAGGCCGGGGAGTTACACGTTATTTAAGCAGCATTGCTGGCGGGGATTGTGTCACTCAGCCCCTGGGCACCAGGGGCATCTCAGGCAGAGGAACGCTGCAGATGGAGAAGGGGAAAATGGTAAAGTCGGTCGCTGCTCCGCACTGAGTTTTGTGCCACCAGCTTCTCGTTTCTGTCATCAGTATTGTTTTCTCCAATTATACGTATTAGATAGATCTCTTTAAAGCTGGTGTGTGTATGACAGCAATGCAATTATTTTGTAATCAGCCGGGGTTGGCTCTTTCTCCACTGCACAGACTGGCAGGAGTCACGCTGGTATTTCTGGCTGGCTCGGGAAGGCAGGGTCTTTCTATAGCTGTCGTTTCGGCATTCAAAACGTCAGAATAACACAGCTTACTATATTAGTTTACTAAAGTTGACACGGTCCAGGCGCAAAAACACTGCTGGCTTCATGAGAAAAAGTGCATCATCACTGCAATTGCTTTGGCAAAAAAACCCAAGGTGCATAAGGATGCAATCCTCAGCTTGCAGCAGCAGGGCATCCTTCCCTAGGCATGCATGCTCCGCATTGAAGGGTGTGAGCACAAACATGAAACCCGCTCCCCACCGGTCCCTCCCGATGGGATCCCGATGGGATACGCACCGTGGCTGTGAGGCACTGCGACTCCCGCACCGTGGCGGCCGAGCTCAGCAGGGCTGCGAGGATCAGGGTCATGCTGAGGCAGATGCCAATGTAGAAAGCTGGAAGGAAGCCGGACATGGGATCTGTGGTCAGACACCAAGACTTCGGGGTGACTAACAGTGACATGCTTTCGTGTGGAGAGCGCACAAAAAATGCGTTTTGGGGAGGTGGTGTAAGACCACACTGCAGAACTTGACTGCTTTATAACTTATTCATCATTCCCCATCTGCTTTGCTCGTCCTGCGGGGCTGCAGACCTCTGAGCAGCAAGCCCAGCTCCAGCAGAGCCAGGCACCCTGGAAGGTCGCCCATAAGCTGTCAATTATTTCAGCCCTCAGATAAGGATGCCCCCAAATTGGGGATGCTGAAGAGCAGCAGATGCCCCACGGCTGCTATCAGGGCTTGGTGCACCGCTAATCTCCTGCAACACTCGCCTGCTGGTTTCCTCCTGGCTAAGGCAGGGTCACAGCCGGTACCCGAGCGTTTTGCAACCCAGACTCAGGGCTAACCATGCAGAGAGTTAATGCTTGCAAGCCAAGCATGTGGAAACCTTAGCTTTGGTCTACCACAGTCTGGGAGACCAGAGCCTTTACACCTGCCTAATTTATGGTAAACTGAAATCAGGCTGGAGGGTCTAGGGAGGGTCTGAGCATGCTTACGCCCAAAGTATAGCCCTGGAGAGGAAGCAGATGCTAGTACAGCAGAGATGAGCAGAGTATTTTAGTATCGGGGCTGTTCTCATCTCTGTGCTCTAGCCTTGTATCCAAGACTCGGTTTGTATTTCTCCCTCATTTAGTCTTTCCCTACAAACTCTGAACCTTTCAGGGCCAGAATTAAGCCAGAAGAAAACAAACAAACAAACACATTTCCTCCAGAAGAAGGTCTCTCTGTGCATTTCTCCTGTCCCACTCTCCTCCCAGCATCATTTTCTTGTAATATTCAGCTTCAGTCCCTGTAACAGCCCATCTCCCCGTGCTCCCATGGCCCTTCCAGTCCCACCACACCTCTGGGTCCATCTACATGTGGCTGAGCTGCCCCTGGGCTTTCTCTGCAGCACAGGGGAAGGATGGGGAGATGCTGCGTGGGTCCGAAACCAGTGGGAAAAATAGGGCTGTCTTAGCCCTAGAGCATCCTCCAGCCCCCAGGTCCTGCGTTCCCCAAAGTTCTTGCTGGGGCATGACCGCGACGTACCCGCGTGGTGGATGACCCGGTAGGCGTTGCTCTCGGGAGAGATGTTGCTGATGAGGGTGAAATGGAGCCCGTAGTGGGTGACTGTGCTCAGCGTGGCGATGGACAGCCCCAGCAGCTGGAAAAGAAGGTTTGTAGGAAGGGATTTACACGGCAGCAGGTCCCGCTGAGTGCACACGATGGATCTGGATACTCCTGAGTCCTACCCAGAGGCAGGCAGCCTCAGCATTCAAACAGCACTGCACACATCCCAAAATGCACATAAAAGGACAAATTCTCAACACTTACATAACTAAATTCTTCCAAGTCATAGCATTTTCTGCTTGCAAATAACCTAATTTATGGCACCTACAGTTCCTTCATGCTGTCATTGTGTATCTCAATCCACGCCCAGCAAAATACTAAGTGCAACACCAGTTAGCTCAGATTTCTGAGGAACGCCAGCCTAAATGGATCCTCAAAACAGCAGTAACATGGTTCTAGACACCCAGGGTGGCTGTGTTGCAGCATCTCCTCTGAACATGTTTGGTAACAGTCTTCCTTTGATACCTCAGGTCATTTGGAAGAGCGAGCAATGTACAGCCACAAA
Organism: Anseranas semipalmata; assembly: GCA_013399115.1. NCBI lineage: Eukaryota > Metazoa > Chordata > Aves > Anseriformes > Anseranatidae > Anseranas > Anseranas semipalmata. The sequence continues at coordinate 866,683 of VXAA01001407.1, forward strand.
TCTTGAAAAGATGAAATTTGGACAAACTTTGAATTTCAAACGTGGACTGAAATAAGGCATTACCTTTTAATGACACTCTTTCCAAGCCACCAACACTTTTTGAACTAAATACAGAACATAAGTTTGATTTCTTTTAAAGCTGGGAAGCTTCCATGAGGTGAAAAGGCAACAAACGTGTACAACTCAAAAGCAGCCAGGAGAAATATTCCCAAGTGTTCACGATTTCCATCAGCTCTAACAGCAGTACAGTTTCCCCTGAATTCCTTGCGACATGTCAAGAAACTCCCCTTGAATTTGCTTCAAAAGCTGTTAAAAAGGATCCCTAGAATTGCTTTTGCTTTGCGGGGTGGATCTGCAGGTCCTCAGAGGGAACACCATCACAGATGCTCCCATCAAAGCCCTACAGTTTCATATCCTCACCAATCCCATCTATGGATGACGACCCTCCCAGAAATGAGTGAAATTACACCAGAACTCTCTTTTCAGCCCGAAAAGACAGCAGCAAACATCTATTTTTTTTTTTGCTGAAAGCCACCCATTCTGCTTTCCTTTCTCCTTCAAGTTGTAAAACGGCTGTGGTGGACCGACAGCCCTGAGAAACCAGAAGTCTATCAGCTGTGGGGGGACGATGCTGGTGGCCTGTGATAACCGTGCAGGGTGCAATGATAGCTCAGGCAGTTTGCTTTCCTTGCCCCTCCACACCCAAAAAACAGAACGTGGGAAAAGCTGTCCCTTTCTGAGCAGGGATGGTAAAAGCAGTTGTTCTCCTCACCCCAATTTTTCAGAGATCCTCCCCTCCCCAAGGTCGCTTGCTCACCATGATGCAGAGGCTGGTGGCCATCAGCTGGCACTTGGTGGTCCTCATCCCGCACCTCAGCCCCATGGCTGCTTGTCCCCACGAGAGCTGCCCGTTGGTCCCTCCAGCTCTTGATAAAGCCGCTGAAGGGAGGCACAGCCACAGCAGAGCCTCTCGGGAAGTGTAGTCCACACCTCCTCCTGCCCCGCTATTAAATCCCGCCGAAAGCAGCCGGGCTCCCAGCGAGCTGCTGGCAGCCCGCAAACGCAGCCACGCAGCTAGCTGGGAAATGAGAAGCAGGCAGAGAAACAGTTTCTCACGCAGCTCAGAGCACAGCTTTTTTTAAAAAAAAGGGAAAAAAAGTTTTGAAAACGCCTCAAGCAAGAGTCAGTGACAAAATACCTCATTTTTCACTTTGCAGTTTGGCTTAAGGAACATTTTTCTAAAAAAAAATGCATAGTTTCTTGGGGAAAAGTTTAGGGAAATGCTATTTGTAGATATGTAGATATAACCCCCTGCTTCAGAAACACCCCCCCACCCCGTGCATGCACATTTTGACTCTCCTTCCCTTCTCCTAGCGCTGCAGCCCCCATGGACCACAGCTACAGACCCACAGGCTCAGGTGAATTCTGGTCTCGTGCAGCATAAGAATTGCCCAATTCCTATTTGTTTCCCCTTAACTTGCCTTTCTGAGGGCTGGGAGCGGTGGGATGGCATCGCTGGGAACAGACCTTGCAGGAGACAAGCTTGCAGATTGGTTTGTTTTTCCCCTTTGAAAACAGGGGACATAAAAATACGACATTGAAGGTGACAATGCCAGCTTCACGGATGCCTTCCAGAAGAGGTTTGTGCTTCAAAACCTGCTGCCTGCTGGATGCATCTTTCCTGGAATTAAAATTGCAAAGAAGCCTCAAGAACAGCCTGGCCAAAGGGAGACTCAGTGACTGAGTGCCTTAATAATCCTTAGTTTCGGAGTGAGACCATGAAGCTGAATAATGGAAAATAGTCGCGGTCCTCCCACGTGGCAAAGAAGGGGGAAAAAGATAAAACCATCCCACATCAACAGCTACAGTAAAATGACAAAGAAGTAAGAGGAGAGGAGTGGAAAAAGGAAGGAAGATGCATTTTGCAGAGCAAAGAGATGCAAGAGAAAGTGAATTGCACCAAGCCATGTGCACAGGAAAAAGCATGACATGACTTTCTTACTGCGCTGCCCAGGAAAGGAAGAGCTTTCTTGCAAAACCCCTTGGTTGCAACCTCCTGAGACGGCAGTGGGAGCTGCCGCAGCCGTTTCCAAAAAGCTGCGTCCCCTGGGGCTTGCAGCTCCGTGCGCTGCTGGCGTTCCCGTGCAGCCCATCTCCATCTCCCCCCCCCAGAGCCCAATTTCCCTGCCCAGCTCCGGGGAGAGCCCTGTGCGAAGGCAGCTCTCACGCTAGAGGTCCCCACAGGCCAGCACAAACCCTCCTGCAGGGCCGGGGAATCCCGGGGGCTTTCTGGAGCAGCCCTGCCATGCCCCTGGGGACGGCCCTGCCATGCCCCTGGGGACCTGGGCGCAGCATCCCTCAGGGTCTTCATGCGCAGCAGCCTCATCTGCCCTCGTACCCTGCTGCAAGACCAGCCGAGAGGGCACTAAATCATCACCCACGCCCCCTTTGGAGTGCTTCTGGTCTCTCCACAAAGGATGCTCCAAGTCCTTTCGTCTCCAGCCATAAAAAAATCGAGCACGTTCTCTGCCTCGCCAAGCTTTCAAAGCAGGCCTGGAGCTTTAAACACCTGGGTTTAAATAGGTATTTTACCCGGTTTGGTTGCAAATGCCTGCTCCAGGTAACTCGGGGGGGGTTCTGCTGTTTTTACCGCACGCACTGGACATCAGCGTGGCTTTTCCTGCAGTGCTCCCGCCTGCCCTGCTGGTTTTTATCAGTTGCTCCCCTTCGCAAGAGCACAGCTTATCGCTCCCAAACTCGCTGCAAAAACCACAGGTGACCACAGCTCCAGTCTGCGGCTTCCTCCCTTATCTCTGGTTATCAGCCAGAGCACAGAAAGGGGGGAGCAGGGCTGAAAAATCCCCTGGGGGGGGGGCCTAGGGGCCCTCTTCCTCAGTCCTTGCGGCACCTCATCCATAAGGAGAGGACTGATTTAAAAAAAAAAAAAAAAGAAAAACAAAAGGAGCAAACTGAGAGAATGTTTTTGCTGAGCTAAAAAACCTCCAGCCCTCTTCTGAGCCGGAGGGAATCGCTGCCCACGCTGTCAGATGCGTGTCCTGAAAGAGCTGCGAGATTTGCTGCGGTAATGCTGTGGACTCGGGGGACGAAGCAGAAATTTAGGAGTAGAGGCTGGGTTTGCGTTGGTGCTTTCTCGCCTTGCACTTTTCTGGTTCTTGCTTTGTCGGTGCGGCCATCAGCAGCGCAACAGCATCACTGCAGCCCGACTCATTTAGACTGGAGCCCATAGCATGGCCGCATTCCCTTTTCAGCATGCGTGCAGATAAAACATGCCTGCATAAAACCTCCCTGGGCCGAAGCGTGTCCAGGCTGCGTGAACCCCAGGCTGCAAAGCCTGCCTTCCCCGGCGCTGCACAAGGACGCATTGTGCAGCCTGCTTGGCATTCATGCTGCACATAGGCACCACTGAAGCTGAAACCCCAAGTTTTAAACCCACAGCTGGCTCCTTCCAAGAGGGAAGGAGATGGAGCTGCTGTGCTGGTGATAGACCTAAGCACCCAGCTCCAGCCCTGCTCCCAGCAAAACCAGTGCAGGAAGAGCCCAGCCTGGTGTGCACCTGCTTGCCGAGGATGCTCGGCTGCCCCTTGCCATTTATTGCTCATGCTGTCCCCTCGCCAGCCTCGTTGCAATGAACCTCCATTGCTTTCCAATCAGGTGCAAAAGTTTAGGCAAAACCCAGGCTGCTCGCAATCCCTCGAGATGGGATTTATGGGGTATGAACTGCGTGTTATCAGTAATAATAATAAAAAATTCTCTGTAGTTATTTTTGCACCATAAAAACCTAGTTATTACTCTCCAGCATTGCTCTTTGATGCAGAAAGTTTTCTCTTGCTCCAAAGAAAGCAGCTTCCTCTTTCCTGAGAGCAAGGCTTGCATCAGAAACGACAAATGGCAAAACGCGCCGCACGCCGTGAGCAAACCTTGCTGCACTTACCTGTGCAGCACTAGCCCTGCAGCGGGCGTGCATGCATCCCTGCCAACACGTTGCTGCCGGAGGCGCTGGCGTTGAGCATCTTCTTGCATCCCCTGCCCCCAAATGAAAGCTTTGCACTGAACTGCCCCCGCGCATGCTTCGGGGTGGGGGGCACCCTGCAGCAGGCAGCGAGCGCTTCTCTGCCCCCGGCTCCAGCTGCTGCAAGCCCTCAACTTCGTGAGCATCCTCACGAGCGCAGAAGGGGATGCGGGAATGGCCGGCACTCGGGGCACGGCACAAAGCGCCCGGGCTGCCAGCAGCGAGGGATGTTTTGGCATCACCCTCTCGCGATTATTTTAGTTTTGTAGGGCAGGGCAGGAGCAAAGCCCCGGGCACAGCACGGTCACCCACGGTGTTTCGCTCTTCCTCTCCACGCTTTTATCCTTGAGACTATTGCTTAACCCTAAAAAGTCGGCCTGGGGAGGTGGGCCTTCGTAAGGCGACTTGTGCGATTGCTGGAAATTCCTTTATATGTATGTATGTATATGTATGCATATATATCTATATGGAACAACACGGAGCAGCAGTGCATCCCCCCGTTTGCAAGCAAGCAGCACCGGGGCACCCCACACTTCCACGCGAGATGCCGGATTTTTTTTTTTCGGGGG
>VXAA01001407.1:872517-980815 GCA_013399115.1 Anseranas semipalmata
CCAGCAAGAAGATGAGCAAGGTGGAGACGCTGCGCTCCGCCGTCGAGTATATCCGCGCCCTGCAGCGGCTCCTCGACGAGCACGACGCCGCCGCCGCTTTCCCCGACGGCGGCAGCGGCGGCTACTCCTCCGCTTCCCCCTGCTCCTCCTCGGAGAGCGGCTACGACGCGGCGCTGAGCCCCGAGGAGCGGGAGCTGCTGGATTTCACCAGCTGGCTCGGGAGCTACTGAGCCGCCGGGAGGTGAGCGACATTTGGGGAATGGTGGTGGTGGGGGGCACGACCCTTGATGCTCGNGCAACGAGCGGGAGCGCAACCGGGTGCGCCTGGTCAACCTGGGCTTCGCCGCCCTGCGCCAGCACGTCCCGCACGGGGCCGCCAGCAAGAAGATGAGCAAGGNGGAGACGCTGCGCTCCGCCGTCGAGTATATCCGCGCCCTGCAGCGGCTCCTCGACGAGCACGACGCCGCCGCCGCTTTCCCCGACGGCGGCAGCGGCGGCTACTCCTCCGCTTCCCCCTGCTCCTCCTCGGAGAGCGGCTACGACGCGGCGCTGAGCCCCGAGGAGCGGGAGCTGCTGGATTTCACCAGCTGGCTCGGGAGCTACTGAGCCGCCGGGAGGTGAGCGGCCTTTGGGGAATGGTGGTGGTGGGGGGCACGACCCTTGATGCTCGGGGGGAGCGAGCAACGGGGCTTGTGCAATCTCTCCGCAGCCATACCTCAGTGCCCTCGGTCTTCCGCAAGCAGCCAGCATCACCCCAAAACCCTCAACCCGGCCACGGTGGGACCCCGCTGGCTGCTTTCCTCACCGGGCTCACCCAAGCTGAAGTGCAATGATGCTCACGGCCTCGCTCCGGGGCAGACGGATGGAGAAGGTTCACGCTCGCTCCGGAGAGACCGCGCATCCCCTCGCTGTCGGTGTTCGGGAGGGGTGGCAGAAAACAAAAAACACTTGATGCTTCCTTGTTTCTGGAGGGGGAGGGATTTTTTTATAAGGTCAGATTCTATTTTATATGCAACTTGAACTGCCTGTGGGAACAGTGGTGTATGAAGACTTATTTTTGTACAACAAACCTTAGGGAAAAGGGGTGAGGAGACTGCTCTGTTTTCAGCAAGTCCTATTCCCTTATTCTTGAACCCTGCCAGCTAGAATGTTTTGGCAACATACACAATTTAGATAAAAGGTGTTTGTTTTTTTCTCCTCCAAACACTACTAAAAGACTGTAAAGTTACATTGTGTCCTGCAATGGTGTCCCAGTTAACCTGGTGTGAAGGTTCACTTCTCTGAAAACTGAAGTTTTTTTTTTTTTGAAAATGTATTGAAGGCATTTTTGTATGCACTTGCTAGGATTTCTTAAGTTGTACATATGCAGTTTTTAAGAAAGAGTATCATATTTTATGTTGGTTGACTTTATAAATAAAATCTATTTATAAACAGTTCCCAGGCTGCAAGATGCATGTATTTGCCAGACGTGCCTAAGGTGACTTCTGCCTCATGGGATGGGGGACAGCCAGCCAGCTCCCTGGGCAATATTCCACATGCAGCAGGGAGCTTGCTGAAGATTTTGAATGCAGCTGCATGCACTGTTGCAAATTCTGCAAAGATGAGGTATGGGGGAGAAGCAGGCATGTAGGAGAGCAACAAGGTAGCTTTGGGACTGCTAACTCCTCTCCTGGGCATGCCGAGGGTGCTGCAGGCTGTGGTGGGGACTCCTAAGCTCTGTCCATTGCTTCTGGGCTCATGCTGAAGACCTGCTTCAGCCAAGGCAAGCCAGAAGTAAAAAGGTTGCTGTGAACCAAAAACAGCAAATGATAGCATGGAAACCTGTGTCAGGGGCTGTTAATTCCCTTAAACCGCTCTAGTGAATGCTGTTAGTTGAATGGAACAAAATGGGCTGGCTTGTAGAATCTGTGGAGCAAAGACAAGCCACGATGGGTTATTAAAATTAACCTACTTTGCAGGGACTTTGTGTGGAACCTCTCTACTGCTTAAATAATGGGAAGGTAGCATTCCCCCTCCCCCCTCCCAAGTTTTGAGGTGTACGATCACTCAGCAACCCCAAATTCAATTTGTGGGTGCTTTGTAATCCATGTCTGTAAGTGTATTCCACTACACAATTCTATCTCAAGAGCAAAAAAAAAACCATGGGAAAATGCAGGCCCTACCAGCAAGGTGGCATTCAGAAGCCTTCAGCAAAGAGCTGTAGGGAGGAATAACTATCATGTTTCAAGTTCATTCCCTAATCAAGGTTGCTCTAATAAGCCATCCCTTGGAAAGGCCCTGGGAACTGAAGTGGTCAATAAATTGCTTCCAAAGGTTCTGCCCTGCCTGACCCTCCAACACCCAGCAGGAGGAGGGGAGGCTGAGGGCTGACCTGGGTGCAAGTGATCTGCTGCACCTGGAGCACCTCACAGGGCTGCTGGGGTGGCAGGTGACAAGGACCTTTCCCTGGTGTTGGCTGAAGGGCTCCATGATGCTCAGATGATCTCTAAAAATTCAGTCAGGTGTATAGTCATTTAGGCTGGAAAATACCTTCAAGATCATCAAGTCCATCAAACCCCATGCAGATCCCCACATACTCATTCTCAGCCTAAAACAACTTACCACCTTCTCCAAGTGATTTAGAAAGCAGGACTGCTGCGTTTACTTTCGAAAGTGTCCCACTATGGCAGAAGGCATTTGTTTAGACGATTTTACTATGGCTTGGCAGGGAGTTTGTTTTCCTTCTTTAGGAGCACCGATCATTTTAGTATTTCCAAAAGCAATACTTGGCTCTAAGTCAAGTCACTCCCAGCATCATTACTAGGTTCATCAGATCACCCAAGATACTGTTGCAGCAACATTAAAGCAGCATCAACTGTAACAGTATTGGCAAGAAATGAGCCGTGAACAGTTTTCTCTAAGCAATATTAATATTAGGAGAAAATTAGAAAAAAAACAGAGCATCAGTCAGCATCAAACTACCTTAATGCTGTCAGCCAGCATTTCAGTAGAAATTAAATAGAGGGAAATCAGGAATATGCAGTTTACTTGGGGGGAATAACAAGGTGGTTATGAGTCTTCCCAGTGCTGGAGGGGAGGGGAAGAGAAAGGGTGGTGGGAGAAGGACATCTCCCTGTTTTGGAAGTAGGAGATGGACAGAAGGACTTCTGTCCTCAGCCATGGTGACTGCAACTCACTACCAGATTCTCAGGTCAAGCTGCTAAGAAGGCTGCACCAGAAAGGAGAGTATTGAATCATTCTGCCCTTTTTAAGAAGCACTATGGAGGATGCAGGATAGGTTCTCTGACAGCTGCAGGGGCAGCAGGTGCTTGTAGCCAGCCCTCCTCACTCCTCTTATCTTCAGCTGCAGCCACCTGAAAGCCACTTGGACCAGGCTGAGATTCCTGACCCCAAAGGCACACTCCTAAGCCTCTGCTCCATCTACACAAAGAACTGCTAGAATGAAGACTTGGAGATGAAAGCCCTCTGACCGTGAAAGTCACCTGTAAGCATCGAACCACCTCCATGCCATGGTGGGACCTTTGGCACCCAGGCTAGCTGCTTTCAAGCAGGGCTTGCAGGGAGCCTTGGTGCTCCTGGCACTTGGGCCAGGGATGGGGAACATCTCCAATGAGCACATTTCTCTTTAGAGGTTTAACCAGGAATTCAGTGCCTGCAATGGAAACTCCAAGGAAGACACAAATCCAGCCCTATGCAACAGAGCTGCAGGACAGTCAGAAGAATTACACCGAGGAACCCTAGTAATTAAAGAAATAATAGGCAGCAGCAAGCCAGGGTCACTGGAGGCACAGGCTTGTCAATGTGCAGCTACAAAACACGCTTCTGTGAACCTCTGGTGTTTACATCCAACACCAGAGTCACACATGCACAAAAACAGTGAGGAACCCAGACCTCAGTTTGCTCACAGGCTCCATCCCACTGCTTTCACTTGCTCTGCTGCTAGCCTTCTCAGTGTGGTCTTTAATGTTTATAAATGACTTGCTAATCCACCCCCAGCCCACCTCACACACCACCAAAACTGCTCATCCTTCCCATTTTCCCATCCAACATTTCCCATACCACAGACACACCTAATGAAGCAGAGACAAGTTGCAGGATGGTGTCAGGATTAGGAGCCCCTTCCCCAGGCTGAAATAACCCTTCAATTTTCAATCACCTTCCCTCCCATTGGCATTTTGAGTTGCTCAGGCTGAAGCTTTACTTGTTACCCAGAGCACACAAAGCCCAGTGCATGTTAAAGTAGTTCCTTGCAATGAACCATGCTTTATTTCACTGCCATGTTTAAATAATGCTGCTAACCTCATGGGCAACCTGATGTTCAGCTCCACCCTTCTTCCAACTGTCTTTGCATGTTATTTTAAGAGTAATTTTGTAGGAAAGTGCTATGCAGGCTGCTTGAAGACTTGTGCACAAGAAGTGCTGGGATTGGGCATGAGGATACCCCTGCACAGCAGGGTAACCATCCCTACAAGAAGGACCAGCAATGCCTTTTCATGCTCCTACCACCTCATGGTACCACCAGCAAATACCAGGGCTACCACAGCTCCTCCTGGAGAGACTGGCCAACAGTTGGGCTCAATTCATAACAACTTTGTCATTACCACCTCATAAAGATCTTGCTTCAGAGCAAGCATAGCACAGCAGGCAGCCAGGCAAGCTTCTGCCTATCAGCTCTCTACTGCTTCCCCTCCTGTCTGCGGGGAGCAGCCTCCAGGAAAATACTTGTCTTTTCAGCCTTTGGTCTGTGTACCAAGGCTTTTATGCTTGCCACAGTTTGTGGGCAGACAGCAGTGTGCTAGGACTAGCCCCGAGGTCATTTCACTCTTTTCATGCAGGGCACAGCATAGCCAGGTAGCAGTAACCATTTTCAGTCACTTCTTATCTGGATTGGATGTGGGCCAGGAGGCTGGGAGTGTGCTTGGGTAAGAGAAAGGCAGCCCCTCCAACAGTCAACAGCAGGCAGAGCTGGCCTGGCTTTGCCCACCTTGGGCATCAGCCAACAGGGGCTCAGTTTTCTTCCCTGAAGCTACCACCAGGGAAGCAGTAGCCAAAAGTGCATCTGGGAGCAATAAGACTAACAATATTAAAGCAGCATCAGCTGTCAGCATGAGTTGATGTGGCACCCTTATGGGAAAGGCAGCCCTTAAGAGGCTATCATGCAGGATAATAGATGGTAAGTTCTGGGGACACCACAAACCTGTGGCTCCTTCTGAGTGGAGTACATGAACAGAGGAGCTCTGCTGGGTGCTGTCAGAGCATCCCCCGGCACCTCCCCACAGGTCACCTCCAGCAGCTCTCTGGGGAAGCAAGCTACTGCTCCCGTACCCGAGTCAGAGGACACAGAGGTTTTGCACTTACCAGTGATCAGTCTGTTCTATCCAAGTAATTTCTTCCATCCATTAGTCTCCCCATAATAAAGGGGGTTGAAGTCTGTGCTGAGATGCAAGTACAAGAACAGAAAACCAGCATTGTCAAGGCACTTTCTAGAGAGACCACCTTGATCCTGCTGTGGCCATCATCAAGGGTAGGGGGGGATGGGGACTAGAAGGAGAGCAGTAACATTAACTTGCAAGGGAAAGCAGGGCAAAAGCCATCACCATGGTTTGGCATTGCTGCAGTGTTTTAAATAGAGATTCTCATCTGTTCCTGAGAGCCTACAATCCAGCCAGACATCATTGACCAAATCCTCATTTTCTTCAGAGCACTGCCTGCCCCCTCACTTCTGTAGTGACCTCTTGTCCCAGGGCACAGCCACCAGTGCAGTGACCCACACAAGTCCTAGCACAGCTGGGCTATAGGTGAGGCAGGAGAGCTCCTCAGAGAAGCCTTAGGCAGTTGGTGGGCTCCAACACCAGCACTGGTGAGCAGGAAGAACCCAGGACAAGACAGACATTTAATATCTACCCAAGGTATCAGCGTTGTTTCACTGTGGAGGAAAAAGAAACTGTCATGTAGAGAAACATGGAAATGAAAAGGAGGAACAGATGCAAGATGAAATGGTCACAGGGGCAGGTACAGTGCATTAAATCAGAGCAATAAGCACAGAGAAGTGACCTTAAGTATTATGATAGCCCTACTGACTTTGGTCAGATCATCCTTCACCTAGCATGCAGACAGCAGGGGAAAAAAACATGTTTCACCCTCAACCCTATAAATGCTTCTTTTTGTGGGTAGACAGTAGTAGGATCAGAGGCATAAACAGCAGAAAAGGAGAAGCTTCTGGTAACATGATTTTTTTTTGGCTGCAGGAACCAGGGCAGTGCTTTAAGCTCTGACCTGTGAGCATCTACCTTGCTGCTGGAAAAGTCTCACTTCTCTCCCCTCTTCATCTCCTTTCATCTCCTGGCCTCAGCCCCACCACTTCAAACCTACAGTACAATAGCTACCCAGTCTCCAGACCCAGTAAATTGTGCTTGCTTTTTAAGTTGTTTGGTTTCTTACTTTTTATAAAGGGGAAGAAAAACCAACATAGAGAGGCACATAGCCCCAGGGGGAATTTTCTGCTAAAGCCACTGCCAAAAGAATGACCAGTTTGTAAGTGAAATGTTGACACTTTTATAACACAGCAAATATCTTTCTTTAGAGTAAAACACTTAACTTTCCTATTATTTTAAAAAGATGAATTTTGTCAGGATATTAAATACTAGGAGGAAGCGTTGCAATACTCTAACACATTTTCCCTTTCTCTCCATTTCCCAGTTTCATACACACAATTCCTTCAAGACCTCACAAAGGAGCCCCAGTTCCTTCAGCAGAGCTATGCATGCAAAGAACAGGTGAAACCCACTGAACAAATAAAATCCAGTATAGAAGAATGAACAAATACAACCATTCTCTTACCAGCATAGCCCATACAGAGACCTACCTGCAGCCCCCATCACCAGCTCAGTCCCAGCAAGGGCTTGCTTATATGTAATGAAAGCCAACTGGTGTGAGTGGAAGCATCTGCTTCCCTTGGTGAAGCACCTGCGTGCAATTCCCCGCTGAAGGGGCTCTGCACCTGTCCCTGTTCCTGCTTCTTCTGGCCTGGGAGACACCTGGCACCAGAGCAAAGTGGGCAATGGAGAAGGTGAAAAGTGCTTCAAGCGACCTGAATTTTGCAGTATACACTGCATTTGGGTCCGATTTGATTGGAGGTGAGGGTGGGTGCACCCTAACACTGCTCTGCGCCGTCTCCTTGCCTGATTCCCCCCCAGACCCTCTCCAGCATCCCAGATGACTGTCCCACATGCTGCATTCCCACGTGCTGTGCAGATCTAGGACACCACTGAGATAGTTTATACCCTTCAGTCTTTGGTCTTGCTGCAGGACAGCCAGTAAACAGGGGTGAGAGCAGAGAGGCTTTTGAAGTGGGGAGACCACAAAGCTCATTTAGGATGCATACACCACCAAAAAAACCCCAACCACCAGACACTAATAACTTCAAACCAGCGCTGACTGGAGTTGAAAACAGAGATGTACTGGCAGAAAAAATAGTGCCTAAGCCAAGTTCAGACGTGGTGTAAGCTGAATATGACTCTGTTTATGATGCTGAAGAGAGCTAATGGTTGCCGGCAGGCAAGTCTTGTCGTTAAAGAGAATCACACAACTAGTTAAAGGGACCAAATCTTCTAAGCACTCTTTCAGGTCCAGCAGAAATCATGATGACCCACGTCTGTGCAGTAAAACCAGATGGAGAAAGCAAGGCTGGTGTCCATGTCTTGCACATCCCATGGCTGGTTGGGCTGAGCTCTGTGGACAGGATCCTTGGTGGCACCTGGGGTAGTAGGAGAAGAGATGGACTAGGTGTGGGAGACTGCCTGCCAGCTGTTTGCTTTTGCTGTCTTTTGGGAGATAGGAATGGGGACCGGTCCTCACAAATGACTGAACACCCCCCTGCTGCCTTCTCAGCCTGACCTCTCACCACCGTCACCTTCACTCGATGAAGCGGCATCACCATTGCTTTGTTGCATCCTTCCACCAGTAGCATCACTGTGTGTCACGCAATAACCAGTAATGAACTTCCTACTAAGTTCTGAGCTGAACATTATAGTAGCTATTAGTTTGCCAGAGATGATTAAGTTATTTATCAAAAATAAACTAACTGGGGAATTTGTTGCTGCTTGTTTTCCCCTGATAATTTATTGTCTGACTGGAGACTTTTTCTTTTTCTTTTTCTTTTTCTTTTTCTTTTTCTTTTTCTTTTTCTTTTTCTTTTTCTTTTTCTTTTTCTTTTTCTTTTTCTTTTTCTTTTTCTTTTTCTTTTTCCTTTTCCTTTTCCTTTTCTTTTTCTTTTTCCTTTTCCTTTTCCTTTTCCTTTTCCTTTTCCTTGTTGGTATAAATGCAAATGCAGTGATTAAGAAATATTTTGTAAGTGCAGAATTAAAAAATGATCTATTTTGTGAGTTTTTGCAAGTGGAACGACTTTTAATTCCAAAGTATTAGACAGTTTATTGAAAGCTCCAAAGTTCTGCATGGCTGCAATGTACAGCAGCCAGTCTGCTGGAGCAAATGCTCTGCTTTGGGTCAACTTATTTTAAAAGTTCACTCTGTGGGAAATTTTGAAACATCTCCATTTGTCTCCTTACCCCCAGACAATCACAGAATCACAGAATGGTTTAGGTTGGAAGGGACCCTAAAGATCACCTAGTTCCAACCCCCTGCCCAAAGCCCCATCCAACCTGGCCTTGAACACTTCCAGGGATGGAAACAATTCTTTTCTTGGTTCCTTGGAGCAGATGCCCAATGGCTCCAAGCCTGCTCTGCATCAAGTATGACACATAACTGCATCTTCATGCTCCTCCAGCCCAGCAAGATGAGGAGATTCAGCCACCAGGACCACTTCAGCTAATGGGGTACTCATAAACTAATCGCTTTGGCTCCCTGAATTACAGCACCATGAGTACAGCGATGACATCTGAGCCACCAGAAAGAACCAGGGATCTGACTCTGTGTTAGCAAAGTACCAGCAAGATTGTGATGGGAAAAAGTCAGGTGGTCAGCTAAAAACCATCAGGTCAGAAGAAATAGCATGCATGGTGGGGCTTGGGTTTTGTTTGCTCTCTTTGTGCCTTGGCTTGTGGCACTAAGGGATATGGTTTTGTGACGGGACTTGGTAAGTCAGGTTGGTGGTTGGACCTGATGGTCTGGAAAGTCTTTTCCAAGCTAGATGATTCTATGATTCTATGACTTGAGGCATTAGGACTTTGGACCTCATTCCTTACTGAGGGGCTAGAAATATCAAGGACGTTCACACCAGGAGTTGCATGGCATAATGGACTTCAATGCTGCAGCCTCCCCCACAGCAAGAAATTCCTCCAGCAAACCCCGTGGGGTCAGATGGGGGCATCTGCAGAGGTGCAGTGGGGATGCATGGGGACGCTTGTCCCCAAACTACTCCAGCCATAGGGTAGCTTGAATGCTCCAGATTTATACTCCTAAAGCAGCACACAGGAATGGGATCTGCCTGGTGTAACAGCCATAAGCATCCCCTTGCCCCCCCCAGAGGGCCATTTTTCTCTGCTACTGCCTTCAGTCTTCCCCCCTCCTGCCTTTAAATTAACATCACACCATGTATCACCCCACTTTCTTTCTTGGAAAAAGGGATGGAAGTGGGAAGCAGAGCTGGGGGGAGTGAAGGAAAGAAAGAATATGGAAAAAAGGGAAGAAAGTGAGAGGCAGGGAGGGTGGGGACAAGGGCAGGGCAGCCCCCAGCCACTGCACATTGTGCTGGTCTCTATCCATCTAAATAAAGGGACCATCCTGACTTGTGTCCCAGCTGTGAGAGGTTTTATTGCCTTTCGGGTTTTGGTTTTGTCCCCTCCCCTCTTCCCCCTCTATCCCTTCTTTCATGCAAACCACATCAAAGTGCCCCTGTGTCCCCTGGGCCTTTCCACCCCCTCCCCGGAGGCACAATGCGCCCTTTTGTGACCACCACCACGGCAACCATTCCCACCTCTTTACACTCATTTATTCCTGTGTCCCAGTGTAAATAAACCCAACAGGGAACAGGGTGAGGGGAAAGAGCGTGCCCGTGGGACGGCTGTGGGGCAGAAGTGCCTTTTTGCCCCCTCACCTGCCCCAGTGGTGCAGTGGTGGCACTGGGGACGTGAGCATGGGGACATTATAAGAGGGTGACACATACTCGGGGGTGGATCAACCTGCCCAATGTCCCACAGCAAGCCAGGGGAGGCAGGATGCAGAGAGATTTTGCAGATTTGGCCCTAAAAGAGAGCGTGGCTGCTTTTCCACCTTGTATAAATGCCACTAGCAGCCATCCCTGCAGAGGATGCAGAGGCAGGTTTGGGGCTGGGGTGGCAGAGGGCACTTGTGCATGGGCACATGGACCTGCGAGGAGCAAACATCCAGCTGTAGCCTGCACTGGGGATGTTTCCCGGGGGAAAAATCCTAAAAAACACCCGCACCCTGAAGTTTTTACGGTAGGTATTTTCTTTCAGAAAATTTTGGAACATTTGTTTGGAACAATCTCCTCACAGCTGCATGTAGTACTGCAGCTCCGGCCCTGCTGGCATCGTCCTCGCTGACCGGCACGATGTTTTTCACTCCTTTGTAACAGAGTGGCCTGAGAAGAATTAAAAACCAACATGGGCTGGGAGGGAAGGTCCTCACCACCTTTGCACCGAGCCCTGCATGTGTCCCTGAGCAATCCCGAAAGCACGGAGGCATGATACAGCCCCTAAACTACGAAATCCCAGTGAAAGCCCTCATTCTGCACGGTCAGTGTACTGGGTTGTCCAAAACAGAGGAGACCTCTCCACCCCAAAGTCCTTGTCTCCCCATGTTTCAAGTCCTATTTTGGCTGCCCAAGGTGATACAGTCAGATCCTAAATTAGCTTCTTATAATCTAAATTGAATTTAGACCCAGAAAATCCCCTGCTTTCAGATGTTTCTAGTTACACAATAACCCTGGCTCTCCTTCTCAGAGGAGTGAAATGGCAGGATTTTGAAATTCCTTGTTGGTTCATGTTTGCATATAAATGCTGATTTTATCTTTTCTGTACACAAAGTAAACACAAAGCTGTTTTACAATAATGTTGCCGTTGAAACATGCACCCAGGATGGCAAAACAACCCTGACTTAGAGATGTTTCCAGGCCCAAGGACCATGCCTCCTTTTACAAAAAGAAGCCGCCTGCTCCGAGATGCCCAGCCCACCCTTGTCCCTGTTGATTTAGTTCTACATGCAGATTTCGTCGGGCAGGAATAATATTCAGAGGTAAAAATGAGGCAGTGATGGTAAAAGATGTTGATTCACCCGGGCCAGCAAGTGTAAGCGCAGGTTGAAGCTGAAGCTTTCCCTTGACCCCCATGAGATGTGCACCATGCTGTAAGTGCCCAGCCCCGAAGAAATTTGGCAATGATGGCACTCACTTTAACGGTGACTTATATCTCTTATCTATTTTTTTTTTTTTAATGCTGGTCTACATAGGGAATGTAATTCAGGTTAAAACACGGGCTTAAAATAAGGTAGGCATTGACAATTAACTCTCTGAGGGAAAACTCTTCTGCTAAAAGTTCCTCGTTGTAAAAGAACTCAATGCAGTCCTGGACAGGAGCAAAGATAAAGGAAGAACTACTGCTGGGAGGGGATAACTGACATAGGGTAAGTTAATTCTGAGTAATTCCTGAATTATACAGCCATACACAGGGATCAGAGGTGGCCATTTGGAAAAAAAAATGAGTGTGTCCACAAGCCTGACAGCCTTGTCTACTGAAAAAGTATCATAAAATCAAAACAAAACATATTTTCTGATGATTTCTTCCCCATAAGCAGAAACTCCATCTCCAAGTCAACCACCTCTGGTGAAAGAGGAGCTCTTGGGTGCGACAGCAGACGATAAAAATCCAGCACAAACATCTCCCTTTGGCCATCTAGGAGTGTGGTGTCTACTTTACGTTAGTCATTTGACTAGTCATCAACTTTAATAGCCCTTGAAGACAGAGGTGGTCATTCCGCTTGCTGTAGGATGACTATTTTACATGGGATCGACTGCCCCTGGGTGATGCCCGTCCCTCCTGATGGCTGTAGGTGGGTCTGTGGTGAGCAGATGCATCAGTCATAGCCAGTTTTAGGTGGTCAAAGGTAGGTGAGTTGCCTCCTGCCCTATATACCTGAGTGCTCATGGAGGCTGAAGCACTTCCCCCTGTTGAAGAAGTCACCTCTGAAATAGCACGTATTCAACCCAAAGTTCACTGAAGTCCAGGTTGACATAGCTTTCAGTGGTCTTTGCACCAAGCCTGTAGAGATGCATGAGGCAGTATCAGAAATGGACCCTACTTTATTGCTGGAGGTCACTGTACCTGATCTACTGCACAGATGAAACCAAAAAAGCCCACAACATCATCCACTGGCCATCAATAAATGGCACTAAATGCCTCCAGTGAAAGCTGGGCAGTATGTTTTTCATGTCCAAGCAGCCACATAGGATTCAAATCATTCTATGTTTGACACTGCAGGAACAAAACCTGAAAATGTAACTCACGTGGCCATGAGCTGCTCTGCAGCCTGTGTTGGAGGCAATGGCACAGGGACAAGCCCATTGTCACAAGCCTGATGGCATGGCCACCTGAGCAAGGCTTATATGTCTGCAGTAGAACGCACAGCTTGCTCCTGTACTGCAGCAGCTTAAATCGCAGCACATCGAGCCCTGCTGCAAGTCCTTGCTGTCATTTGCATCCAGGTAGTTAACGCTGATGCAAATTTTATTACTACAGAGCCTGTCTAGAAGTCAGAGCATCAACTAGGACAAGAATGAAACAAAAAGTGTATTAAGTTGTCAGGAATGATAGAAAATGCACATGCTGGTCTCCAGCCTGTAAATGAACAAGGTCCTCATCTGACCTCACTTGGGTGGCTTTTACTGCCGTCATTGTCCCTATAAAAATCTCAAATGAATTTCAGTCCATAAAGAGAATGGAAACTCTGTTAATTACCTTATGGCTGTGAGATGAACCCACCCCTAGCTCGGCCCAAGCCCTGCCAGAATCCCAAATCCTGACTCCCTGCTGAGAGCCAGAGGGAATTTCCAAGGGCTGGGGAGACCTGCTCCTTTCCACCTCCATTGTCTGCAAGGTGAGAGATGCTTGTTTACCTGTAACAACACCCTAGGATATACATTCTGCCCAGGCTCTCGGTGCTGTCAGCAGTGCCGGCTGGGTGTCACCGTTCCTGTCCTGGCACCCTCTCCCTGTCCCTGCAGCTCCCGCGCCACCTCCAGCCTCGCCAGGCGGTGATTAATGGTGCCCATCAATCAGCCACCCCTGCGACGAACGCGGCGGGTGGTTTGCGATTAACCTTGGGGAACCTTGTCCCCCCCTCCCTGGCCACCCGTCCCTCTCCAGAGCCCCCCGCTGAGGTTATCTGCGAAATGAGGCAGGATGCACACAGGGGCCCTGGAGAACAGGTCTCCTGTTCTTTTCATATGGAAATGGAGAGGTGTCCATTGCTCCTTTGACGTTTGTTCTGCAGGGGTAAAAAACAAACCAAACCAAACCAAAACAAAAACCCAGTGTTTTCCTCCAATAATGCAGAAAGGAACCAGGTTTGGGACTTCTGGGTTAGTGGAAAGATTTAGTCTGAGAAGAGAAAGTGTCAAACCCTGGGGCAATTAGCAGAGGGGCAGAGCTTCGTTTGACCTCATGCTGGTTGTGCTTGTGTTTGGGTAGTACCAGGACACCCTGGCTGTGCTGTACCACCAAGGCATGAAGTAGAGCCCTTGCCTTCCAGAAGTGACGACAGTGATTTCTTAATTGATTACAACGTCATTTAATGGCTTCAGGCAGGATTGCTTGTCCCTGCCAAGTGCTTATATTCAGGGCTGATAGCAGAACCCAGACTGATGTCCTTGCAAACTTCAGCATCCATGCAGCTTGGTGGGGACTTGTGTCCGCACCGGAGTCTGACTTGCCATGAGAGGACCACAGAATAAAAAAAAAAAAACACAATTACATAGTGTAATCAGACTCAGAACCTGCATTGTTTAAAGCCAAGGGCAGGAGCAGATGCCAAACACAGGTCAAGCTCCAGAGCCTTCCTGACGGGGGAAATGTTGAAGATAATTGGTGCATGGTTTTGTCTCCATCCAGAAGGGAAGCTCTGGTCTGGAGAGACTAAGCTCTGGCAGGTGGGAAGCACTTCTGTTCCCTCCCTCCAACTGTCCTTAGCACTCACTCATTTGCTTATAATCACCAAGAGGCTTTGTTGATAAGAAATAAAGCCCTAAGTGCTCCCATTGGAGACCTGTGGGGCTCTATTCGGTCTTGTCCCTTGCTGATAAGCATGCAAATTAACAAACGGACTGCAATTAATATCCAAATCCATTTCAAGAGACGCCCTCGAGCATTTCTGAACTGGGTTGTACCAAATATTTGTCTCTTGTTTGAATGGGTATGAAGAACATTTGGAACTGTGTTGTTCATATATAAATACATGCAGTTGCTGCTGTATGGAGCCCAGGGACTCTGATCCTGCCCGGAGCAAAGCCCTGGCTGATCAGGTTGGGTGCTTTGGGCTGAGATGTGCACCAAGGTCTCCAGCTTACCCTCCAGTGGGACGAGCTGGGTGGGACAGGAGACCCTAAGCGATGGGCACACACGGAGACCACCATGTGCTGGTATTTCCAGTTGCTGGAGTGCAATCAGCAGGGAGAGACCCCTGGGATTGTGGGCACCTCGTTGGGCTGGTCAAGCATGGGTCCCACCAAAACGGCTGGAAAAGCCAGGCCGAGCTTCACTGCAGCACCCATGGAGTTGGGGCGAGGCAGGGAGGGAGCCTAGCTATTAAGATCTCCCTTCAAATGTTATTAAATAATATTTTGCTGCTGCAGCATGACAGGTGTGGAGGCGCAGGCAGGTAAACACAGCCCGGAGCGGGGCAGCCCGCCAAGTCTGTTTCCTTACATAAATCTCTCCACTTCAAGGTATGCAATTAATCCCGGCTCCAGCCTCCATTCACCACAGACCTTCTTTGTACACATGATGCATTAATCACCAGAAAGGACTTTTGCACCTCTGCTATCACTCCTGCTTTGCAGGCTGGTGCAAAGAACTCAAAGGACCAGCAGAAAACCCAGGACGTGGTGGCAGAGGTGGGTTGTTGACGACCTCTGAGACCAGGCATGAGGGTGAGTGTGCACATGTGTGTGTGTATGCACTTGTGTGTGTGCATGCACAAGTGTGTGTGCACACCTCTGCCACGCTATGACATGCTACAGACCATCTGAGGCTGCTTCTTCCAGCAGATCCCCTATTGCATGCTCCCTGGAAACAACGGATGTTAATAAGTAACAGCTCCCCACCCTGAGTTTCACAGGGGTGATTACAAGAAGTTCTCATTAAAAAAAAAAAAAAAGGAGGATAGCAGATCCCCATCAGGAAGCCTGAGCCTGCAAGAGCCTGCATGTATGTTTGCATCCCTGGTGCACCCGCGTGAGCCGCAGCCCTATCTCCTGCATCTTGATGGAGCGAGAGGGCACGGCCGGCACAGCCTGCCCGCCCCACTCTGGTCCCCAGCAACCCATTCCTGGCCCCGTTTCGGCAAGCCCAAACCCTTCGTGCTGTCCGTGCCCGACCCAGGCTGAGCTCTGCTGGGAAATCCCTCTGGGGCCACCGCAGGGTCTGGCTTGGACCTAGAGCCCACGTGGCCAGATGGTTCAGGCCATGTCTAGGTGTCACAAGCCCTCTGTTTTCCCTTATATTCCCCATTTTGCCTTCCAGAATGCATGCTATGAGCATTTTACTTCATTCTTTTGCTTTGGCAGCAACAAAATCCCAGTAATTAGGTGTTTGCCCAAACCCTGATGCCAGCTCTGACCCCTGTGGTCCATATGTCTGCATTAAAGCCCCACAGCGGAGCAGGGCACATCTTGGAGGTACAAAGCATCGGGTGACACTGTCCCCACTTGTCCGTTTGTCCTCACCTCTGAGCATGGCCATCCTTCTGTTCTCCTCCACCTCATCACCTCCTCCTGAATTGCTTTTGGAAGGAGCCCAGGACCTTGAATTTACCTGGCTTGCTGTCAGCAGGTATGGCCCTATAAATCTTTACTGCGAAGGCAAGGACTTCGGCTTGGATCAGGTCAGCAGGGAGGGATTTGGTGAGAAAGCAGAGGAAAATGGGAGCAGATGGCTTGCGTGTGCCTGGAGTGCTCCTATCTCCAAGGCCTCGTAAAGATTATGGATGCTCTTCTTCAAAGCAGTGGAGGTCGGAGCATGGGGAAGGCGAACGCCCACCCTGCTCCTGCCAGGGATGCTTTTCATCCCCATCTGCTTGCAGGGGGTCAAGGGCTGAGCCTTCAGCCCCCTGATAACGGGAATTGTGAGCAAGGCTGGGGATCGCTGTGTGCTTCCAGCTGTCTGGTTTGGCTTGGCCGATGGCCACACAGCGTTGGGCATGGCCAATGCAATGTCCCTGGTTGGGAATCCATCTGTGCGGGGTGTCTGGGTGGTGGGATGGGATGGGGGGGGACTGTGATGGGATGGGGACTCCTCACCTGCCTGGTGGGCACCGACATCCTGCTCAGGTCCTGCAGGCTGCTCAGTGCAACAAAACCCAGCAGTGACCTTGGGGTGAGGACTCCATGCCTAATACTTGTGTATCTCTTGCTATAGCTGAACTCTTTTTGGATGTTGCCAGCTGATGCCTGGTTTATGCTTGGGATGCTCTGCAGCCATCATTTAACCCCCCTCTGCTCCCAAACCTGCCCAAGCTCAGGCTGCAATTGCCTCCTGCAGCACTGTGCTCCTTGGGTGAATCATATATGGTGTAAATTGTGTGCTCATTGCTCCAGGGCACTGCTAGCCTCTCTCCAAGCCATTCATTTTTTTTTTTTTTGAGCCTCTTTCTGCTTGCCCAAAAACTTTTCATTTTTTTGAGTTCCTCTGGCTCCAGTGTTTGTCCCTGGATTCAGCCTCATTCCATTCCCCACAAAGCAAAGAAAGCTACTGGGCTTCTCCAGCTGCTATTTCTGTTTCCGTAGACTTTGTCTTAGATGAGAGGCAGTCTGCAAGATGCTGGTTCAAAGTCATTTGGTCAGAGCCTGAGCAAAAAAGAGACCTTCCCATTTGCACAGGGAAGACGTGCCCATCCAGCCACAGAGGGCAAGATATGGCGTGAAGGCAGGGCACTGACAAAGTAGCCACTCACCCCACGATAAACCTGTTGAAGACCAACATTAATTAAAAGAGGAGAACGTTTTTGTTTCAGCATGCTTATTAATTATTATTATGACTATTCACCGTTTATATTGCAGTAATGCCTACAGGTCTGAATTAGCAGCATGGAGTCATTGCGCTGTATGGTGAGCAAGCACACGCACGGGCAGAGCTTGCCCACCAAAACACGGCATGGTTAGCACAGCTTTTCATCCCCATCCCGACAAAGCACCCACAAGCTGCTCCTTCATCCCTGGGGTGCCCCCCAGCTGGTGGGTTTTGAGCAGTGGGGAACAGAGATGTGTTCATGGATCCCATTCTGAGGACCGCATTGGATCACTTCTGCCATGGGACCATCGGTTGACTCCAGCAGGGAAGACCTGCAGAGCACAAACCAGGTCCAGAAAGGATATTTATTTACCTTGTCACCTACTTTTTGCCAAAGGCATTAGTAGTGAAGGCTTCCACTCAAAGCAATGTCTTCTCCCTTCTGGTTGTTTTTCACTGGGTTGTGATACGGAGGCCACACAGAAGGAGAAGCAGGAAAAACATTAGAAAAAAAAAAAAAAAAAGGAAAAACCAAACAGGCATGACCTTCTAGACCCATTGCAAAGCTTGGGAGCCATCTCTCTTCCACCCAGAACTCCTGCTGCAGGAGGTGGCTCTGCCTAATTTTCCAGGCATCACTAATTAAAGAAGAGGGGGTTCCTCCAGTGGTCCATCACTGCTGCAGAAGAGGGCAAGCCCTTGCCTGGCACCCTGTGCAGGGACCCACAAGTCCTGCCACCAATGCTGCTGCCCTCCCTGGGGGCTGCCTAGCTGCTCCCCTGCTTCACCCCTTCTCCCAGGACAAGTCCACCTGCCCCTGGGCATCTCTGTCCAATGCGGTTCCTCTGCTCCCTTCAGCTGAGGCTTCAGGACAGAGCTGGGAGGAAGCCATTATCAGCCAATGTGTTGAGTTCCACCAGAATAAGTAGCTGGGAACCCTTGGGCAACTAGTGTAGTGAGGCCATCCTGAAAAAAAAAATCTTGAAAATGGGAATTTTCCTGGGTTTTAGTGTTTTGTTTTAAACTGAAAACTAGAAAGGAGAATAGTAGTGACCCTCCTCAGACCAGCTGTCCCCATGCCCCGGTTTTCTGATGACCTCCTAGCAATGGGGATGTTGCTGGGGAAGGAAAAGGAGCAGATGCCGTGTGTAACATCAGCTGGCATTGGCAGGGGACAGGCCAGGGAGGAGTCCCCATATCTCCTGAGCACGGTGGTTATTGCTCTGTGCACATTCATGGCCCATCGCCGTGCCCCAGGGCCCCCAACAGGACAGAGCTGGCCCCAGCAAAGTGTGGGCACCCAGAGCGGTGGGCGATGCCAGGGATCCTGGCAGCAGACAGGCACGGATGCATGCCCTATATACCCTTTTGCCTCCCTTTGCCACACCAGCGAAGCATTAGCCCTTTCTTTTGAAATAACCCCTCTGTCCCCCTGCCTGAGCTTTCCGAGCTCGGCTTCTTGACCAGCCTGCCCTGCTCCGCACGGCTGGGAGCCGCAGGATCCCTCCTGCTGCCTCCCTCGCGCTGCTATCAGGTTCAACCTGCTGAATTCGTGCTGCCCTGGGCGCTGCGGGTCCCGGCTTTCTCTTTCTGCTTCATTTAATGTGAACACCCGCACCTCTCCCTCCTCTCCTCCCCGCTCGCTCCGAGCCCCGGGCACTTTGCTGTGAAAGGCGCAAGGCAGGGCATCACTTACACACCTGGAATATGTTGCAACAAGCCCGGCAGCCTCTTACAAGGAAGTCTTGGGCCCAGACGATGAGCTAGAAAGTCCTTTGCAAGGCCGCCTTTCTAGGGGAAAAAAAAAATGCGCAGCTAACAACCATTCACTGATTTCAATTGTTCCTTGAGGGATTGGTTTTCTGTCCCACTTTGTTCTTCATTTTGGGGGGCGGGGGTTTAATGTTTCCCCATGCACACGTGGATAGCCAGCCAGGCATGCATGTACGCAAACAACGCACGCAGGGGGAAGGATTAGCCGAAACTGCTTGCCTTTTTTCCTTTTTTTTTTTTTTTTTTTTTCTGTTTTCAAAAGAAAGCCTCTATTGAAATACTTCAGTCGTTTGCATGGTGTTGGAAAGCACTGAAACGACATCTTGCTGGCACGGAGGCGGCTGGAGGAGATGCAGGAGGTCTCCTCGAACCCATAGCTGCGACCTACACATGCACAAATGCAAACACACCCCTATGTGTCTGTAATGCACCTTCCCCAGCATCACCATCCTGTTTCAAACCCATCTCTCTGCAAAGGCAGGTGAGGACTGAACAGAAGACG
Source organism: Anseranas semipalmata (assembly GCA_013399115.1). Taxonomy (NCBI): domain Eukaryota; kingdom Metazoa; phylum Chordata; class Aves; order Anseriformes; family Anseranatidae; genus Anseranas; species Anseranas semipalmata. The sequence goes on from VXAA01001407.1 coordinate 891,991, forward strand.
GGCACTGCTGGCTGCGGCACGAGGCCGGATGCGGCGTCCATGGGCAGGATGGTGGAGCAGCGTTGGTCTGGCTGTGATGGGGTGAAGCATGGTGTGAGCAATGCAATGTGACAAGCAGCGTGCCAATGGATGCTTCTAGGGGTTTTCAGAGGCAGCAGGCTGCCGGGGGTGACTTTCAGCATCTGAGATGTGTTGTTATCCCCTGTAAAGGTGCAGCTCTGCTGCAATGGTAGAAAATGAAGCTTAGAGCTGCTGGAGATGCTGGGCTGATTCAGCGGGGTAAATGGGAAGAAAGGCTACCAAGCCACACAGAGCTAGACCTATGCTCTTGAGCAGGACCAACAGCAGCAGAGACGACAACGTGACCATAAAGAAATGATAGAAAGCCTTTGGGCCTCTCATTTCTCGGTGAAGATTTAAACACCTACCCTTTTGCTGAAGAGCCGGCTGGACACTTTACACCATTCAGTGTAAATCTCTCCTCCACTGCCACTGCACCCAGCTGTATGGCCCACCTGGTGCTTATGCATTGCAAAGCATAAAAGCATCTCATTCAGTGCAGGGTTTCTCCACGTGGTTTCTCAATGCCTCAGGAGTTTATTCTGCCCTGTGCTGTTTTTCCCTACCGATCAATTTAAACATTCGTTTGTTTGCTTATTTTACAGGCGCAGAAATATTTGGCTGAGATACACTGCGGCAGTGCTCCATCCAGAGCATCCCTTCGTTGTTTACCAGATCTCAGTGATTCAGAGGAACAAGGGTTCAGCACGGCGACTGCAGCTCGGGACTCCGAAGGCAAAGCTGAGTGGATGCAGATGCCGGTCAAGGTTGCTTTTCCCCTCCAAGTGGGTGGCAGCAACGCTTGCTCAGCGTTTTGTGACGGACTCATCCAGAGGGAGAGCTGCTGGAAACTCCCCTCTGCACTGCAAGGGAGAGCAGGGACTGCTGCTGAGGCAGGAGCTGGCAGAGCCACCCCCAGCACATGGGGTGACATCTGGGCCGGGGTGAAGTCAGGGGGAATTTTAATTTATTTTTTTTTTACTCCAGATTTCAGCGCGGCCAAACTTTCTTTCCTTTAAAACAAAATAAAAGAGTGCACTTTTGCCTTCTGTCTCAATCTTTTGCAACCTTCCAACACTGCCTCAAACCTGTTTTGGCCGCCTTCTGTTTTGAAACATCGAGAAGACGACCATAAAGCCCTCTATAATCTGTCTCACCTGGGTGACTCACACAGAAATGCCACCGGCCGGTGGCGGTGGCTCTGCAGTCCCCAGGGATGACTCAGAGTCTGTATGGGAGCATCCGCGCCGGAGCATGGTGGGAGCCAGGAGTAGGGAAGTGCACTGGAGCAAGCAGATTTTCAAGGCGATAAGAGCTTTTGGTGCAGGATTGTGACCTATTTTTGGTAAAATCACGCTGGTGCTCCCTGAGGCAGAGAGGTGGGGGAGAAGGGGAGGATGACGCTGGTGCAAGGGGGGCTGGAGGAAGGGGAGAGGAGGAAATGATGTGAAGCAATGCTTTTCACATTAATGTTGCTTTTCACGTTAATGTCTCTTTTCACATGGAAATGGCGGGGTCAGCAGCAACCCTTGGACAATGGCCCCATTCCCTCTGCTCCCCACCAGCCACAAAGTGAGGTGGGGATGCTGCCGGAGGAGCCTGGCTTGTGTCACCAGCCTGGGCTGAGCCCGCAGGGTGTATGGGCAGCTCGCCGAGGGCCCATGGGGCACGAAAACCAGCTGGAAGAATGCTAACACGATGAGGGGGAGGGAAAAAGGGGGGAAAAAGAGAAGGAGAGAGAGAAAAGCCAAAAGATTTCAACACAAATAATCTTCAAGGAGTGTTCTGTAAACAAAAAGGAGGGCATTGTGCCAGGAGCACCTGCCTCTCCGCATTGACATTAATTGTTTGGGGAAGGAGAAAAAAATAAATTTCTCTTGCCGTGTGTGCATGCAGGGAGCGGTGGCTGTGCTCTTCCCCTGGCCCTTTGCAGAGGAGGCAGGAGGGGAGGCGATGCTGGGTGCGGGACCAAGCCCATGGGAGCTGCAGCAAAGCCAGCCCTGGAAGCCAAACTCATCGGCATCCACTTTGCCTTCCTCCTCCTCACTTCCTCGAGGATGCACGAGGATGCACATTCTTTCTAAATCTCTTGGCCGTTGCAAGCTCTGAGCGTTTTGCATCACTCTCCAATCCTGCTATTGTTTTTTCTCCATGTACCATGGGCAATCCTTGCTCAGATGCTGCCAGGCTCCTGACCTCGCTGCTCTCCTGCGCTGCCGAGTCCCTCGGGTGCAAGTTTCTTCCTGTTCTCAGGGTGGATGCGAAGGAGCTGGAAGGCTCCTGCACCCACACAAGTGGTGGAGGAGGATTAGGCTGTGCACGAACAAGTCCCAGATCATCCGGTTTGGCAATCTCCCGCGAGCCACCTCGCCCCTCCTGGGGGCATCACTCACCCATGCAAAGTGCCTGGTGCTTCCAGTGACCACGACAGGCTTTGCCAGCATGGACAAAGTGCAAGGCTCTCTTTGTGGCTGGCTCTTCGGCTGTCCCCAGGTGTGACAGCTCCCCATAGCCCGGTGGAGATGCGGTGCCTGGTTTGTCAAGGAGGCCACGGGGCTTTGATATAAAGAAAGGGGCTTCAGAACATCATGGTTGGGAAAGGTGGAGAGGGGCAGAAGGACTTTGGTAGCTGTAATTAACATTATTTGTGATGCACCACTTCAGGAGGGATGGAAACATCCATGCTTCTTCACTCATAGGTCTGGAGCCTAAGGGCCCCAGTTCCACACAGCATCCCCAAACAACGATCATCTGGGAGCTGCTTCCCCTTCTGGCTTCGTCTCAGGAGCAATCACCAAGCACTGGCCATGAAAAGCCATCACCGAGTGCTAGGAAGGTCCCTGCTGGGACCTGCTGGGGTGAGCACAGGACTGAGATGAAGCCACCACAGTTCCTGCAGCAGGAGACAAGCTCATTCCACCTGGGTTGGATCACTGAGAGCAAAGCAGATACTTTACAAGGGGCAGGATCAACCACAGATACGACTTCTAGAGCTTCTTTTCCATGCTGTGTGCCTGATGTGACAATGAAGAGGTGGATCAAGAATTTACATGGATAACGCCTGCCCGAGGCACACAGCAAGCCTGAACAAAGCCATCGAGAAATCATCTGCTGGTGCTGATGGATTTGTTAGCTGGTGCAAATTGTTTATAGGTTTTATCCCAGCACCATGGGGCTCATTACAACTTACTAGAGAGCTTTCCTGGGTATTACATTCAAAGATCTTCCTACAGATGCAGCTAATACCAGCAAGTGGCAGGCACCTAATGCTTGTTTGCTGCTCTGCCTTGGAACTGGGTTGCAAGACCAAATTTTGCACTCATTGCTCAATTGCCATAAAATGGCACATCAGAACCTCTGCGTTTGCTCATCTACATGCAGAAGAGTCTGGGGAGCCTGTGTTGCTGCAGGGGGCTAATTGGCCAAAAAGTCTGTTTTGCCAACAGGAGCTGAAACACTGCTATTAAAAGGCTTGTGGTGTGGAGCGGTTCTTGTATTGCTTCCTCTGGGGAGGGAAATCTGCGGTGGCATCGCCCACCTTAAACTAGGGTTAGTGGGTACAGCAGAGCACAGGGAGTAACGCATTGCTCTACTGGTGTTGTGTTAACTGGAGGTTTGGGCATTGATGGGGTCTCCAAAGCCCAGGAGGATTGCTGCTGGAAGAAAGCACTGTCAAAGTCAGATGTCTCCTGTCCCTTGCTTCAAAACTAAGTTTTATTATTGTATGCCCAAACTGTCAGTTTTCTGTCTCCAGCTTTCTCCTCTTTTTCTAGTGAATTTCTGGCTTCACCCACATCATCCTAGCATGGGAGTTGTTGTCCTGCCTCCAGGAATGTGGCATGGGCTCTAGTGCTGGCCCTGCTAGCACCTCTCTGCAGCTCTTTTCAGGCTCAGTTTCCTCATCCCGAGGAACCCCCGGATATATAGGATGTGGGGGTGATGTGTCAGCAGTGAAAACAACATGGGAATTTGGTGTTGAGCCAATGGGGTCAATGCAGATCAGTACTTTTACTGCCTTCAGCACTTTAGAAATGCTCCCCAGAGCTCAGGGCACACTTGGGTCCCCAGCCAGCATCAGTGGTGCACTCAGAATTGCGAGTTCCCTCAAAGGATGGTCCCAAAGCAGAAACCTGCACATTTGGGAGAAAGAATGGATATCATCTTCCCCCAAACTGTGATTTTTGCAGATTCCAGGGCTGCCCTGGAGGCGGAGGAAACACTGCCACTGCAGACTGGTGAGCACTCTGGGGATGTCCAGACCCGTTCCTCTGCAGCCCGTGATGCCGCCTTCCCCCCAGCCCGCCCGCTCCCAGTTTAACCATTAACAGGCTGGCCGGCCCAGTGCAGACAATGGTCTGTTTGTTTAGCGCCAAGGGCTGGAAGGGAGCTCGTATCGGGGGCCTGGCAGATTTATCAAAGCGGAGTGATTAGCTCTATTAGAGAAGGGATTTGTGTCAACAAAAAGACAGGTGCAAAGAGACTATTCCAGCTGGCAAAGGCTTCACAGAGCTTTAAGCATTTCAGTGGCAGTAAAACTTCTTCCAGGAAACAGAGTCGGATGGGAGAGACCATGTGTGTTTTTAACTTATTAGATTGGCCCTCCGAACCACTTGTCCTCACTGTCTCAATGGGGGGGAAGTGGCCTTTAGTGTCCCCATGTCCCTTGTTTCTTCTCCGGGGTTGGAGGTGCTTCCCAGCTTTGTGTGACCCCTCCATCCCAAGCCAGAGGAGGGTGGGTTGAAAATCAAGCACGTGGTAGCATGAGCTCTTCCTTGGGAACATGCCAGTTGCAACCCCTTGAGCCACACCATGAGCTCTGCTTTGTAGCAGGAAGGCTAAAGCCCATCCTGGTGTCCCAGCAGTCTTCCCTCCTTCATCCAGGCAGGTCCTCTCCATCCTCATCCCAGCTGTGTCCTGCTGGAGTGAGCCTGGACTGCCATGGTCCCATCAATCATTAGCAGAGATGTTCAGCATTTGCTTCAACCATGCATTTTGTCCAAGCAGCTTGTTACAAGCCCACTGCCGCTCTGTGAGAAGTGGGGGGGACTCAAGCCCCCAAAATGCCCAGATCTTGACCTATCTTGAGAGCTTTCTGTGGAAACAGAAGTGGAGAGCCCTACTGAGAGCTCAAATACGGTAAGCTACACATTCACAATACCTATATCCACTGTGCTTGCAAATTTACTCTAATAACTGCTCTGAAATTATTATTCAGTTTAGACTACACTGAGACCAGAATGAGCATGCTTCTCATCCCTGTTTCCAAGGTAGATAAAGCTTACTCATAAGAAACACTTCAAAACAGAACATGAAGTACTTCCAGGCCAGCATTTCTGAGCATTTCTGAGAACCAGCTGAAATTTTGATTGTGAACAGTTCATTAGTGGGGCAAATCAAAGAAACAGGAGGAACCTGACCATGGACTGCGTTACTACTTCTTTGACATGAGATCTTTGCAAACATGACACAGGAATGATTCAGAGAAGAGAAATGTGTCACCCTGCATCAGAAGTCCACCAACATGAGACCGTCACTTTTTTCTTCTGTAATAATATTTTCCTGCAGTAACAGATATGTTTTCTGCTTCTTATGTTGCCTACATCCTTTAAGGAATCTCTTCAAAGGAGCTATACTGATGCTATAGCATTCTACTGAGTGTAACATGGATGAAAATGTTTCTTCAGGCACGTTATGCTGGCTAGGTGCGTATTAGCAATGCTGACTGTGGCTGGGTTTACTGACTGATTCTAGCCCATATGGCAGCTTAGCACCTTCTGAGATTTTCAGAAACCTACTAGATCACAATCTACATTTTTAGGCATTGACTTGTCCATGACTTTAGGCTCCCGAATCTTCACTTCAGCCCTTAAACCTCTTCTGAGTGCTCCAAATGTTTCTGAAACTTTGTTGTATTTGTGTGTGTGTGTATAAAGCTGTATTAAAAGTGCACTCAAGTCCACCCAGTGGGATAGTTTCAGAAAGATCCCTGTATTTGCTCTGGGGCCCAGTGAAAAATGCAGCCCTAAGGGTAGCTCCTGAGACCTCTTGCACACAGGTCCCTAATGGAGCAGAAGTCTGCAAACAAAAAGCACCTCCTGCCACACCGATTTACTGCAAGACCTTTGGGACTTCATTCCACCTTCCCTTGCCTTGGCTTTTCTTTTCTTTTCTTTTCTTTTCTTTTCNGTTGATAGGATTGATTTCCTTTTGAAAAGTACCTGGAGATCTTTAGGAGAGAGTGCTCTGTGAGGAGTTCATGAGCTATTGCTCCCTTGCTCGTAGCTGCATTCTTCAGCTGGTTGGAGGCAGCGTTTATCACTGAAGGCAGCTATAAAATAACGGCCTGGGGCTATGTTTTCAAAACAGGTGCCTCAAACATAGTCACAAAATATGCACATCCCAGCAGGGAGCTGTGCATCAAGAACTGGGCCCTGTGCCCACACTACTTGCATTGCTTGAACAATACATGTTTTGGAGCCTGGACTGCCCAAAGTCTGGTGCGACTTACAGTTACCCCTTCAGAGTCCAGCTTCTCTCTGAAATATACAGTTTTGTTGATTTTTTTTTTCTTTAATATCAGATCCAATGGCTCTCTCACTGCTTCGTGTGTCTCTCTCGCACTTGCTCTATAGGTGACTCATGTTTGGGTCTCTGGATGGAGATGGGAATGACCATCATGTGTCCCACCACAGGGCAGAAGGTGTCAGGACCACAGCTGCAGGCACCCACTGGATTCACATCTAAGGGTTTCCACCCACACCCTGAGCTATGCGAGCCCTGCTCTGATCGACAACAGGAGAGCACCTCCCTCCTGTTCAAAATTTTCCCATTTGTGCATGAGTTTCTCAGTTCTCTCTTTGTTTCTCTCATGGTGAGGATTGTTCTCGAGCTGCTAACACCTTGCTCTGCTCTATTTCTCTGCCTAGAGGATATATGGGGCTAACAGATATGTGGGGAATATCAGAGGTTCAGGCAGCGAGAGCAGAGCTGGCATCAAAACAGAGCAGGACTTAAGAGAAGAGCCACAGTATTCAAGCAGTGCACCTGGTTTCTTATACCCAGTGCTTTCCACCCAGCAAAGGAGCCTCTCTCCTGCTTATAGCTTCCTGCCAGTCTTTCCTGTGTTTCTGTTTTACTGGTATCACATAATTTGCATTGACAACCAGGAGGGTCAGTTCCACTTTATCTTGGCATTGTAGAGCTGTTCAAAACAGAAAGCTCAGGGGCTCTGCTCTTGCATCAGCCTTCAAGGAACAGAGCACATTTCACCCCATTAGTGCGAAAGCATCAGTTCTCTTCTGCATTCAAGTGGCAACACAGATCCATCAGCATGACAGAAGTATCTGAGGGATCTTCATTTATGCCTCTTCCCCAAGGGTCAAATAATGGAGATAGGCGAGAATGGAAAGAAAACCAGGCTCATGAAAATTCATGCAATTATTTCTTGGCAGGCCATCACTACCATTTTGCTTTTGGGTCAGGAGGATGTGGAAATGCTGGTGGCTGGGCAGGGACCCTGCGAGCCTGGGCTGCTGCCTGCCTTGCACCAAGGAGCTTGAGCACAGCACACCACAGTAAAGAAACAGCATGAATTGCAAAACCGTGATTTCCCCTGCTCTTCACTCTTGCTTTGTCATGGGGTCTTTCGTTGTGCTGGTCAAAAACTGAGTTTGCACAAAGCCAGGAAGTGAACAGGAGGGCAAGGCAAATGAGGTATTCTCACTACTGCTTCTCGACAGAAAGGCTTGAATCTACTCTGCCATGTAATCAAATCCATGCAAATGTTTAGTGTCAGCTGTATCTAGTGGTGGCTGTTCCACAGAAAGGCCAGGCGCAGTTTGCTGAAATGTGCAATAGCATCTGTACGTTGTAGGGCACGGATCACCCACCATCAACCTCAAGAACTGCAATGCATGTGCAAAAGGTGTGTTTTGCACTGCTTTGATGTCACAGATCACAGCGCTTTGGTGAAAGGACAGTGGGACTCTTGGGTCCAGGAGTTGACTTGTGGCTGATGCTGTTTAGGGTGGACCCAGGCTGGCTGAGAAGAAGCAGATGCAAATGGTTCCATCCAGCCTGGGCTTGGTACCCAGTAGTGCAGTGTGCAGGCTGGTCATGACTTATTCTCAGGGTGCAACTCACGCTGTTGCCTCCATCTCCCTGTTTCCCCATTTTCAGGAGCTTGGGGGTACAGGAGAGATGGCCATCCATGCTCGCACAGGGCAGGTGATAGGCCTAGGGACCACACTGGTCTGTCACCACAGTCAGAGGTCTCCCAGCCCAGCACACCCTTGGTCTAGGACAGCCCTGCTGCAATGTGTTATGCGTCTCACCCTCCCTGTGGTGGAAGCCCAGGCAGCAGCAAAGCAGCAATTTACAATATTTCTAGGCAGCAGCGCAAACCTACAGATGCCTTATTTCTAGGCACCGTGTTTGTATTTTAGCCCTCTTTTGGCAGACACTGAGCCTCATGCATCCTCTCTGCTTGAAAGCCATCCTGGTGCTTTCCAGCAGCACCAAAATGCAGCAAAGCCCACAGAGCCCTGCACACCACTCTTAAGGAGTATATCTGCTCTGTGGGTACTTGTGTGGAGAGGTACAAGTGCTTCCTATTTGCTAAGTGCTCTTAAGAGCTGATTACATCTTGCAGACACCCGCAGAAATCCCTCGGAGGATGGAGAGGGAGGTTACACCTGAACCCTTGCTGTCTGGGACTAATTCATTCTTTGTGGCCTGTTTCCTCGATGGTGGCATGGCATGATGCATGCTGGCCCCAGGGATTGACCTGCTGGCTGGCTGCAGCCCTGCTCCTCTGGCAGGCAAAGCTGCTGCCCAGCGGGGGGACCTGCCCCAGATCGCCCCATGGCCCCTGGTCCTGGGTTCCCATCAGAAAGGATCAGTTGTGATGTGCCTTGCTGCTTTGCTTTGTGCTTGGCACGCCTGGGGGCACGGCCGGGGGGTGCAGGCAGGCTGCGGGCATCCCATGCAGCAGCACGTGGGAAGATATGCAAGATAAACCAAGGATAGAGCTGTTCTACCTAACCAAAGGGCCTGAATCCAGGAGTTCAGGTCCCTTTCATGGTCAGTAAAGTCAATTCCAGGAGACTGTTTATCCCAGCATTATCTGGTATCATCTTCCCTCTGCTGACTGTAGTGTTTCTGATTTAGACAGTCCCATTAGGGTGGGTGAGCCCAAGTTATCGGGCTGTGACTTGGCTGAGCGAAGTGCATTTATGCTAAAGCTAGTGGTGTCCTCAAGGACAGCCAACAACCTAGCTCATGTGCCACCACACTCTGTGAGAACCCTTCAAGGACTCCCCTGTACCTCAGCCACCCCTGGGGACATCTGTGGTCCTCCTTTTGGGAGGACAGCCTTGGGTCACAGGGGCTCCAGCACAGCAGCTTTGGGATAGAGATGTGTCGGGCTGCTCTGAAACCCTCCTGCCAGGCACTTGGCACCTTTAGGGGCCATGCAAAGACCTGTTTAAGCCATGAGGGTTAGGGAGAAGGCCTTTAAAAACAAGGTTTGAGTAGGTGGAGAGAGGTAGACATTGTGAAGGTGAGAATGTGTTGCTTCACTATCTTTTGTGTGCTGCCTTATGAGTCTGGGTTGGCTGTTCGGATGGTTTGTAGAGGATGAGTATAAATGATTGTAATGAACTGCTGGTCTTGATAAAACTCGAACTTGCTGGGTCATGAATCTCAGGCTGTCATTAGGTCATGTGTTGCAGTCCCGTCCCCCCCCCCTTGCTTAGGTGTTCCTTTTTCTTATCTTACTTATTAAGGATATTCAAACAGCTTTGCTTTACTCCCATGTATCAGCAGCCAACCTACAGAGAAAGGTATGAGATGTAAGAGGAGCACTGAAGCCTGGTGAACCAAGATGCAATGGAGAGGAGCTGGCAGGGGATTACAGCTGGCCCCAGAGAAGTCATTTCTTTTCTCTGGGTCTCTCTGTATGAACCTAACACAATATTGTGCTTTGATGTGGCTTGGAGAACTGCTATGAAGGACTACTAGAGTGATGTCAGATATTTCAGTGATACCATTGGGTTTGCAGGGCAACGAGTAGATTTATTTAAGCTCTGGAGGGGTAATACTTCTTATGCCAAAGTGCAGCATCGAGCTGCCAGGTCAGCAGTACGGCTGTTTAGAGAGGGCATGTTCCTGAGTTTCTCTTCTATGCCATGAAAACAAAACTGTGCTCATCGCTTGGTGAAGATGTTGGGCTGGAGAGCAAAACCTAAGAGGTGCAAGCAACAGCTCTGAGGCTGAAGGCTGCTGAGGAAGAAGATGGCAGGGTCCTGCTGCACAAAGTGACGGGGACAGCGGCAACACAGCTCTGCTTTCAGGACCGTAAATGTCACTGGCAAAGTGGTGGAGCCAGCCTCTCCTCACTGCAGCATGAGCGCTCGTCCAGCTCCCCCATGCTCAGCAACCCACAAAGCCCGGGGGCCCTCCCACCTCCATCCCTCCATGCCCTTCTCATTTACACCGCCTGTTGGCCTACCAGTCTTTTGTTATTTAATTTTACTTTGTCCTGGGCAGCTCCCCATTGTTTGGAGGCATCTGCAGTGAACCCTGTCTGGCCAGGGATGTGCTGGGGGACCTTCCCTTGCTGCCGGTGGAACATTCCTCATCCGCCCTCCCCGCAGACGCCTGCACACCTTTTGTTACCTGCCAGGCAAGCGGAGGAACAGGATTGCTCAATTAACATATATGTACCTTGGCAGGCCACCAGCTCGAATCGCTGGCTCCACCCTGCCTTTCCTTCCCTGTAGCCATATCGCTTCCCCCCTCCTCCTTTGACATACCATTCCTCCTCGCTATCTAGGCTAATCTTCATCAGTCATTGCCCCGATGCTCTCCTGCTCTGACACGCTCGGAGTTTCAGTACAATTCCTGCGGCAGGTCGTGTCACGTCCTCTCACGCCGGCTGCTTTACATGGATCCCCGCCGAGGCACTGCACAGCCTTGAGCAAGACTTCTTCTGCTCGCAGTAATTTAGGGCGTCTTTATTGCTGGATGTTCATCTCCCCGGGAGGAGGAGCCGGGGCTTTCGGCTTGCTTTGGAGAGCTGGCTAAAATGCAGCGCCGGGTAGAAACCAGCCAGCATGTTACAGCTTGAGCTGCCGCCTTTGTGATTTAGACACTGAGGGATGCAGATTTGTTATTTCTGGAATGTCAGAGAGTTTCACTTTGGGGTGGGTTTTTGTTTGTTTTCTGGAAGGGCCCAACTGATACCGTGCTTATGGCCATCACAACATGTCCTGCTGAGCGCAGTGGGGCCGTTCCTGCCATGCTCTCTGCCACAGCTGGGTTGCTCCAGGAGGTACATCGCTTCTCCCACCAGCCCTCGTATGCGGAGGCAGCGACCGTGGCTCTTGCAAGGGAAGGAGCCGGTCCATGCTCTGCTTTCCTCCCTGCACTTTCTATCCTCTCCTACCTTGCTGGCCCCTACGCACCTCAGCCTGGTCCTTGACCCCTCCAGGTCACACCACTTGTGCTGTTTCTGTACATCCTTCCCTGTTTGCTTCCTATCCTTGCAGCGTTGTGCTTTGTCGTGTTAGGTGATGCCTTGTAACCTTGCAATTTGGTTGTGAAACCCTCTAACATGGCTTGTAAAGAGGTGCCGCTCGTTTTTTGGTAAGAGATCTGTGAAGATCACCCCTGCCCACTCAAGCCATGTCCTGCTGGTGGGATGGGCATTTTGCAGAGCACTGAACAGTGCATTGCACGGTTGGTGATGGGGAAAACCTGTGTCATTTTGATTGCATGGGCAGGAATGGAAGGAGAAGTCCCAGAGCCAGTATGAGGAGAAGCCATCCGAGTCTGGGGGACGCAGAGGTAAAACATCTCCCAATATGAGCTGTGGGAGCAAATCAGGAGGCTCACTGAAACAGAACTGGCGTGCCCAGGTCTGTGATTGCCCTGGCTGCTCAGTTAACATGCAAAAGAGATCGTGCTGCCTTCGTGTTTACATCTGGTATCACTTCCCCGGGCGAGCCACAGGGCTGGGCAATGCCCGGTGTCACGGGCTGTAATCTGTGGGCTTTGTGCTTTGTTGTATAGCGGTAACGCGAGCTGATATTTCGGAGTGCTTTGAATACTAAGAACGTGTTTGCATGTTATCTTTTGCCCTAAGTAATTGCAATGGGTCTGACAGACGAGACGAGATGTGGTGAGAGAAATCTCCCTGGAGAGAGGAAGCGCTGCACAGAGAGGGGGCAGCCATGGAGATGAGGATCCATCCTTACCCTTCAGCAAGTTCCCAAAGGAGTTTTGGAGCCAAGCTAAGAAATACAGTCAAACCAAGTTATAAATAAACCGAATTATAACAGCCCCCTTAACATTTCCAGGTGTTTCTCTTTCTGTGGTGTCACCACTGTTGGGTAACAGATAAACTCCTGTAGACACCAGAATTCCTCTTTGGTTAAGGACATTGGTTTTCATAAATCTGTGCCCTCTGTGATGACCTTTAAGCTAGCTAGGGTTATATCTTACCAATGACACTCAAAACTCCAACCCCAAACTGAAGCACTGGGGCATCTCACCTGCTTCATCAGAGGCTGGACGGAGCAGAGCAAGGAGGGAGAGAACACCCATCCATGATGGGCAGTCATTTTGTGCCTATATCCCCCCTTATTTCCAACCCATGAAATGGCAGTTACTATTTTTTTACTTAACAATAAATAAGGAACAAGGAAGTTCTGAATCTAAGCATATAAAAATGCTTGGCCAAAAAGCAGAAAACAGAGTGGAATGAGTTCGAGGAACTAATTTCCTTTCACGGTGACAGTTTTATCCCCTCCTGAAAAGAAAAAGGCAAGAGTGAAACATGCCTAATGTAACCACTAAACCACTAAAAAGGCCAAGAAAAATTGGTTGCTTAACATCTGGTCTTCAAATAAAGGTGGATCAGAGCTGTACTTGTTGCAGGCTTGTTCCCCTATCTTTACTCACGATGACTAAGATGTTTATCATCCACTAACCCCAGAGCAAGTTATTGATCTGCATGAGCAAAGATGACCCTAAATCTGGAGGCACGCTGCGGTGGTCTCCTTAGACCAGCAGCCCCAAATCCAGCCTGATGTATTGCTTGGCTTTAGCTCACCAGACTGGTCCTAAACATGTTTTGGGACCCTCACCCAGCCTGGGCTTCGCTTAGATGCCCACCTGCCATCCTGACTGTAAGGAACCTGGTAAGTCCTGGTCCTCTTATGATGCCGAAAAACTTTGGCCAAGCCCAAGCCAGGGACAGCCTGGCTCTCACCCTGGTCCCTTTGCTCCATGAGATGATGGGGAGGAGGAGGGCATTAGGCAAATATCCCCAACTTCTTAAGATTCCTGCTTAATGAGCACATTTGCTCAGTGCAGCAGTTTCGCTCCATATCAGTAATCTTATCAGGCTGAGCCTGCCTCTGCCACCTGCAAGCAGAGATATCGCGGGGGGGGGCCATAAACCAGTTTGTTTTAAGTTCGTATGCACTAAAGTCAAGAACGAGTTTCAAAGTGAACTTATTGTTTTATTTTTGTCATAAAAAAAAAAAAGTAAAAGGGATAAAACACAGCCGGCTCGCTTTATGATCGCCTGATTGCAGATGTTTCCTGTCGGGCGGCCAGGGTGCTCGGCTTTCTGTTTGCAACTACCAAAAGGAGAAAGCGCTTGGCACCGTTCTGGGGCACGTGTCGTGCAACTGTTGAGCCACCCAGCCTTGCACACCGCCTGCCCAGGAGGTGCCAAGTAACACAGCTTCACCTCCCTACGTGCGTGCCTGCGTGCAAAAGGACTTTCCTATCTGTAGGCAGGCTGAAATAATGTTTCAAAAAGGAGTCGGGACGGGGAGATGAAAACAAGGTGTGGCAAGCTTCCAGCTGCCACTTCAAATGTTTTTTTTTTTTTTTTAATATCTTCTGGCTAACTGCTCAGATGTCTTATTCACCCCAGGTTTGGGCTGGATCTTGGGCAGGGAGCAGGCAGAGGATTGCGCTTGGCCTCAGGTGCGGGCTCTCCAAGTGCTGCAGCTTGGCAGCCCATACACCTCTCCAGGATCCAGTGCTGTCCCACTCCTGGCTGCATGTGTCTCTTTGCCTGGCGCAGGATTTATTGCATCCAGGAGCAAAACACTGAGCTGGCATCATTAAAGCACAGAACAAACCATAAACCACTTATTTCTATAAATACATCACAAATATGTAGGGCCTCAGGTTACGTTAAAGTAATCTTGGCCAATTCTGTCGTGCTTTAAACAGACGAAAATTCTGTTTCTTAAGAAAGTTTTCAACCACCTTATTTAGAGACCCCCATCTATTATATTTTTCTTCCATGTGATAAGTTGCATCAAACCCCCAGATAGAAACCCCAGAGAAGACACATGCTGGATGCAGCACAGGTGGCAACAAAAATGCAATTCATCTCTTCTTCAACTGTTTATCTAGTGGATACATCACATCCATGCAAAAGAATTTCTCAGCACTGTGTACCTCTCTCATCAAGCATCGGGGGTGCAAAGCAGCTGGATGAGGTAAGGGTGGGATTTTTGGTACCGTGGCTCATCATGTGCACACGCAGAAGTGGCTGATGTGGATCAAGAGAGATGCAAACATGATTTTGGAGATAGGGAGGGAGCTTTTTCATCTCAGGGAGGGATTGCCTGTGAGCAGCCTCCACCCAGGGGCTCAGATCTGGGAGAAAACCCTCCAGATGCTCACTGATGAACGAATCACTGCGTTGCACTCCCTGAGCCCAGACCCACATCTGCATGCCAACACCCAGGCAAAGCTTCACACTGCTATTTTTTGAAGGCCAAAAAAAAAAAAAAAGAAAAGAAGAAAAAAAAAGAAAAGAAAAGAAAAGAAAAGAAAAGAAAAGAAAAGAAAAGAAAAGAAAAGAAAAGAAAAGAAAAGAAAAAAAAAGAAAAGAAAAGAAAAAGCTGAGACAGAAAAATGTGAGGCTCTAAGGGTTGTTTTTTCCCCTCTTTCTCCCTCGCTGAGCCATAAAGACGCGGGGTAGCTGGAGGCTGAGCTTACTCAGGATCTGTCAGCTCCCCAGCCCTGCCCTGCACTTTAAACAGGACAAACAGGTTATGACATTAAAGTTTCCAAACCTGGGGGTGCTCCTTACCCAGGAGAGGTTAACACAGGGGCACTTTAGGCTCCTGGAGAAGGGGAGGGGATGCTTTCAGGTTGAATGTTGCTGGGTGCAAGTGGGTTTTGGTTTTATTACTCATGCGAGGGCTCTGGGCAAGCCCTGGGGCTGCGGGAGGAGTGGGTCTGCTGTTGCCAAAGCCTCATTGTTTTAGGAGGTTTAGGACATTGCTACAGGTTTTTGGGAAGGGGAACAGTTTGCTTGTGAGGTATGAACTGAGCCACAGATCGGGCAACATACCTAAAAGCTACTGTAATGGGAAGGACCTTTTTGGGGTTCAAAACACCCTCTAAGAGATGCGCTTGGGAACAGCAGTGCCCAAGCAGCCAGCTGGTGTTAGCAAGCAGCTTGGAAACTGCCTGCACTGCCTGGCAGTGAGAGAGAGGGGAAAAAAGCAGCTTTTTGGGACAAGAACAACCACTAGGCACATGCATTTTGCAAGCTACAGGATTTCCTTAAAACCGGTAGGAGCACTCCCATGGGATTTATAGTGCAGCTTTACAAGAGAACAGGATGTTTCCTCTGGTTTATGGTGCAAAGGTGCATGACATCAGAAAAGACACTGGTGGGGGACAGGTTCTTCATCCCGGGGTTGTTTGGTGCTCGGGGCAAGGGGCGTGGAGAAGGAAACCCCCAAGGTCTGCAGTGTTCCCTGGTGCTCTTTGCAGGGTTGGTCCCACTCTCCAAATAGTGGCTGTCCCCAGACGCTCTCCTGCTATTCCTGTCCCAAAGCTGTGATTTGTCCTTTCCTATGCTCAAGCTCCCCCCTGCTACTCATATCCCCCCTGGCTGAGCCATGCCCTGGGTCAGGGGCAGGCGGGCTGACGTCCCCCAGAGCCCCATGAGGGTGACACTGTGACATTTCCCCTTCTCTTGCTGTCTCCACATGTCACTTCTCAGCAGAACCCAGGAGCTGCCAAGCCCCCTATCCCCCCCCGCCCCGGTTTTTCACAGGGTTCTGTGCCCAGCAGAATGGATGGAGAAGAATAGGGGCAAAGGGGGAAATGGAGATTACAGTGCTTGGGAACACCCCCATCCGCAAGCGAATCAGGCTTTTGCTCCCCGTCATCCTGGGAATTCATGGATCTACATTAAAATAAATTAAAATAAAATATAAATAAATAAAATTCTTCCATCTTATGAAGCCCTCCAGTGCCAAGCTGTCGTTTTGCTCTTTTAATTGCATTTTGTGTGTATGCTGCTCTCCAGGCAAGTCTGCAAGCTGCTTGCAAGCTCTCTGAAACCTTAACCATTCAGAGGCTGGAAAACATGCTGAAGGGCTCTTCTCCTTTCCATAGGATGGATCCTTCCCTCTTCTCCCCTCCGTTTCGGAGGCTGCTGGGGCTGGTGCCACAGCTGCTGTTCAGCTGCAGCAAGATCTCCATGATGGAGCACGGTGAGCATTTGGAGAAGAAAAGCAAGGCAGCCCTTGAGGAAACCCCCTTGCAGCTCCTGATCTAGCTCAGATCTAGGGCTCAGGGAAAACTAAATATCCTTATAAAAGGATAAAACATCAGGGAAAAACTAAATATCCTTAAATCTTTGCTGTTCTAGCAAGTCTCCAGATAAAGGGGTGAAGTGGTGTTGTGGAAGAGAAAACTAAAATGGATTCAGTGGCACACATTTTCTGTCTAGTGGGTAACAGCTACCAGAAACCCCAACAAGAGGTATCCAGCTCCCGGCTTCCCTCTGCTCTTTCAGCTGGGTTTGACCTTGCATAATCCCTCCCTTATCAGCAGAAATTCTTGAAGCCCAGAGGTCTGTGGGCTGACCTGAGAGCACGAGTCCTTCCCAACAAGCCTAGGGGCAAGGAGAAGATGCTTTTACCTTCAGCATCTGCTTGAGCGATCTCCAGAAGTGGTACTTAGCTGCCCTGGCACATCTGCAAATGCCAGCAAGGTCCTACCAAAGAGACATTTCAAGCAGCGTATGTTGGGCAGGAAAACACCTCCTCTGCTTTTTGCTGTTTGCATCGAGTCATATACAGAGACAAATGTGAGCACATGCCACCTGCCTACCCACTTTAAGCATGGGCAGATGGTGAGGATGAGCATCGTGCTCAGGTACACGCGGTGGCAGGAGGCAGTGGGCAAGGCGTTGTACCGATGCTGAGGAGGAGCTGCTACAGGCAATCGCCTGTGAGATCCAGGATGAATTTGCAGGGAGAGACAAAAATATTTAGTTTGAAACTTCTATCTTCCAGCAAATAGGGGTTATTTATACAAAAAGGGACACTATCTAGAGCAGTTATACCCTAGGCATTGAATAGGTAGTATTAAGGGATGCTCATCAGCTCTTCAGAAGAGTCTGTTACATGAACTCCTCCCTGTGTCATCACTCATCCCTAAGCCCCACTTTCCTCTCCCATTCAGGATGGACTCAGGTTCAACATTACGTTTTCCTACCCATCAGGCTGCTTTCATCCCTCCGTGCAACATTCCTCCTCCTTTCTTTGTTTTGTCACACGGTTAGATTAACATCAGGCCCGTGTGAGTGGGAGCCTAGCACAGGATTTGGGCAGCGTGAGGAATGCGTGCTTTCCATGCTGCCTGTCCATAGATCTTGGCGCCACAAACCATTCACAACTTTGCTTTCTGTAGGGACCCCACCGCTGACAACCCCACCTGTGTGCATTTTGCACTGGTGGGGTCAGTTCATGGCTGGGACACAAGTGAGGACTTGATAGACCAGTGATGTGCATCTTCCTTCACTGGGAAATGTCCACATTTCTTGAACACAGGTGCTGTTTGGGTAAAAAACACAGTTGTGGAACACAGCTTCATGAATATGTTCCTCCTTTCAGGTTGTTTTCCCCACTTCTCTGATTGAGTCACAGATAAGGAGACCTTTGCCAAGGCTTGCCTGAGGCTTTCCAAACCTGCTTATTCTGAGCTGGTCCTGGCCTTCTAGGGTGGGATGGAGATGAACCACATGCAAACAGAGCAGCGAGAGCAGGGTTTGGAGCCCAGTCTTTCTGCACTGAACCGAAGCTGTTACATCCAATAACAGTATTTTCAGGTAGTCCAGAGCTGTGCTGGGGCTCTTCTTGCCTGATTAGCAAAACCCAGAGCTCTTTGTTCTCCCATGGAGGAGCTAAAAGACAGGAGCGAGCACTGGGGAAGGGGGAGCGGGGGCTCTGCCTTGCATCACCCCTGCAGCAGCCGCTGGAGGCAGCAGGCACAAAACCCCAGTGAGGATTTCACCAGCTGACAAATGACCCCAAATGACAGTGGGGTCCCTACAGACCTTCCTGTTGCAAGGCACTTTGAGAAGAGCCAGGAAACTCTGCTCCCAGTGAGAAACAGGGCTGTGTGGCACCATAGCAGTGGCTGAGCAATACATCGGTGAGCGGGAAGTGCCCAAATACTACAGTCCCAGCAGAAAATGGACACTGGTGGGAGAGTGCACCTGCCCAGTGTGTTTGCAAAGCATGGAGCACTCCTGGTGTGTTGGCAGAGGGAGATGCTGTGGTCACAAAGAGAGAAGAAACAGGGAATATCCATGTTCCAGACAAAGGCTGAATTTTCTTGGGGCTAAGACGGTAAAAGAATGGGTTACAAGGGGCTGGGAGCATCCAGAGAGAGAGGAAACACTGGGCATTGCTCATTGATCTTCTAAGTGCCCTTTGGGGACATTCTTCTGTGGTTGGTCAAGGGTAGGACAATCAGCCTCATCAGGGCAGTGACCACTGGTACACGCCGAAACAGCCTCATTCAGGGGCTGTGATGGCTGCCAGGAGGGGAGTAAGGGGTGCCTGAGATGTAGACAAGGGTGCCCACCTCCTAAGAGCCTCAGCAAGGGAGATATGGCAGCAGAAAAGCAGTGCTAGCAAGAAGACCAACCCAGCATGGAGGAGCTCCCATCTGAAGGAAAAAAAATGGTTAAACCGAGTTCAGATAAAAATTCCTCAAAGGCTTTGAGGCAGATTGTCATAAACGGGACCTAAGGAGTCAACCTAAGGAGACTGCCAATACTTTGGGTTATATATATTAGAAGTCCATCACTCTTCAAATGGGAAATTCATTCTTTGGGTTGTTTCCCCCGGGGAAAATAATTCTGGAAGTGCAAAGCAGTGCCCTAGGGTGCTTGCACCGTGTGAATTCAAAGAAAAAAAAGCACTGTCTTTAAATCTTGTAGCAAGCCATTAAATGCTTTGGGTGCAGGCTGGCGTGAGCTCAGCATCCATAGCCTTCCCCTGACAGCGAGGACAGCTGCAGCCGTGCTTCAGCCTCCAAACAGGGACAGCCAGGTGTTGTCACCTGGGTTTGCCCTACCCCTCCTTGAGGCGGGAGGCTCCTCGCTTGTTTGCCGTTAGCAAGGCGCAGGGGACAGCTTGGCAGCGAGTCCACCCGGGCTCCTTCCCCTCCCCGGGGAGCTGCTCCTGTCCCCTCGCCCCGTGCCACATTCGGGATGCGAAGGGACCATTTCCAGCGAAACCAGGGCGGCCCCGCAGCGCCGCCCGCTGCCCCGCGCCCGCAGTGCCGGGGAGAAGCATCCCGGGGCCGGCCACCGCCCGAGCCAGCGCTGCCCTTCAAACCGCTGCCTGAAGCATCAGGGGATGCCCAGCGAGGATGCTGTCCTCTTTTTTTACCAAGTACGTTTTGCTTTGGGCTGACTCTGCAGGGTTTTTATACCGCGCAGCTAAATCTTCCTTGAATTTTAACTCCGCATCTCACCTAACAGAAAAACTTTCAGCTTGTCGTTTGCTGTACCTTTAATTAAGACTACATTATTGGATAGGGGTTTGCCATGGGATGGCTACATCTGCCCCAGACCAGCTTGGATGTGCTGCTACCCGTAAGGTGATGGTGCAATGGAGACGTACCCTCGCCTGGGGCAATCAAGCCTGTCTTTTTCCCATAAAGAAATCCCATCTTCCTATTTCCCTGCACCTCCTAATTCCAGCAGCCTGCAGTGTCACCAGAAATCTATACCTCTTCAACGCGACGTGCGTCGCCCAGGAAAGGGCTAATAGGAGAGGCAGACCACTTGAGAGGCCGATCGATACACCCACCTGGTTTTGATGGTAGGTGTCTGGCAGAGCAAAGCGCTGTCTAAACCCTCAATTACCTTTCCCTCGCCTCTCCCTGCCTCCTGACAATCACTGCGGTCAAGCCCTCTTCAGCACCTTGGAGTGGGCCGGTGCCTAATAAAATCCTGCAAAATGCCAGCACATCCCTGCACCACTTCAGAAAGTCGCCGTTTAATGCTGAAAAGAAACGTGGCGAAGGGAAGCTGCACCCAGTTATAAGGAAAAGAGGGAAAACAGAGAAAAAAGGAAGATGCAGTTTTAAAAGAAATATATTAAGAGGAACAGGAGGTTTAAGACCTTTTAGAAAGTTTCAAGTGAAGCCTTCGACCACAGTTTTCACAGCAGACAGGTCCTTTTTCAAAAGTTACACAAGCATCCAGCTTTTCCAAAAATCACCTGCTTAATACAGATAGATGTCTAAGTGGAAGCCTTTTTGGGTGGTCTGGGTTTCGGACATGGAGAAAGGCAGCACGTGGGGCTTTGGAGCCGTTCCCTGTCCCCCATCGTGACATATCCCAGGGCTGCAGGTGGGGCTGATGGAGAGGCAGGCGGCCAGCCACAGAGATTATCGTCAGCCACCCTGAGGCAACGCACGATCCAAATGCAATGGGAAAAACAAGGGAGGAAGAGGGCGAGAGAGCACGTTGTCAAGAGCAGACGAGGGACAGAAGGCTTCTGCAGGCTGGGGCTCCACGTCCAGCTGGAGTCGGCGCGCTTGTCTTCCTGGAAATTCGGCAGGGGAATGAGATTTCAGTCTCCCTCGTGCCCATCTCCACCCATTAAACAAATGAGTGTTTACTGAAAGGAGGAGAGCTGTTCCGAGCCCTCCTTGTTTCAGGAAACCTCTTCTTCCTTACGGACGTCTCCGGGTACAAGTGATTGGCAGCGGAGGGGAGAGGAGCTGACCTGAGAGCTGCTGAGGTTTTGCAATCCTCCTTGGCCATCCACCCCAATGTGGGGCTAGCCCATTGGAGCAGCTCTGCTTTTCTGCCTCCCACTTCAACCCCTGGCTGACCACCAGCATCCCGTGCTTGGGCAGAGGGAAGCCTTCAGAGAGGTCAGAAAGTGTAGGAGACTTGCAAAATCAGGCACATTTATGACAAACTCCTTCTGTGGACAGTGAGTCACGGTGCAGAAGGGAGCTGAGAGGATGGTTTGGATATTTATTTTCTTCCTGGAAACGTCTCTTGTTACAGTTCTTTGAGACTTGACAGAGTTTTGATATCATTGACCAAAGGGCAGGGTGGAGATGGCAATGGGACTTTAAGTCTGCTTTGCATACAAAGTAGGCACAGTTGGTTTCTGGACCAGCTTTAGCTCCTGTTTCAAGGCAACCTGGCCCTCAGAAGGAGGTTTGAGGTTCAGAACTGTCTTGCACACATCTTCTGGGCACCACTTCACAAGGAAACACAAGAATTTTGTTTCTTCCAGCCATGCATGTGGGCATACGGGCAGAAATAAAACATCATGCACAGCTGTGGCCTGTGGGAGAAGGGATTCTGCTTTTCAGGTCTTGCTAGCAAGAATAAAAGCCCAGAGACAGACCTACCCATGGTCAATCCTACCACCTACAGGGAGACGGGAGAGATGGCAAGACATGGTGAGGCACCGGTGGGAAGCACAATCTGTTTTGCTTACCGCATGTTGGAGCCCTGACAGGGCAATCATTATTGGACTGGGGGGATATCATCAAGGAAAATAGGACAGGGAGCAGCACAGGGTGCCGTAATGACAGAAGAACCTTAGAAAGGATGCAAACATGACTTTTCATGCTGCTGTTGAACAAAATCGCAGCATCTTCCTGTTCTAGGACCTCCAAAGCACCTTACAGAGATGGACAAATATCAGCCATCCTCTGGAGAGGCCCCATGAGGCTCTGGAAGGAGGGGGAAGAGCCCTGAATGGAGATAGCATCAGGCACGTGAGCCACTGTTCCTCCCATCCATCTGTGCCCGGAGGACAGGGTGAGAGGCTCCTGGGTCGTGACTCAATGCAGGGCTCAGCCTGGAGCGCTGAGTCACTCCATGTCACCGCCAGCAGAGGTGACAGGCCACCCAGCACGTCACAAGCAGCAGCTTGTCACTCGGCCCCATGCTCATTTGACCCTGCCACCGCTCCATCCCTGTGGCTCATGGCTGCCCTGAGGGCATCAGGGATGTGAGCGGGAGACGGGAGGCTGAGCTACTCCTCTGCTCCCCAGCGGGGTGTTCTGGGGCTCCCTGAGACACCTCAAGCAGCGCTTGGAGGAAAGTGCCACCTGAGCAGATGGCACCAAGCGAGGAGCTGTGCAGTTGATTTGGTAATAATGCCCATGTGTAATGGCAATTAAAAGAAGGCAGCGAGGCATCATATTATTGATAACAGCACAAAGTGGTCTTTATAAAAAAGTAGCCCTAGCAAACTAAAGAGTGCATTGACCAGTTGGAGAATGGGAGACACTTTTTTCTTTCTGTTTTAGAGGTTTTTCAGGTGGGCTTTGCAAGAGGATCTTTTTCAAAAGCTCCTCATTTCATTTTTTTGTTTGTTTGTTTTCTTTCCTATTCTTTCCCTTTCCATTGACAAGCCCAGAATGGCAGAATGGTTGAAGTTGGAAAGGGTCTCTGGGGATCGCCTGGTCTAGCTCAGTCAGAGGAGACTTCCTGGGGCTGGATCCAACCAGGTCCATCAGCAGCCCCAGGGGTCCATGCAGAGCTGCTTTCCAGCTGGTTGGCCCCCAGTATGTTCTGGTGCATGGGGTGATTCCTCCCCAGGGACAGGACTTTGCATTTTCACTTACTGAGCTTCATGATGTTCCCATCTGCCCAATTCTCCAGCCTGCTGAGGTCTCTTTGAAGGCCACCATGACCATCTGTCTGTCCAGTGTGTGACAGGCACTCTAGGGAGTGTCGACTAATCTCAACCCAGGTCTAAATTTCAAGGTCCTCCTGGGCACAAGGAGTCCCCTTGTTCCTTTTTGGGGCCACAGATAAGATTATCCCAAAAGGATTCCCAGTGGGAATAACACACAAGGTGTCCTCTGTCTTGGAGCATGGACTTCCCTGATGGAGGAGACCAAAATAAGTTCTCATGTGACCAGCCCCAAACATGCTGTACAGATGCTTGTACAGGAGGTCTTTCAAATAGATCTGGACCAGAGGGAGATGTTAATCTGGGAAAGGAAGAAGCTGGGAAAGATGCTCTAAGCATAACCACTCTCACCCCATAACCCCAGCCGCTGTAACTGCTCTGTGCCCATGCTACACTGCTTTGACTGCGTTTTGGTGTTGCCTACTGCAGGTGGCCTCAATAGCAACAGGAGACAAGGCTGGGGAATGGCCATACCCTGCTGCCTGCTTGCTGAATTGTGCTGGGAAAGAACAACATGCTATTTCTTGGGAGTTTTATTCTGAGCAAATGGTGAGCAGCGTTGAATTTCCACCTCAGGTCTCCACTCCCTGTGGACACCCCAGGAGTGGAATGAACACCCCAAGCTAGGGGCACCACGAGGTGAAGATGGAGACCAGATTGTCTGCCCATCCAAGGTCTGGAGTGACCCTGCTTCTCCCCCGTCCTGGAGGATGTCCTTGAGGGCTGCCACATGCGGTGGGACACGAGGTTGTGATGGTGACCCAAAACGGGCAGTGGGGCCACACCAGCTCCACACCCTTTGCTCATTTAAGAGCAGGGATGCAGTCAAAACATTGCTGGCTCTGATCAAACAAGGGCTTAGCAGAGACCTTCTCCACGCATGGCCGGGGCTGAAAGGCAGAGCTGCGTCACGGGGAACAAGAGGCAGCTGTCCCCGCGCCCACCCCGCGCTGCTTATCGGCAGGGCAGCGAGCGTGGCTCCATTTAGGGATGTGTTTGCTTTGCCCGACTGCAGCAGTGCGATAGGGGCTGCGGTGAGATGCAGCTGCTGCCAACGTCAGTGCTACGGATGCCTGCTCCCATCCCAAACCTCCACCGGGTCCAGCCCAAGGCCATGCACCTGCCTTCTCCATGTTTTCACGTGTCTGCCCTGCTTATATTTGCCCAACCCAACCCCATTTGAACCCATCAAAAAGCCCCCTTACTGCCTCCTAATCCCTCCATCTCTTTGAAAAGCAGAAAGAAATGCTCACATTTTGCTCAGTCGCTTCCAAAACCCCCAGTGCCATGGTGAGAAGCTGGGATTGCATCCTGGCCCCCCTCAGCTGCCCCTCACCCCATCCTCAGCAATTTCTCTGCCAATTTCAGGAATAAATGCCTTGCTAATGGCAGGGCACTGGAAGGGCTGATCCGGCTCAGCGCATGCTGTAATGACAGGTTATCAGGCACATCGATCCCGCTCACATTTCTGAGCCAGGAGGTTGCAGCATCCTGCAGCTTCATGACACCATCGCAGAGGCTGCATGTCCTGGGGTGCTGGTGGCCACACTGGGACATCCTCCAGCGCTTGGAGGCCTTGCTCAAGATGACCCAAGACTTGGGGCTGCATACTTTCTTTGAGTTGTCATGGTGAGGACTGACTTCCTACATTTTGGATGCCATTTTGAAGTGCTGGAATAGGGGATGTAAAGCCTTGATCTGGGGTTTTACTTGCTTGCAGTGCTGTCCCTTGCCAGCCAGGTAGTTTCTGAATGGATGGAGATCCTTGGTCCACTTCCCACAGAGCTGCCAAATTTGAAATAGAGACAGCAGCTAGATGTAAGTGATAAACACACAGGAAGAAGAAATGCCTCAAGGATGCTCAGGTCATGGAAGAGTATATGGGCAGAAGATATAATCTAGGCAGCATTTACCTGGAAGATGGATGGAAATGGTGCATTTTGAAGGTTCTTCAGCTCAAGTGCTCATGACCTCAAATGTTCAAAGTTTTTTTTTTTTTTTTTGTTTTGTTTTTTTTTGCATTGGTAACTTTTTATGGTTTTCCTAATTCTCTGACTGAGGGTGTTAGAGCTGCACTTTCCCTTGAAGGTTGCTTTTCCTGCTCGGTCTGTGCCTTTCCTTTTCTCTTTCCAAGAGCACATCCCTCAGGTTTCTGTACCTCTTCCTGCTCTGGTTTTCTTATCTGCCCATGCCTTCCCTTTTGTTTCTCCCAGCTAGTAAGAATTTGAAGGCATTTGGAGGCAGGGTGAGAGGGACATTTGCCAGTTTTTTTAAGTAGTCTTGAGGACCTCATTATAGCTTTGCTTAGTACATGTTCTCCCCCTGCGCTACTGCACTTGTATATCAGGGATCAAAAAATGCCCAGAGCTTTCTGTAGGGTTCCTTTGTGGAGATGATGCTCAGCATCCCTACAAAATAAAATCCATTTTAGTATACAGAAAACTACCATATGATGGAATACGTGAGGTCTCAGAGGGGATAAGCCTGGTGCAGTTGTGCTGAATCCATTGGGATAAGTCTTTTTACACCCAAAGTAGTAAATTTCGCAGTATAACAAACTTGTGCTGAAGAAAAATTTGGAAAAGATGACAATCTGGGGAAAGATCCCTTTTTTTTTTTTTTTTCCATCATGGGAATCTTCTTTCATCCCAGTCATGACAAATGAGTGGCTTGGAAAGTGGAGATTTGGGTAGAGTCCTGAAGAGCGCTGGATCTGTATCGGCCAAACAAACCATAGGAAAGTGTTAAACTAACCTTCTGCCATCCCATTATCAAAAAGAAAAGAATAAAAAAGGAGATAATCCTTGTTTAAATATCACAAGCAGCAGCTGAGTCAGTGGGAGCTTTAGACTGGAAATGTCAGGGAGGAATTTAGATTTTCAGAGCAGTTGCTGCTCTGCAATTATCATAAGTCACTTACAAGGACCCCTTGTCTCTCGTTGCCCTCAACCACACATCTGCAGGGAGGGGGAGCGGAGACAAAACACATGGCCCTACCAGGGACTGATAAGGGAAACCGAACGCGATCCCACTAAAGGCACAAGGCGAATCCCTTCAGGCTATGGCCAGGCTTCACTGACTGCGGGTCAGACGTAGGTGGGCGAAAGCAAACCAACGAGAGAGGCAGGCAGCAATATGAGAAAGAGGAGATTGCTGGAGAAAATTGCATGTGAGCTTGCCCCCAAAAGGCATTTATTTGCTTCTGGAGCTGTTTTGGGGATAAGAATGAGAAGGGAGACAGAACAATGAAGATCTGGGGTTTGTCTAGCCTCCTATTCTTTCTATGGGTCCTTTCCTCTTTTAAAAGCATGCCTTGTTGCAATCTAGCACGTCCCTGATGTAAATTAAATAAGTGAAAGCACTATTAACTCTCCTGGGACAGGCACTGCCCCCACCAGCATGGGAAAAGGGAAAGGATGAGCACTTAAAACGTAATTTCCACGACATTACGTGATGCAGAAACACACATTTTCCCAGCTGGTACACGTGAGAAGGCTAAAGACTTCCTCTGCAGGGATGGTGTTTTTTTTTTTTTAACCTGTCTTTTCTCACTAAAAATGTCAGGTTTCCAAGGCCAGCTCTTTGCTAGGTGCAGGGCAGAAGGACTTCATCCTTCCTGTGCTGGTGGGAGATAGCAGGGGTCTACCATGCCTTCCTGGCTGGGGACAGCAGGAAGTTCTGTGCTTTGTGGTGAGGGGACACTGGGACATCCCAGCCATATCTCCTCCATAGCTCCTCCTGTGTAGCATGTAGGTGTACAATCCCCAGTAGTCTCACCTTGTCCTGTGTCTGTGTCTGGTGGACACAATCTTCAAGTGAGGTATCCCATTCTGGTTAGGAAACTTCAAGCAAAGCGGAACATGGCTTCCCTGATGTCATTGGGTTTGCTCACCCTCACTGTTAAAAATGTGGCTCCTACTGCTAACTTGAACTTCTCTTCTTTGCCTGACTTCCAGCTACTGATCTTTACATTCTCTTCTCAATTAAAGTATCTGCATTTGTAGAGGACTGTTCTATCACTGGGAGAACAGGAAATGTCATACTGTAGACCCTGCTTTGCCATCGTGTCATCCCAGTAGTTTAACTGCAGAGTTACTGAAGTCAGGCATATTGTACCGGTATAGATCTCAGACTCTTTTCTTTCTTTACTTTCCATGACCATGGATCAATAAAACACTGTTGATACACTTTGAAGATCCAGAAGACAAGCACAGGGCTTTGATGAGTCATCCTGTTAAGCCTGCTGGGAAGCATGAAACTTGCCATGGGTGATACATTTGCATTCCTCCTCCGAAAAGAAAAGGAAAATATTTTCTCATGCTTTTCCCCATGTATTTACTTGATGGCTACCTGTTAGGAATAACAGATAAGATCCCAAGCAGATGTGAATCAATAGAAAAGCATGGACTTCGCTGTGAAATGCTGGTGCCAATTTCCAGTTCACTACTGGTTGTGTCTACATAATAGATCTCAACCGTTTGAGGCTGAATGCAAAACGCCTTTTTGCCTATAAACAGAACTATGAATAAACATTTGTATGAAGTCAATATGGTGACATTTTCATAGGTCTGAGACCCTTTGTGTGACTCTTAATGCTAAAATCACATCAGACCTTTTATCTGACAGGCAGATGGTTTTTATCCTCCAGTGCCTGAGGAGAGAGGGAGTAAGAAGTCAGAGATTTTGTGTTCACGTGGAAGTAGCACTGAGCTGCATTGCACCGGTCCACCTGGCTGACCTGGAACTGCTGTTATGGAAGATAAGAAAGGGGCTAAAAGGACCGGGGGAAGGAGAAGTATCTATGTCAAAGTGACACATCCATGACACAGGAGAGCGTTGGGGAAATGCTGACACAACACTGATGGAATGGGTGGATGAGCAAGAGGGGCATGCCCTCAACTTTCTTTTTTCATCTAGAGAAAGAGTTGTAGAATCCAGGTCACTACAGTGCCAGGATTTCAAAAGGACCTGGAGAAAAAATAAGCAGTAACATCAATCCCTTTTCTGCATGTATTCAGCAAGGCAAAGACCTGATGGGAAATCAGGCTACAAGCAAGAGGAGGTATTTCTCAGGTTTCTGAAAGCAAGCTAAATTCCCCACTGCCCTGGAACCTCTTTTGGCCAAGAGAACCTATTGAAGGCATCACAGAGGATGACTTTCCTTTAACGCTGAAATGAGGACATTGCTCTTGAAGGTGGGGCCAGGAGATGAAGGTACCTGAGGGTGACAGGGAGGTATGGATCTGCCTTCAGCTGGAGGACACAGCTCTAAAAACTCAAAACGCTTTGGAAAATGTGTAGTGTGAAGCCAAAGGAGAAGGGCTGTGATGGGACACAGGAGAAGATTGGACAGCCACAATGGACAGCAAGCAAGGTGACCCCCTTGGAACCAGCCTAGCATGGCCTGTAGCCCTGCTTCACCCTGTTTCGGGGTTCACCCCTCTGAAAGAAAGCTAGAACCACGTACTTCCATCAGTTTCTACTTCTATTGCCCACTATTAACTGTTTCTTCACGGCAGTGCTGAAAAGGGTGGCAGCTACAGCAATTATCAGCCTTAAAACAGAAGGCAGACAATGAAGGCAGAGAGTTAAACGTTTTGCCGAAGGCCATACAGTGAGCAGTCAGAAGCACAGCCCCAGGTTTTCTGCACTGGTTGTCGGCAATAGAATTAGTGCTGGACATTTGATTTTTTTCTTGTCATAATGTTTCTGATGTTCTCGGGCCGTTGTTTACCTGCACAACATTTATTTTTTTCCAGAAAAGCAAATTCACTGTCAAACTCAATGTTCAAAAATTCTGTGCCGGATCTCCATACGACAGTTGCTGTTTCTGGAGTTTTTTTTTCCCCTATTTGGGAGCTCCCAGACTCCTCTTCAATCTCTCCTCTCAAAAGGACTGCTTTTTTATTTTTTTATTTTTTTATTATTTTTTTATTATTATTTTATTTTATTTATTTATTTATTTTTTAAGAAAGCTGACTCCAGGAGCTGGGAGTAAAATATTGGGTATCACAGACATAAATTAATATCACAAGTACAGGCAATCCAGGAGGAGACCTGTTGCAATACTCATAGGAGGTTACTTTTCCTCATGAAGGTGAAATTCCCTGATGACTTTGTTAAAGAAGTTGTCTACGAGTTGAAATATAGTGGGCTAGAAGTGTCAGTAATTAGTTTTTCAACCATAGAAGATGGCACGCTCCAAGAGATGGTGCTTTTTATTCCGCCACCCGCTCCTTACTGTCTGCTTGCTGCCCACATTTCCAAAGAGAAAATTGCTCCTAAGTGCTTCCCCATTGATCTGAGACAAGATGGTTATTTCGGATTCTGCAGCGGCGGGTGAATCATCAATACATTTCTGAATTTACACTTGCATGTTCCAGGTCCATTTCCTGATGCAGAAATGGAGGGATTGCAGCTGCTTTTTTTTTTTTCCCCTAAAACTCAGGGCTAAATTCACAGTTCCTGGGCAGAGGGAGGTACTGAGTTTTTCCTGCTTTCAGGCAACCTCCCTTCCCTCTGTAAACCTATTCTCCAATAATTCTCTATTTTGCCTGAAATCAGGTTATTTTCTCCGAAAAGTTGATTGCTGTAAAAATTTCCCAGTATTGCAACATTGTTAACCAATGAGAGGAGAGTTGATGGGTTTGGAGGCAAGATTTGAGCAGCATGAGTACAAATCGTGACTCTGAATGTGGAGTTGTGGGACCACCCAGCCCCATGCTCCAAAACCAAGGGCGAAGGGGCATTTTTGATGAGAGGTGAAGGTGTTGGCCATGATCCTTAAGTCATTGGATTTGCATCCATGGGGCAGAGCTGTCCTGGACACCTTAAAAATGCACTGATACAAACCACAGCAAAAAGGCACTGGATGAGGTTGCACGGACCTACTCCATCTCCTATAGGAAACTCTGTTTTTTGCCTTTTTTTTTTTTTTTTTTTCATTTTGCCCTGGGATTCACCCAGTGGTTGGTAGAACAGCCCCTGCAATGGGAGCCTTCATCTCCCAGGGGTCACCTCCATGATTTGGGGTACAGAGGACCCAACACCTGACCCATCCATCAGAGCAGGTCTGAAGCTGCTAAGCCTCCCCGATCCAGCAGTGCTTTTCTCCCAGGGTTGCAGAAAACATCCCAGAACCTTTACCAAGGAGCTACACAGCTCTGCTTCTTGCAGCTCTCCCTTCCCTTGGGCTTGTCTGTTGTAAGAGAGTGTGAGCACAAAAGTCAGTGTCCTTTAGATAATAGGAGACTGCAAAGTTAAGAGAGAGATGTAGATTTTAATTATCTTTTTTTTTTTTCTTTTTCTTTTTTTTTTTCTCCTGCTGACCTCCCAGTCCTAGGGAAGCTGCAATGATGTGGAGGTCTAGGGTGTCATTATGGGTTATTAAACTCTTTGAGGCACTCAGGGATGTTGAATGGAGAAAAAAAAAAACAAAAACTCTTGATGGAGCTGGCTAACTCCTGCTGTAATTGCTTCATGTGGCAGACTGTAATTATGCCGGCTATGGAAGGGAAGAGGGGGAGAGTATGGGTGGGTGGGAGAAAGAGCAACAGGGGGACCTGGCAACCCCACATAGCCATCAGGGTTGTCCTCGGTTGTGCTGGGAGATGGCAGCTCGCCCTCACTTCAGTGGACACAGTCCCTTTCTTGGCCCTTAGTGGGACACTTCTGCAGCTTAACCCCTGTTCCTGCAGCTCCCTCGGCCACCAGAGAGCCCCCACTCTCAGCGGGCTGGGCTGTCATCACCTTTGCTGCTGATTCCCCCTGGGACTCCTATCAAGGCCACAGACTGCTGTTGCATGGAGATCTCTCCAGCTCCCACAGTGAGGGACAGCACTTTGGCAGATGGAGGTTTCCCTCTTGGTCCACGCATCTGAGGTGCAGTATCCAACAGCATTTACTTTTTCTGCTTTACGTCAGATAAATCCCTTAAAACACACAGCTGGATACACACAGCACCCACACACATTCACGGACAGTCATGTGTTTGGAGCGTGAGAAACAAAGCAGTGATGAAGACCCATCTATCCATTGTATTTCCTTCATAAAGCTTCCTAAATGCTCCTCTTTCTCATTAGCAAATTCAGCATTTAGTCAATCATGCAAAAGTCTTGGCGTGGGAGCAGAGCCAAAGTTGAACCAAGTGGGCTCACACCCCCAAGAAGCCCTGCCTGAGATCAGCAGAACTTGCACGTGGACCCACGTGGGTAGTTTACAGAGGTGTAGGTGTTTTGCCCTTGATTGCACGGGAAGCGGGACTTCACTTCGACTCTATGGAGCCTCTGTGCTGGAAAGCATTTCCAAGCAGTGTGGGACTCTCATCACGAGACAGAGACGGGGCGACAGCTTAGCAGGGCTTAAAGAAGACAAGAGTTGTATGCCTACTTTATCATCCTTGTAAAGGAGAGGGATTAAAAATCAAGGGCTTTGGGATGACCTAAGTAGAAGAACTGATGAGCTTAAATAGAGTGCTGGATTTTACAAAGAGAGAAACAACATGTAATGGAACAAAAGGAAATCAGAAAACGTATTCAAAGTAATCCCATCTATTTGTACAATAGTCTTGAAAACTTGCCCGATGTTATCGGCTCTTTTTAAAGCCACAGTTTGTCAGAAGAGCCCTCATATGTGATCTCTAAATATGTTACAGCCAGCCGGAAGGCTGAGTGACTTGGTCTGTTCACATATTTATTAAAGTACTTCACCAATTTTCTTAATTCTTCACATGAACTGACATTTTAAGGCTATCCTTTCAGCAACTTGATTACAAACATGAATAAGTGGAACTTGCTTTGATGGCTGATTTTAGGTTTATCATCTTTAGCAAATGCTATTCTAAAAAGACCTTTAAACTAAGTCAGTTACCGAAAATAAAAGGTCTATCAAAATGGTTGCTCTTTCTGATTTTAAGGTAAGAAAACAGTATGAAGGAAATATTTTGAAACTTGTCTTTTCCTTTAAATTGAATTGAAAACCACAAACCAAAGATGCTGAAATTCTGTATTCTGCATGCTGTTTTAAAAGGTAGTGCAGTTCAGAAGAGTCTGAAATGCTGCTCCCTGCCTGGCTGCTGGGACTGGGCTGGTGGGAATGACTTGGGACCTAACCCAAAAAGGTTTTCCAAGAAGATCCTGCAACACCTAGCAGGAATCCTTTCTGTCAGTTTGGTGCATCCAGGGTTTAGCAGAAGGCAAACAGAAGGTTTGGGAGACTTGCAGGGGATTAGGGATGAAGTTAAAGCAAAAGCAAGGGCTGCTCTCAGTGTGTGAGGTGGCCCTGCATGGGAGGACACAGCTGGGGGAGAGGAGACCGAAGGCTGCTTAATTCCTTTCTCTGGTTCCCACTGTACTCAACAGCAGTGTCCTCAGCACCCGCAAAAAGAGAAGCTGCTGGACCCAAGTCAAAATTAATTTTGGCTTGGTACTGGGCCAAATTTTTAGCTGCTGCCAACTGCTTGCTTGGGCTTCAGCACCTACCAACCTCCAGCCCGTTGGGGCTTCCCAAGTTGCCTTGGTGAGGCTTGATCACACTGTCTGCACCCTGGTGTTTGCAGGAGATGGCACAAACTCAGCTCTCTCACTTCCAGGCCATGTTAAGGATGGGTCACCAATGCTAGCCAGGTGCCTTCAGCAGATGACTTCCAAAGGATGGCTTCCAAGGCACGCTCTCCATCAACCACCCAGGGAAACACAGCTGGCTTCCCTGCTGCAGGGGCTTTTGACAGCCTGTCCCCAGCACTGCAGTGGCTCACACAAAGCAGGACGACGTTTGTTTGGTGCCGGAGAGCTGTTGTGAATCCTGCAGGGGGAAAAGGTCACTCCTGCACACAGCAGAACAAGATCCCCGCTTTGGGTCCTGGGGTGCCACCTGTTGCCACACTCCCAGAGGTCCTCAGGTATTTGGCCTTCAGGGAATTACAGCAAGAGGAGCAAAGCCATTGGGAATGCAGGATTGGGAGTTTTTTTTTTTTTTTCCCAGGTTATTTTCTCTGAAGCTTTTTTCACCTCTGAGGACACAAGGAGCCTAATCCTGCTGTCCTGCTATCAGCATTAAGTGGCCAACCCAAGACATGGGCTGGTGTGAGAGCACCGAAATGCAGCACTTGCAGGAGCTGGGCATCTGGAGGTGTGCGCATGAGAACAGCATCCAGTCCTGCAGCTGCACTGGGGGAATCAGTGGTATTTTCCTGTTCCTTTACTGCCTCAACGACACGGCAAACAAGGGGAAAATAAAAGGCAGAATCTCTTCCTTCCTTTTATTTTGTCCTTTTACAGATCAAAATCATTTCATGCAACACCCAGGCTGGGAAAGTAAATGTGCTGAGCTGAAACACCGCATGAGAATGAACTCCANACAAAGGGGGGGGGGCGGCTGGTCTGTGAAGGCAGGGTGTCTGCAATCT
Source organism: Anseranas semipalmata (assembly GCA_013399115.1). Taxonomy (NCBI): domain Eukaryota; kingdom Metazoa; phylum Chordata; class Aves; order Anseriformes; family Anseranatidae; genus Anseranas; species Anseranas semipalmata. The sequence continues at coordinate 925,483 of VXAA01001407.1, forward strand.
TTGTGGCGATTAGATTTAATGGGACAGAAACGTTTCCTTCACGTCCCCTCCTCCTCTCAGCCCGAGGGGGAGAAAGGAGGGAGGTGGTGACAGGAGGTTGGTAGGGGGGGGGAAGATTTGAAAGAGACTTTGACGTCAGCCTCGCCCTATAAAAAGCTGGCAAGGAGCTGAAAAGCAGAGAGCAGAGCTCGTGGAAGAGCAAAGATGCCAACCCCCAACATCTCCACCTCTGCAGCCAAAGGCTTCCGCAGGGCGGTGTCAGAGCTGGACTCCAAGCAAGCCGAGGCCATCATGGTAAGACAACCCTACCCCACTTCCTCCCTCCCCCTCTGCAAAACCCAGCCTCTCCTCCTCTAGCTATAGGCAGTGGCAGGCAGGGATAGAGGGGCCAACACTGTCAGCAGGGGAGCTACCCCAGCCCTGGCTCCAGGCTGGCAGAATAAAATTACCCACACACTCCTCTCTACATATTGGTATGTGTGAAATGCAGAGATTTGGGGGGACGACAGCTCAAATGAATGCACTCCCGCCCCTTGCAACCAAAAGAAACTTAAATAACCTTTAGACCTAAGGCAGGAGTAACAAGGCATCCCCAGCATGTAATACAATTTGAAAACTTCAACGCCCTTGCTGGTTGCAAGGCAATAAATTGCAGAGATTTCACCTGATACAGCATAATGAAAAAGAGTGCCTTTGGTTTTGGACAACATGCAAGGCACTGGCAATTTACTGACTTTGTTTGCAGTTGCTTTGTCCCAGTACATCCTTTCCCCATTTCTGTTCCCATCCCTCCCTAGAATGATTTAGGGCCCTGGTTTTACCTTTGGGAATACTTCTGCACACACTAAAGCTACAGGTGTAAGGGAAAGGAGAGGAAAACACCCCACTAGGCTGCCAAGTGCCTTTGGAAAACAAATTCTGGTGAACTCCTTGGGTGGGCTGTAGGGACAAGGGCATATCCCCACCTAACCCAAACGGCAGGGCACCCAGCGAAAGACCAGGGACTGCTGGCATGGGACAGCCCTGAGGGTCAGGGATGTGGCCAGGCTGTGCATGACCCTTGATGGCACAGGGAGGGGACACCCTTGGGATGCTCGGTGGGAAGAAACATGGTGGAGGCAGCAAAAGGTGTTTTGGAGCATGTGGTGTGCTAGAGAGGAAGGGAAACATTTAGCAAAGAGGTAAGCTTGCTTTCTCTAATAAATGAAAATCAGGGAAGGCTTCCTTCTTGCATTTTTGTCCTGGCAAAATAATGAACACTTGAGTGGTTCTTTGAAAACAGAGATTTTCCAGGCTGTTTTGTCAAATCAGTACTTAAGACATTGTCTGCTGCCTGGCGAAGGGGCAAACTGGGCTGCTGCAATGTGATGGGAAGTGGGACACTGAATGAAGGGGCTGCAGGAATTTGGGTTCATTGGATGTGTTGGCAGGAGCGTGGCCACCTGGATGAGCAAATCCTCCAGCCCAGAGTGGACATAGGACCTCAGCCCACCTCTGTATCCCTTCTTTGAACAGAAATTCTCAAAACAGCAAAAACAAATTAAAAATAGCCCTCTTACCTAGCATAGGAGATCTTCCCAATCCTATGGTTTATTTTGCTGACTTGTACCAGGTGAGAGGCATGACTCTGCATTTGTATGTGACAGTACACGTCCCCAGCCCTCATGGTGTCCTCAGGCCATCGGCCACCCAGCCCCTGCCCACTACCATGCCAGCTCCAGAAGATCTGAGGTATCCCCTGTGAGCTTCACAATCCCAGGACTCTTCCACACTGGAAGGTGTTTCACAAGTCAGCTGTGCCAGCCAGAGATAAAACTTACCCTGTAGAAAGTCCTTCTGCTGTATATTTAGGGTTTCTGCTGTTAATAGTTTTTACAGGGCAACTTGTAGCTGCAGCAGGGTTTTGGTTACAGAGCGTTCAAGCAGGAGACGGCAGCCAGAAGCCAAACTGCAGGAAGGATTGCCAGGGATTATTGCAAATAATGAGCCAAAATGCTTTAATTCAGAGCATCATATTTTTAATGGCTCTTCTCAGGCTGGGCACTCAGAGCTGCAGCAATTTCGAAGAAGAAAAAACTAACTAATCCTTTGTACGAGGTGAATGACCATGTCAGACTCAGGCCTCAGACAGTTAAATGGGTGTTTTGCAAAATCAAATTAAACATCTCACTGTAGCTGGATAAGCACTCGGGGAGTTAGTCCACAGGGAAATTCAGAAATACCACATAACAGCACCTTCCAAAGAGTGGAAGGCATTTATTGTGAGAGAACAGTTTGGTTAGTTTATATGCAAAAATGATGCCTAAATTCCAGAAAAAGGAGGTATTTCCCTGATGAGCATAAACGTGAGAGGCAGGGGAGATGATGCTGAGAGGGAAAACATACAACCAGGCATCAGGCAGGCAGATCCTCCCCACCCTGATGCTTTTCCCCCAGAAAAAATCCAGCCTTGGTCTTCTCTTTAACTTCCCCACCCAAACCATGCCAGTGTGGAGCTAAGCATCTCCCAGGACCCTTCAATAGAGACTGAACCCCCTGCTCCTGCCTGCTGGTGACACAGGTTCTCACACCAGACTCCTCCCAGTAGGTTTTTAAGCTGATTTAAAGCCTAAACGTGGGGGTCTGGCTCCCCTCGTCTGCCCATCTCCACCCCAGAAGAAAAATCCTATTGCACCTTTGCACCTCGGGGCATAGTGAGATAAAACTTCTTTAGCTAAAGCACTTTGGACCGCTGCAGAGAGCGGATTCTGTGGCTAGCACAAGACTGTTTGCCCTGCTTATTGCAGGCACTTGAAAGCAAACACCAGCTTAGCTTTAAACGTGGTAGCAATATAAAACACACGCTTAAAGCTGAGCACGTGCTCACAGGCTCTTAAAAGTTACAGCCCAGAATATTTATTAGATATCTTCTCTCTTTGGGCATGAATACCACCGATTTAGACAAGTGGCAATATGTACCTATTTGTTAGATGGTGTTTTTCGGTGCTGCAAGGAATGAAGTGGTTGAGGATCAGCAAATATTATTTCAGGGGGGTGTCTTTATTAAAAAAAGGACTGGGGAGAAACACGTGGGCTGGTGCATAGAGGTGCTGCATTTTTCAGGCTACATTTCAAATGTCAGGGAAGCCCTGAAGCCGGCTTTATGCTGCTAAAGCATCCAAGAGGGTTTTCAGAGGAAACATCATGGTGGGCTTTGAAAACTAGAGAGAAAACAGGTTTAGTAGTTGAGCAGGCTATATTTTTCAAAGGAAGACCTTCTCCAAAGTTTCACAAGGTAGGGAAGGCATTACTTGTTTAGCAGCTATTTTCCAAATATTTTCAGAAGAAAATGGCTGTGGGATATGTGTTTAGTGTTTCAGTGTGGCTGCAGATGTATGGGCAGAGGACACAGCATGCTCAGGCTGGTGGTTGCACTGGGCCCTGGGAGCACATGAGCAAAGTGGGCATGCTAATACACCTGCAAAGAGTTTGTGTTTCTGGGCAAGGGCACAGGTGGGGGCTTCAGCTGTCCCTTACGGTGTCTTTTTCCCAGATGACTTCATAGTTATCTAACATCTCTCTCCTTAAGTTCATCAGACACCTGAAAAATGTGTAAGATTGTTTCTGGTTTTTAGTTATTGAAGAATATTGAAAACTTTTGCTAGGGAAGGTGAGGGGAGAAGCCCACTTTTTGGTCATACTACAAGCGTATTTTGTACAGATTTTTCCCAAAGCTCCACATTTCCAGGAGTGCTATCCTAATCTCTCAGTCCTCATTGCCAAACCTTCCTCAAAGCTGGGCAAGTCAACCCAACTTTCCCCATCTTTCTCTGTTGAAATACATTGGTCACACCTCATCCAGCTACCAAGGATGCCTCTGATCTCCCCCCCCACAGCTCTATTAGAAGTGTTATTTATTTCTGTTTTGCCTTCAGTCTCCGCGGTTCATTGGTAGACGTCAAAGCCTCATCGAAGATGCCAGGAAGGAAAGAGAGGCTGCAGCTGCAGCTACTGATGCTGCAGAGTCCACAGAGACCATTGTCTTTGAGGAGAAGGATGGGAGAGCCATGTTAAATCTCTTCTTCATGCTTAAGGGAGCCAAGACTTCACCACTGTCCCGAGCACTTAAGGTATTTGAGGTGAGTCTGTAACCTGTTTCACTAGACTCAAGGAACACACTATATTTTTCATGGTGGTTTTGTGAGAAATATCACTTGAGCCTACCAAAGAAGACTCAGACTAGGTCTGACTACTGCAAGGTATGAATTAATTGCCTGCGTGATCTCCCCACAGTCATGCTTCACTCATGCTCTAGCATGCTCTCACTAGGAATGAGCCCTACCTTTGTGTGGTAGTGCTTTTATAACACTCAGCTTGACTTTGTTTAATTACTGGAGTCAACCACACAACTAGACACCCGCAATCCACGTGTGCGTTGCTTGTAGCATACTCTGACAGCCCCCTCTACTGCTCAGCATTTCAGCTTCATGCACAGGGCTCTGATCCCACATTCAAAACACGCTGTGTGCCCTTGTATGGCTACAGAGCAAATCCCCCTTCCACAATACTGATTAGCTTCTGGGGCAAGGCTCTGCTAGTCTCTGATGCGTGTGGTAAAGGTTGAGTTAGTTCCCCCACAGGGATGTAGCCTGTAAATGGCTTTAGTACCAAGGGAAACTTGTAACTTATTGAGCTTTTTTTTCCCCTAGCTAGCACTACAATCTTGTGTTATCTAGGATCTCGGTATGATGAGTGGAAAGACTGAGATAAACACTAGCTATGTAAACAGTAATTAAAACATGAGAATTTGCATTTATTTTCATCCAGAAGGTTTCAAAAGAGTTTTGCAAACTGAGGGTCTGAGCTATGTTTTATCTACAGTAGTTTAATCTCATTAACTTCAGCAGTGGGAGGAGAGGACAATTTGTTCCTATTAATCAGTCATGTGGGTTGTAAGGTACCTCCAGATGTCCCTAGTCCAACCTTTTGTTCAGAGCAGACCCAGTCGCAGCAGGTTGCTCGGGGCTGTTTGTTGCACTTTGAGTATCACCACAGTAGAGATTCCATAGTGTCCTTGGACCCCTTTTGTGGTGTTTGACTGCCTTCATGGTAAAATGTTTGTCTTTTTCTTTTTTTTTTTTTTTCCTCCAATGTCCTTGCTTTCACTTTGTGTCCATTACCTCTTGTCCGCCCGCCGTGAGCTTTTAACATGAGCCTGGCCCTGTCTTTACACCCTCCCATCAGGTAGTAGTACACAGCAGTCTGATCTTCCCTGCACCTTCACTTCTGAAGTCTGAGCAAATCCAATTCCCTTCCTCTTTCTTCATATAACTTTGTGCTCCATCCACCTGTACATCTTGGCAGCCTTCCACTATACCTGCTACAGTATATCAATGTCTTTCTTCTATGGGACACAGAACTCCAGACGCAGTCTCCCTCACCCCAGATGGAGGAATCACTTCCCTTGACCTGTTGTCTACAGTCTTGTTATTACAATTCAGTATGTGGCTGGCCTTGATCATCACAAGGGCATGCTGCTAGCTCATATATTAATATACACAATTACTATATAACACCTTCTTCCCCACAAAATGCAACCATTACTGGGATAAAACCAGATCATGAGCAACATCATATAGCAAACCACTATCTAATGGCTGTAAACACACAAAAGGTGTGTTTGGGGGCTAAGTATTTCCCTGAAATCTGAAGGCATTCTAGTTATAGCCTATGCAGCACTATCTCTGATAATCTTGTGAAAAATGTTTCAGATCTTCAACAATTACAAAGCATCTTGCATCTTCTCTAAAAGGACTGTTGCAAGAAGAGTTGTTTTCTGGGCAACATACAGTTCTCATCTCAAGACCAAGAGAATCTCTAAGACATGCCTGTCAGACAAGAGTCTCAGCGTTATCATAGCTGGGTCTCCTTCCTAAAAGAAGTGTACAGCTGCCAGAGAAGGCATGAAAAATCCATCAGTGTAACATCTCAAATGCAACACACTGCTTAGCAAGTATGAAACATAGAAGTGTAGGCTCTTGTACTTGGTAGATTTTATGTTACAGTTACTCTATAATTTAAACAATTTTTAAACATATAGCAAGAAACAGGGGCAGTTTATGTCCAAATATTATTTCTTTCTCCTTGGAGCAAATTACTTGCTGCATCAAGATCTCTCCTGGTAAAAAAGCTCTTTGAGCTTGTCACAGAAAGAGCTTTAAAGATAATAAAAAGACAAGCATGTCAAGCCACAACAGAGAAAGATTCATTTCCCAGATCCCTCTGGCAATGCAGGTACAAGATATGAAAGCAGACGGGCATAATGACATTTGTCTCATCATGAACCAGGCTGCAGGGAAGCTGGTTTCACTCTGCTGTATGTGTTACATGCAGCCAAAGCATAGGTAATGCAATCACAGCTGTCAGATTAATGCAAAGGTATTGATTGTTGAGGGGACAATGTAATAGCGTAGTTGGTAGGTACATTCAAAAACACAATCCTAAATTTAATTTACCTGTGGCATCGCATCTGTTCCTTCTCATCTTTCTGCCTCTGATTAAAAAAATAGTGTCCTTTCTTCTACCAAAGATCTCCCAGAGACATTGGAAAGGTTGGGTCATTACCCCAGGACTTGGACTTGTACTGCCAGTTTTCACAGAGCTAAAGAAAATATCCAAAAAATCTAGCAGGGCCCTTTGGAAATCTATAGACTCCACTCTGTCTCCTTATTCTTTGGGTGAATGCAGTTCTGATAATGTGCCCGAAATCAACACTGCTAGAGTCTGGGCAGAGCTCAGCAATGGGCTGGACGTAGGCAGAGCAAATGTTCTTCTTGAACCTCTACCTCTGCTCCTCAAGAACACTTACAAAACAAAACATAACAAATCAGTTTCTCTTCCCTTTTTGATCATTTCAGCATTGGGATGCAAGTCTCACAGGGGTCTTTATATCGACCATTGTTGATGAGAGCGTGGCCAGACTCTTCTGATGTGGGGCATTAAGCAGCAATGAGATGCCCCCTGTATGATATGTATGATATGGAGTGAAATCCTGTTTCACAGACAACTATTCAACACATCTACCTGCAGCCTTTGCTTTTAAGCCATCCATCAAAAAGTGTTTGCTGCAGATCTACTTTGGCCATAAAACAGCAACTAGAAAGCCAATTCAGATATTATGCTGAAGTCTGTGTGTCCACCTGTGCGTGTGCGTAGGGAGTGAGCAAAGCCACTGTTTTGCTACTGACGTCAGACACTAGTGACGGCAGGCAAGGGGACCTACACATCCCTCGTGGGCCGGGCGGCGGCGGTCCCGCCAGTTCAGCACCACGGCCAGCGCCACCCCGCCTCCTGCGCCCGGGCAGCATCCACCCCTCTANTTTTGCCACCAGTTACCTCAATTATAACAATAATAAGGACAATAGGGACCACCCCACAAACCTATGCGTATGGACATCTTTGGAAAGTACCAGTGGGCATTTCAAGTGTCACAGACTTGTTTAATGCTTTTGTTCTCCTTTTCCATGTTCTACAAGACATTTGAAGCTAAAATTCACCACCTGGAGACAAGGCTTAGCCGAAAGCCCCGTGAAGGGACCGCTGAACTGGAGTATTTTGTGCGCTGTGAAGTCCACAGCTCTGACCTCAATACTTTCATTAGCTCCATCAAGAGGGTAGCAGAAGACGTGAGGACCACTAAGGAAGACAAATGTAAGAAACTTAAAAACTTTTTTTTTTTTGGTGTAGAGGCTGTGACAGAAATGGGGCAGATACGTGATTTTCACAGGAAAGGGGAAAGGCTACTGGAAGCTGAATCTAACCAAAAAAAGACTGCCTCAAGGTCACCTCCTTGCACACTTCTCTATAGAGTCCCACATCCATCCTTCACCTCCAGTCAGTTTTTCTCCTTCTCTTTCCCCACAGTTCACTGGTTTCCCAGAAAAATCTGTGAATTGGACAAATGTCATCATCTCGTCACCAAGTTTGACCCTGACTTGGACCTGGATCACCCGGTGAGTTAGCCTGTGTGGGCACACCCTTGCATTTGAATCCTGAGCCATCCCTGAGAAGGAAAGAGCTGGAGAACACCCATTCATGCAGCTGATCTGGGAACTGTATTGCAACCACCATCATGAGAGAAGTTGCTCCAGCCAGTGATGAACTTTAATGGGTTAGAAATTTAGTAGCTGATTAAAAGTCACGTCTCTGTTCCTATTTGTCATCCCAGGGCTACTCTGACCAAGTATACCGCCAGAGGAGGAAATCAATAGCAGAAATCGCTTTTCACTATAAGCAGTAAGTGTCTTTCCTAACAGCTATATAGGAATAACACAATGTCAATGCAGCCTATTGGGAAGTCATTGTGCTACTTGCATGAGACTTTTTATGTTTTATACCCCATTCAGCCTTGCCAGCTCCTTTTGTGTGGTGCTCCTCTCTGTGCACTCCAGTTTCTTCCTAATTTAAAAGTGTCTGCAGTCATTAATTCATATATTGATAAAGCCAGAATAAGCCTCCTGCATAACAAAAGCTGCGTATAATTCCATCAGACCTCTGACATCATTTTGAAATGTAGCATCTCTTTTAGAACGACATCTACGCTCAACTTCAAAGTTTCACATACTGAAAAAATTACCATATGCCTAGAAAATTTGTTCCGATGGTTCATTATCCTGGCTGTGAAATGTTTTCATTCCAAACTGAACTTTGGTAGCTTTAGCTTTCACCCGGTGGATTATACATCTTTCATCTGCTAGATAGAATTCTGCTATCAGATCTTTTTTTATTTGCTAAGGTGGCATTTATAGACTCTTAAGAGGTTCTCCTCTTAACTGTCTCTGATAAATTATGTAGATCCCAGTAATGGTCTCATCATTGTCTTATATAGAATTAAGACTATCTCTTGTACTCCTACTTAATACTCTCATTCTGATGTATGCAGTGATAGCACTTGATCTCTTCACTACAAGATCAGTCAGAGCTCTGATATTCAATTGGGTTTGTAAAATATTCCCTAGATCCTATTCAGTAACATTACCTTCCACTGTAGTGTCTCCTTCTCTAAGCAGGACTTTAAATATAGATTCCTGTAGTGAGCCTTGCAGAAAGCAGGCTATGGAAATTATCTGGGCCACCTCCTTGAGCTATCCATGCAACTGATGTGATCCCAGCATGGCTTACTGCTCCGTTCAGTTTCATGTTCTTTGCAAATTTGAAGCCCAGAATACATACATTAATGTTTTTATCCTGCACTAATACTAAATGCATGGAAAGTCACGGTGCCAGCAAGAACATCATAAGGGACCCAAGAGAAATGCTCTCCTAAAATGGTGCAGCCATTTAGGTTGCCATCTCTTGCATCTCATCTGCAGGTTAGCATTCATAGGCTGCTGTGCAACATCCCTTCAGGCTGTGAATGAACAGGAACTATGCTTTATCTCTAATATATGAATATATCATTTCTTCAAATACAGAACAGAAGGATTTAGGAAATACTACTGTTAATTATAATGTAGAAAAGGCAAAAGCCTTTTCAGTCTTCTGAAAAGAGAATGTCTTCTTCAGTTCCCACTTATATTAAGATTTGTTTTTCTTGCTGTCTTTAATCTGACAATACATTTTTCTGCAGCGCAAATGCATTTAGTTTTCCTTAACTGCTTTTATTTCCCAGCCACTGATTCATTCCCCCAGCCATCAGCTCCCTGCAGCTCAGGCACATGAAATTTATTTTCACACAAGGCTTCCTGTTTTTCCAGTGAAAAAGTATTTTGGCTGGAAAATACTATGCCTGCTAAGCTTTTGCTCATCCCTTGTTTACTTATAACCTCCAGTTAGTCTAATGCTTTTCTCTGTGTATTTGTTGCACCTGTACAAATGTCCTATTACCAGAGCTTTGTATTTCCTGTCACTTTGTTTGGTTTAAAGAAGATTGATCAAGATCATACAGAGCTTCTTCAAGGGGCTTCCTGCTCAATGGGGAGAGGAGCCTGGCTCACGCTCTGCTGCTGTCAGTAATGGTGCGTTTGCCTTGCAGCGGGGACCCAATCCCTCACGTGGAGTACACAGCAGAGGAGATTGCTACCTGGTGAGTGCTGATTTAATCCACAACCTTTAGTGGCTTCAGCACCAGAAGCTGGGAACTAAAACCTAAAGTGTTTCGGTGTGTTATCTTGAAAAAGGTATCAGGAGCACAAGCATCCTACTTCATGATTTGTTGTAAAAGCCACTAACTTGTTGCATGGTGTTTTATAGATGGTAGGGACTGCACACAGGAGAGCAAGCTGCCTCTAAAACAGTGATGCTCTGTCTCCTCCTCTCTTGGGGCTGCACCAAAACCACTTTCACTGTGCAAACCCCAGGAGTTTCCTCCCAAAGAGCTTCCCCAGAGAGTGAGTTAGAGCAATTTGGAGTCCCACTGAGTACTCTGACTCCTAAACAAGGTCACCTCCTGCTTATATTGACTGTCTTCATAGTGCAGCTTCAGGAACTAACTTACAGGGACTATATTAATTCCAGTTAATACCTTTTATATGGTCTTCTGACCTTCAAGGTCAGAAGTAGGTCTGTGCAGATATGACTGCTGATGTTGCAGACTCATTTGAATGCACATGTACATTTGCACAACCCTATGGACATGCAAAGAGACAGACTTAGTGTTGCAGAAGGCAAAGGACAAGAAGTCTGGAGGCATGAGCACTTGGTAGCATATAACCAGAGCACATGAGCAGCCAAGCCACTGAATGTCATCTCTCATCCTGAAGGAAGGAGGTGTACAGCACTCTGAAGAGCCTGTACCCAACCCATGCCTGCAAGGAGTACCTTGAGGCTTTTAATCTACTGGAGAAATTCTGTGGCTACAATGAGAACAACATCCCCCAGCTGGAGGAGGTCTCCCGCTTCCTGAAAGGTGGGTAGAAGCCTGGGATGGAGCAGAGAAAAGCCCAGGGGACCCAGCTCTGTGTCTGCCAGGGCTCCAACATGGTGGTGGCAGCAAGGGTGGGGAAATCTGAGCATGGAGGAGAACATGAGCTGAAATGTGGGACAAGAGCTGGTGGAGGTTTGTGCATTGCCCACAGATGAGAGGGTTGGACCCCAGGAGGCAGGAACTGCAACTAAACATGGTGGGCTACAACTGAAGGTCAAGCCCATCAAATGACCCCATTGAGCACCTAATGAACAGAAGCTTCCCCTTAGTAGGAGCAGAAACATTAGTTTTGGCACTGAAGGAGCCCTTTAGTTTCCAGCACTGAAGATTTTGCTTTCAGTGCTGGAAACATGGAATGCCAGCCCAACCTGTGAGCTGTACCCCACCATAAAGACTGCATGCACTGTTTCAGAGAGGACCGGCTTCCAGCTCCGGCCAGTGGCCGGCCTGCTGTCTGCACGGGACTTCCTTGCCAGCCTGGCCTTCCGCGTGTTCCAGTGCACGCAGTACATCCGCCACGCATCCTCACCCATGCACTCCCCCGAGCCGTGAGTACTGCCTGGCCCTGGCCACCAGCAATGATCATTTTGTTTTTCCCTAATGGGCAAACTATCTGCTGCTGACCATGTTTTCCTCCTTCCCCTGGGCAACGGCAGGGACTGCTGTCATGAGCTGCTGGGGCACGTCCCGATGCTGGCCGACAAGACATTTGCCCAGTTCTCTCAGGTAAGATGGTCATCTGCTTCTTCACCCCAAGAACACGAGACACTAGGTGGGAACACAAACTGACCTCAGTGTCACACTCCTGGCAAGGAGGACCAAAGATATTGCCTGAAGGAGAGTTTCTCCTCTCCAGTCTTCTCCGGGGTTTTCAGTGCACTGCACAGCAGCTGGGCACTGCTTTGCTAGCAGGGGCTACTGCAGAACACAACAACACCCCCCGGACCAGTGGTACAACAGCCTTGCCTCTGCTTACTCAATCTGAAACACATGACTGGCCACCTACAACCTTCTTGTTCTAGGATTCATATTGAACACAATGTTCAGGAACCCTAGTGGTGGGCCAAGAACCCTAATGCAGAGTAAAACTATCAGACTCTGCAGCAAAGCATTTTTAGTCTGAGCACAACGAACCCACAGGAGACACATGGCAGTTCAGGGAGACAACATCTGTTGTCTCAAGGCAACAAAGACAGAATAACCTGTGTGTAAGGGCCTCACACACACAGTCTTTTGGTAGTCATCAAGGAACAGGTGTGTTTGAAGAAAAGAGGGTAATGAGGGGTTTGGTGGTGAAGGAAGGGGGTCCCAAGAATGGTGGGTGGAGGAACCTGGAGGTGTAACGGGGCAGATGAAGAATGCCTTGGGGAGGAATCACTGGGCAGCAGGTGGAAGAGGCCAAGAATGAATGTGCAAAAGCAGCATTTAAAACAAATTGTTCCAGCAGAAACACTGGAAAATGTGAACAAATTCCCTGAAATCAGCTACGGAGCAGGCTATGAAAGATAGGAATTCCCAACAGAAACACCCTGGTATTTCTTTTACCCTCTCACCGTCCACAAAAAGAAAAAGCTGTTGTATGAAATTTCTGAACTGCTGACTGGATATCTGTACTGCGTGAAAATGAGAATTGATCAAACCCCCAGATATTTTAATGTATCTTGCTGCAAATCTATCCTGACATCTATCTCTTCCCTTGTCTTTCCAGGACATTGGGCTTGCATCTCTGGGAGCAACTGATGAAGAAATTGAGAAACTGGCAACAGTAAGCTTTTTCTCAACATCATGGAGGCCCCAACCTCTCCACCAGCATGTCTGTGGTACCGGGGGTACTGGTACAGCCTGGTGCTCCCACATTTGCCAGTTTAGGGTCTCCAGCCAAGCTGCCCCAGCCCTGCTGATGACTATGCAGAGCAGAGATCAGTTAAACAGCAGAGCTCGCTTGCACATTAACCCAGTTTTCACAGGCACCAGAGTATCAAGCATCGTATTTCTAACAACAGTGCTGCTGGGACTCTTTGGGATAGGATTAAATTACATCCGCTTCCTCTGGCTCTGCCTCAGCAAGGTGACCCGTCCTGCTCCAAGGGCACCCAGTGGTGGCACCATGAGTGTCTAGGCATGCAGGGGACCAGCCCAGGGACACAGTTTGTCTGTCCTGATGTGGCAGTGGTTTCATTTAGCACTCTGCTCCAGCAGTGATGGGTGCAGGGTAAGGAGGCAGGGGATTACCCTCCTTGCATTTGGTGGCCATGCCAGGCACCCATTCATTCAAACATCCCCAAACCCTCACTGCAGTGCAAGGGCTCAAAAGGGACAGGGAGATGAGGAGGAAGAGCTGTGTCCCCCATGTGTTTTTCTTTTTCTTTCACAGCTTTACTGGTTTACAGTGGAGTTTGGGCTCTGCAGACAGAATGGGATAGTCAAAGCCTACGGGGCCGGGCTCCTGTCTTCTTACGGGGAGCTCATAGTAAGTCTCAGCACAAATTATCTCTCTGCTCCAGACCTTACACTGAAAAACCCTTCTTCCTCTACACAGCTACAATGACTTTAGCTGATATGTTCTCCACCTCCAGCATGTATGCCCTCTCTGGTTCCCTTCATTTCATGCTGGCATTTTTCCATCTGTCTCCACAGCACTCCTTATCAGATGAACCAGAGGTGCGGGACTTCGACCCCGATGCTGCTGCTGTTCAGCCCTACCAGGATCAAAACTACCAGCCTGTCTATTTTGTGTCCGAGAGCTTCAGCGATGCCAAAAACAAACTGAGGTAGGATTGGGCACTGAGGGACACAAACCTATATCAAAACAGGGCTTGGCACCACAGCTACTTTCAGTTCAAGGTCTCCAAAGCACTCCAGAAAGAGTTCAGTTAGTTCTTTCAAAAATTTAGGCCTAAATAAGCATTCACCCATTTTTCACCTGTGGTAATTTACCAGTTCCCACAGGGCTCAGCTTCGGTATTATTTGCACAAGAGCCCCCTACAAATGGTGGTCTTGAGGGCTTGGATGCAGAGGAGTGGGATGGAGGGGGAGGCACTCATGGAGATAAGACTGAGGGAGTGAAAGAAAAGACAAATCTAGCTCATCTCCCTGGTTCTCACATGAAGGACTCAAACACATGCATTGTTCATCACATAAAAGTTTCAGGAGAGGTGTGAAGACCTGCTCAAAGTAGTGGTGGTCTCTGAATTTAGGAGGCAGAAAAATGTTTCTTTCTGAGCAGCCACCACACAACTTACACATCTGTCACTTAGCCAGCAAAAATCCCAGACATTAGTAGTTCATGCACAAACAAAAAGATTTGCGTGACATGGATAGATTTATCCTGGGGAGGAAAGGGAGCTTTTGCCTCCTAGTCTGGTTAATGTGGATTAGTATCCCACTAGTGTAATTTAGTTTCCCCATCACATGTGACTGCAAAGAGGATGGAGACTGCAGAAGCAGCTCTATGCACAGATGTCAGTTCAGAATAACATTTTCTTGGCCAGAACCAGAATCACCTACACGAGGAAAGCTCAGTCCTGTCACATTTAGCTGCCAGAGGAGATTTCTGGCTACACCATTTTGCCTTAGTTTAGGGAGGGCATGGGTCGAGACTAGGCAGCACACAACATGCATGACTTTGCACATCCTGCAGGTGGGGTATTTCACATAAATATGGCAAGGACTGCTATATTTCAACTTCTGATTTTATGACACTCACTTGCACCACTCATGTAACCCAGAGTCCAGCTGCTCAAAAGCAAGCACCTGGGAAGCCCATCCTCACACACACAGCTGCTTTAAAAAAAACATCCAACTGTTGGCTCATGAGTCATTTCCTCGCACTTAAAATGGAAAAAAAATATACCATATAGTCAAGATTAGGCTATAAGGCTTTGGCAGTGACAGGCACTTTAAACAATCCCCTTTACAGACCACACAGATGTTGCCCTACAAGGCGAAAATATTAAAATGCCCGTATTATTTGCATTACTGGCAGCTGCCCCCATGGGCCTGATCGCCAATGTTATCCCTCAAGAAAAACTCTTTTCTTAGAGAGTTTTCCAGGTTGGACACACACCCTCAGCACCCTTCCAGGCACCCACAGAGACCTGAGCACTTCACCAAGGTGTCAAGTGAAAACACTTGTGCTGAAGGCAAGTTTCTAACCACTAGCAGAGGAAGGGTGTGGAAAGTCCAGGCAGCTGTGCTAAGGGGCAGCACTGCAGGTGATCGCATTAACAAGCTGGCTGAGATAAGCCACATCTTTCAAGAAGCAGACTGAGTTTGCAGAAAACCCCTCCATTTGCATTCATTTTCCTTTCCCTGCAGCACAGCAGCCCCCCTCAAGCACCAGCCTGCAGCTTTGGCTACATTACACCCGGTCTTCTCAGGAGCCAGTGGGGTTTTCACCCCAAATCCCAGTAATTCAGGGCTGGGCTTCCTCACAGCACTCAGAACCATCTGAGGAAGCAGTGCATTTCCCTCTTCGTGCAGACCCACGGTAGCCACAAGAGGGTAGCCTAAGCTAAACAATTCAGGAGCAAAAGGGTGAAGCCTCAACAAGGAACACGCCTGCCCCAGTGCTTTTTTCTCCCCACATCTTTCCAGGCATATTCAGCATGAGATTTTAGCCATGAGCACCCACATTTAGATACCCAATTCAATATTAAGAGTCACAGAAGAAAAAAAACACAAACCTACCTTGTCAAGCATACGAATGTTAGCCTCTGAGCTGAACGTGAGAAACCTTCCCTTGATTTGTTTTCACCATCACCTTCATGAGCACTTGGCCATGTTCTTCTCTGTTAAAAAGGTGACAAGGTCTTGCTCTTGAGATGCATCATGCAAAGTCAAGCTTGTCACTGAGGTTCAGGCTCCAGCTGACCTTGGGAACAAAATAATGCAACTTTGCTCAGCTACATGACTCTGGTGATGTTATTCCCACCCCCTTGCTCAGGTCTGTGCTGCTGCCTGTCAATCCTATGTTTAACATGGCCTGCAGCTAGCCATCCCCTCCCCAGGCAGAGATTAGTAAATAAGCGAATGTCAGACAGGATTTAGGAATCTAATACTATAATATCACAGGTTTTCCCTGCAATTAGCTTCTAAATCTCCTTGGCATTTTTGAAAACAAAAAAAGCAATTAAAGTAGAAAGTGCCTGGAGATAGCCACAGGGGAACAAGTTCAGTGCACCCTCCAGCTTAATGCAAGCCCACACTTTCAGCTCCACGAAATCCACAAACTCAGCGTCCTTACTGCATAGGAGTGATCTCAGCTACCCCTGTAGCCCTTTAGTGAAGCTGGAAAGATGGGAAACCAAAGCTTTCGTGTTAAGCCAGATATTCTGCCTAAGGGAGGCATTAACCTCTTGTGATTTGGATGAGTGGTGATGGGGAGGAGAAAGAGGAGGGTAGGAGCCAGGCTCAGGACCCATCTCTTGTACCAAGCCCTCTGCACCCTTTCCTTGCAGGAGCTACGCAGCACACATCAAGCGGCCCTTCTCAGTGAAATACGAGCCCTACACCCACAGCATCGAGCTCCTGGACAGCCCCCAGACCATCTGCCACTCCCTGGAGAGCGTAAGGGATGAGCTTCACTCGCTGATTAACGCGCTCAATGTTATCAGTTAATATGAGAACTGGGCTCTTCCCTTCCCCTCTTCCCTCGCAGCCACAAAACCACCCTCACCTAGTTCCCAGACGGTTACTTCTACCTGTTTTCTCCAAACATTTGCACTGCTGCCTGTCACCATGCTACTCCGATAGTTTGCTACGTTGGTATGCAGGGCCAGCTCAAAGGAGGGTAGAAGGAGGGACCCAAGGCCTGCAGGCATCTTGGGTAGGTTTTCTATTGAGAAGCTTGGCACAGACTGAAAGCATGGGCCAAGCTACAAAGTTGAAGTCAAGAGTTGTGCACTAAGCTCCTGGGTGCAAGGAAGAGGAGGAAAGATACTTTATTAAAAAAAAAAAAAAGAAAAAAACTATTTTTTGCAGTTTGAGAATAAACTAACCTGCTTTTTTAGTTCCAAAGCAACTCCTTATAGCAACTCCACAAGTGACCACTGATCTCCAGCACCACCTGCCTCTTAGAGCCCCCTGTATTTAGGAAACATGGAGCTGCTCTAAAGGCTCTTCTGCCTCAACCAACCCCATGAGATTAAAAATTTGAGCTCCCAGCCTCTCCTCAGCTTCTTGTGCAGAGGCTGCGATGAGCATTGGAGCTCCCCTGAACCTCTACATCAACCTAAGCCAGGAGCTATTTACCTGACAGAGAGCAGCCCCAGTCTACCTGCATCTTCCTCAGCACAAGCACCACAGAGCAAGCCCTGGCCACCCCTAGAGCATGAGCAGCAGCTCCAAGCCTGCTTTTAAAAGCTCCCACACCTGGAACCATGGCAGCCTGGTTTGCCATCACCAAGGCCTGGCTCTGTAGCTTCAATTGACACCTTACGCCTCCCACTTCTCACCTTGACAGCCCCACCTGTGTTGCAATTTCCCTGATGAGGGGTCAGCAAGGGGGACACACAGATCACAGCCAGCTGTGCTGTTGGTGCTCAGGAGCCCAGCTGTCATCGCTCACAGCAGATAGCAGTCACAGCTGTTGATGCTCATGCGTGCTGGTGGCCTTGGGCAGCCTTGGTGTCTCAAGTTTATTGGTTCTTGCACTCGTGTCCCTTGGGAGAATTTCACACGCTTTCACTTTTCCAGTATTACACAAATACAGCATCACCTTCTTCTTAGATATCCTAACATCACTGTCACCCAGTGTTGCTCAGGTGCACAACTAATGCTATTGCTGGTCATTTCTGACGAAGCCAACATATGATTAGGATGCTCAAACGCAGTTTCGTCTAGCTTTCACTGCTGATATAAATGGCTTGATCTGACCCAAAGCTCTCAGTTTTCCTCCCCCTGCTTCTGCCCTTCTTATCTTTTTGCGGGCTGTCTCACAACCGAGCGGTTTGCTCAGAAGTGTGGCCCAAGGTTATGCAGCTGTGCAGTATCAGAGCTGGACTTGGGATGCGCGGAGGCAGCTAAACAGCTGGGGGGACAGCAGAGGGGGGAATTACACGTAGTCATTCACATTGTCAGTTGTTACATTTCTGTATAGGCTTTTAGCATCCTTATCCACTGTATATGGATTTTCATCATTTTTTCTTTAAAGAAATGCATGGCTTAGTGGTTAAATTTTGGCTATTAAACAGGTATCCTCCAATACTTATAAATACCGTTACCCTTCAATGTTACCTCTACTGTAGCTCAGTCAAAATAGCTTACGATTCATTATACTTTATCCCAATTCAGACCTTCATTTACATATGTTTAACCCTCAATTCTCTCAAGTTTTAACTACTTAGCTGCTGACAACACATAGTCTCCCACCTGTTTCAAAACCTTCTTTCTGTTTCCTCTTTTATTTGACCCCCCTCCTAAATTCCTCCAGCACTCACACACTTGCTTAAAAGAGCATTACAGAAATCAGCAGGTTGACACTAGGTCTAGCTGCTTCTCTCTCCTCAAGAGGATTGTCCCATAAATGAATAAAACTACAGAGTTCATTCAGTTATTGTAATTTTAGAACATTTTTCCAAAGCTTCAGCTATGATTTCCCAATCTGGGTGGATTCAGATCTTGAGCTGTAACTCTCAAGGTTCCCTTAAGAGCTGTAACAATTTTTAATTTGGGTTCTTAAGTTATTACTATTGCATTAAGTAGCTGCAGCAAGCTAAGCGAGGCTAAGGCAGGCTAAGTCACAGGTTAGCTATATCGCCATGAAAAAGATGCTGGTCTAGTCTCGAAACCCATAAAGGTCTGAGGGTGGTCGCCTCTGATTCTCCAAGGCACTTTACAGTCATTATCTGCCTTGTTAAATGTCTATAATTAATGCAATGTATAAAAAGAACAAAGCTGTTAATATGGAGTGAGGAGCCAAGTTAAAAATTCTTGCAAACTGCCGGAGACCTCAACTCCTCCGCCTTGCCTTGGAGTTTGCATCACTGCACCGTGACTCTCTCAGCTGCTGCTTGCTTGTGGGGCTGTAGTAAAATCTGTTGCCCTACGAAAATAGAAAATAAGCAAAGCTTGAAGCATAAACCAGCTCTGTTAGTATGCAAGCATATAAACAGCTCTGCTGTGGCTGCACACGCCAGCACAAGTGAGCGGCTCCCCCTTGCTTCTGAGAGCTGGGACGATGCTGGGCAGGCTGGGCGCTGGGGGATTTTCTTTGTCCGTGCTCTTGACAAATTCGTGACTGATTCCAGAATGACTTGGCCCCTTAGGGAGACATCCACGAAACATGAACCTGCTTGTTGCAGGTTGCCCTCATCTATTTAATATCTTAGAGGACTTATCCTATTAGTAACATAATAGGTCCTCTTCCATTTTGTCTCTAAGGCTTGTTCCTTTTTATCCAATTTCGGATACATTACTTGGACCCTTACTTCATAATCTATGTATGAATTTTATTCTGCCTTTCACATTTTCCCTACTCTTCCCATGTTGCTTCTGAACCTTGATTTCTTCCTTATCCCACCCTAATGTTTTAGAGTCTTGGACACAGAGCCACCAAGGAACAGGCTAGCCAAACAAAATATGGGAGGGTAGTAAACCAGTCCCTAATTTGTCACTGCTTCTTAAAGCTACTGATATCAAGGGTAATTTTTCAGCCCATCATTTTGGATATCATCCTACAATTATCTTTACTCTATTTTTAATAGCCTGACTCATTCTTTCTACCAGTCTGGAGGATTGCAGGTGGTAGGGTATATGCAGCCTTTGCTTAATCCTCAGGTTACTCATGAGGACTTGAATTGCTTCATTTACAAAACCCCCTCCTTCATCTCATCCTATCCCAGCTGCTGTTTCATACCTATGGACAATCTCCTTCAACACCATTTTTACAGTTACAGTGGCTCTATTCCTTTTAGTGGGAAAAGCCCCAACCCATCCTGAAAAGATACTCATGATGACAAAGAGATACTGATACCCCTTTTTAGTTTGTGACAGTTTAACTGCATGATCCATTTGTAGTATTTGCCGATGTCCTTGGTTAACTAATGCAGTAGAGTTGGCAGCTTTCTTTTACTATTTCTCTTTTACATCATTGCACACCTCATGCAGTTTTTATTTGTGTCCTCTATTTCTTGCTTTGTTTGGGGCCAAATATAAATTCCTTGCCCTCTTTTTAGAGTACCCTGTACTCCTTTATGTAACGTTATGACAGTCTAAGATGATTTGCTCTCATTCAGCCAGCCACAGTATCCATCCCTTCTTCTCTTCTAGCTGATTCCTGGTTGGGGCTGCAGTAAATAAACTTGGAATCAATTTATCTGCTTGCTCATTAAATTGTTTCTCAGCAATGATTTCAGTCTTCTTATGTGCTTTAACATTCTTTACATATATTTTATTCCCACTCTCCCCCTAGGCTTGTAAAACAAACCTCCAGTTTTCTTTGTGGGTGTCCCACTATCTGCTTGCCATCACCCTTCTCCTTATCAGGCATCCAGGATTTTATGTCATTATCAACATGGTAGATATCTGTAAAGAGATATTGGATTTACGTCTTTTACTGATTTCTATGACAGCCTGTGCTTTTGCTCCTTGGCACAATCCTTTCTCTAGTTTCCCTACTATTTGTTCCCTCATTCCACTAATAGCAGTATCCTGGATTATTTTTCCTCCTTGTTCAAGCTTAGCACTCCTATGAGTGCATGGGTTTATTACTGGTTTCCTTTCAAAGGACAATCACACTTTAATCCATTTCTTCTCTTTAAAGAACAGAATATGAGTAGATTGGGATGCAACTAAACTATCAATAATGAAAGGTTCAAGGATCATCACAGCCCAGACCAGGCTTGCTCATGGCCAGGGAAATTTTGGTCTGGCCGCTGGAGAAGAGAGGACCCATATGCTATTGGTACCCATTTTCCTTCACTTTTTTTTTTTTTTTTGTAACAGTACCGCTCCCACAGAATCAGCTCATGCTTAAATTCTTATTATGAATGACTTTCTTTCAACTGGGTGTTTAGTGCAGGAGCTTTTCAAGCAGCTTATTTCACTTCAGGTAAAGTGTCATCGTGCTCCTTGCTTCAGTTCCATTCCTGACTCTCCTACTGTAATTTTCTTTATGCTCTGATAGTACTAGCAAAGTTATAGATATGGCACCACAAGAAATTAAATCTTCCCAGTACTTTTCAGAGTTGGGATTGAGTAATGGGAGTCTTTATTTCACAGAAAGTTTAAGCTTCTTAGCATCGATCTTCTCATTTCACCAGTTCCAATTCCCCAGCAGTTAACCTGAGGTTGCATTAATTGTGCCATACTCAAATTGACTTTAAATCCCATTTGGTCTATTAATTTTAAAACTCAGATACTTCTTTCTTGTACCTCTTCTTCTGTAGCTGCAGTCCCTAGAATATCATCCACATAAGATAATTTCTTTTCTGTGTCCTCTGGAGACCATCATTCAAATGCTTTCCTAACACAAGGATGTGCAGCAGGGCAGGTGCTTGGCCCTGCGGGATGCAAGTAAAAGTATATTGTTTGTTTCTTAATGTGAAAGCAGCTCTCTAAATTGGTTCTTCCCCTGCATTTTGCCATATGGGAGTTAGCTGTGAATTGCAGGGGTGCATTTTTGCCACTAGATCTCCTAATTCATCCCGTGTCCAAGGAGCCTGACTCAGAGTCGTGGCTGCCAGGGGCCATGGAGATACTTGTGCTCTGCTGGGGTGGGCATGTGGCCTCAGGTCCTGCTGATATTCGAGCAACTTCCTGTCAATTCTTTAAAGGCTCTCCATCTTCCCCAGCTTATGGGTTAATGCTAATGCTGTCACTTGCATCCTCATCTTACCTATCTGCTGGGCAAGTTAGTTATATGCACTCCTCAAGGAGGTGCCCAATGTGTGATGAGTAAAGGTTGGTGGAACACATGCTCTAATCAACCAACCTCTTCATTCCCATTGAATTCAAAATGTGAAGCAGTTTCTCTAAGTGCTACAGCAGTGCTTTCTTTCAGTGGCTTAATATCTGCAGCTACCTGCCTTGGAGTCACTTTCGTCATTGTAATAGCTGCAGCAGTTTGTTCTGCCATACCTGCCTGTCCCAGGATGGCAGTCGAAGTTGGTGTGGGATATGCTGCTATTCTCAGCTTCTCTTTCTTTTCCCATTTGTTCGCATCATCCCTGAAATCATCTTCCTCTGATGGTTCCCAGTCCAGTTCTCTCCATCACTTCCTGCAGATACAGCAGTTATTTTTAATTTTTGCATCCCAATCTGCTTTTATAAGTGTCTAATTTTAGCTTCGCATTTACTATGATCCTTTTGAGCTCTCCCTTGCTCCAGGGTGAATCACGGCACTATATATGTTAATCCATCCACTTCTGCAGTTTCTCTCCCTTTTTCTAAATTCATCTGCTTCCCTAATTGCCATTGCATCTCCTTATTGCCTTCTTGGGCCACTAGATGGTATTCCTTTTCTAAAGACAAACTTATTATAAGTTACTTGATAGACCCTTTTAAAAACACGGTTTTCACACTGGAGCAGTTGATATTCTGGTGTTGCCTTGGCTCAGCCAGCTCAGATTGTTGTTACTGCTTCCCATAACAGCCCCTCTAACAGAGACAGCATATCCTCGAGTCTCACTCCATGCTCTCCTGTATCAGGGAACATTTGGCTTGTATCACCCATCGGCTTCCTGTGGGCTGCAGCGGCACCAGGAGAGGCGCCCACAGCCCGTGCTGTAATCTCTGATATTGTTGGGATTTCCTGTAGCCCTCCACTATTCCCATTTTTAGGCTTTTTCCTGAGTCTTGTTATTTTTTCCCAAGCTTTCAATTTCATCTTAAGGTATCCCTTACGTATTGTGTGCAAGGCTGGTTGGATTTAGAGAGTTGCTTTGGGAGCACAATGGCAGCGTTGAACAAGGTCACTCCAAAGACATGATTTTGGTGAGGACGTATGTGTGCCCCAGTCACACACTCCACCAAAATATGTTGTAAATTCCCTTTTCCTGACAGTGGAGCAGATGGGTGGGATTATGTGGGTGCTTAGAGCTAAGCAAGAGCTCATGTCCTTTGGGTTGGGTCATGGTAGCCTGTATGCTGTTCCCCAAAATGTGGCTGTGAGCTCTATGAAGAAGTGACCAGGAGAAAGTCGAGGTGATGGTAGGTGAAGCATGGGCTGGGCAGGCAAGGGAGGAAGACAGGACAAAAGCCTTCCTCTGAGCCAGGCCCCAGCATACCCTCCCAGTGTGTCCCAGTGCGTCCCAGTGCCTCTCTAAGCGGTCTCTGCTGTTGTCACTGCTGCTGCTGTGGATGGATCTGTCTTTCTGTCTCTCTGCATAAAGAAATATGACACAGAATTATTTTTCATTTTGGAATCGTGCTGCTGCTGACATGATATTAAGAATAAAGAATATATTTCTGGTCTAGCATCCTGAGTTTGGCTCTTGTATCCTTCTGCTTCCCAGCTCCAGGTCTGCGTCCTGCCTGCAGGTGCTACGCAAAATACAGCCTGGGGCCTGTTAGGGCAGGAGAACTGCAACTTGCGCCTGTGCAAAATGTGAACTCAGAGGTGGAAAATGATCCTTTGTTTTGGTGGACGAGCTGATCAAAGCCTTTCTTTGCCAGGATATTACTAATTGCACAATTATGCATGGAACAGTAGTTGGGAGGTCTTTTTTTTAAATAGTAACACAACAGGGGTCTTGCCTTCACTACATGCTTTCTCTCCGAGTGTTTCCCACTATTTCTGTTTAGTTCCAGTGCTGTGAATAGTGGTGTATTTATTTCAGCACTGGGAAGATGCCTTTAGTGAAGGTTGCAAATGGGTTTTCTGCCTATGCAGGAGCCCTCTCTGTGTAGCCTGATCAATACAACCCTCTTTGAAGTTTCTGTTGGACCAGGGGGACCTCAGCTCCAGGAGATTATAGAGGAAGATGCAGGGATATGGGCAACGAGTGCTTTATGCGCCTCTCTGCAAAAAAGTCGCTCGAGGAATAGAACTAGGTAAAACTGAAGGTAATCCTCTGTGATCACAAAATATATAACTGACATGCCCTCTGGCAGTGGGGATACTCGCATTTTTCTGAGGCATTAAACATAATCTGGATTGCAGGTGACTGGGCTAGGCAACCTTGGTCCTAAATGTATTGAACACCCTCCTAAAAGTCATTAGGGATGGATCCTGCTTGCTTAAGCATAGGGGCTATTTTAGATGACCTAAGCTATTTTCTGCATCCATGTGGGAGCAGTGGATGGGACACAGGGTGCCCAGGGGCCAGAATGGCCCCTAGAGACCATGAGAGATGCCCAAGGCCACATAAGTGTTTCCTACTCCAGAGTAATCCCTATGTTTAAGGAAACAAATTCCATACAGTGCTACCAGCTTGGCTTTTACAGGAAAGCCCAGCTCTTTCTCTGGTTAAATCCCTTCCAGAACAGGCGATAGAGGTGGATTAATGCATTGCTGACACAGGTCTGGACCATGCATCCAGGCACCCCAGCACTGTCTGAGAGGGAGTTCCCTCATTTAGGACTTGTAAGGATGCCCTGTATCTTCATAGCGCTCATTAAAGTGTTACAGCTGTAATGAATTCATCTTCATTACACGCCTGGGAGGTAGAGAAGTGCTCTTGTCCCTGTAAAAGGCTGACAGATAAAAGGAGGCAGAGAATCACAGAGACTCAAACCAGGCACAGAGCCTGAAAAGTAATTACATGCCTAAACAGCTTTGGGAAGAAGTGTCTAAGTGGCAGATCTGGGGCTTGAACCTCTATCAGCCCTCTCAGGACCCAATCTTTCTTCTTGTGCCGTGATGCTACGGCTCAGAAGAGCTCAATTATTTACAGATCCTA
Source organism: Anseranas semipalmata (assembly GCA_013399115.1). Taxonomy (NCBI): domain Eukaryota; kingdom Metazoa; phylum Chordata; class Aves; order Anseriformes; family Anseranatidae; genus Anseranas; species Anseranas semipalmata. The sequence goes on from VXAA01001407.1 coordinate 950,228, forward strand.
TAGTGGCAGGTATGCACACATGTCCCTGTCCCCCAGAGATGGGAATTGATTTGGATAGGGCTGTGGCTGACCTGAGCTGTCATTTGTACTTCTAATCCAGCTCAAATCAAATATTTTTTCCCCAGGGACCAGACAAGGTACTGCACTTTCCACTATAGTGGAAGAATTCATTTTAATTTTTCCTACATTTGTTAACTACATTTTTTTGGGGGGGGAAATGCAATTTTCTAGAGGAAAGTCAATCTTTTGCCACTTTTCTGGCATGGCCAAAATCTGAAAGGTTCAGAAATTGCTTGAAAACCAGTTGGGAGATTTTTCGGACTGAATCTCACTGAACAGACAGGCTCACAAAGCTCAGGTAAAGGCTCTGCTTTAAAAACCTGTGTGACAGCACCCCTGGTGTTGTGCTCAGGCAGCTTTGCGGAGCTCCCATTGCGCAGCTGCTGTGGCTGGCGGTGGCAGAGAAAGAACATGAGCGTTTGGAGCTTGGACACTTTTCATCCTTGCAAGAACATCCCTCCAAATCCCCTCTGTGCAGGGCATGGGTCCCGGTCTAAATTTCTAATACACAGACCCCATATTCACAATACTTCCCCCTGCTCCAACCAACCTCTGTCATGTGCTCCTACAGGTGATGTTCATGGGTTTAGCTTGGGATGGAACAACTGGTTTTGAAACTTATTTAAAACATAGGTTTGAATTCAACATCAGCCACAGGGACACAAGGCTTAGAGGTGAGCTCCAGCCCCTGATGTAGTCACGGTCCATCCTCATTGATTTTCCTCAAGGGACAATGATGCAAAATCCGTTATTTTACTCCTGGCATTAATTATACTGTGTCTCTTTGTGATTATTTTCTCTGTCAGCTCTCTGGGCACAGCAGGGTGAATTGATCTACAAAATATTTGCAGGGATGGTGGAGGATTAAGTATCTCACACAGATAGTTCAATGCAACAGTTGTTCCTCAGGACTTTGGAGAGAAAAACAGGGTGGGGAGAGGGAGTTGTTCATTTTCCTTCCACTAAGGTCAGCTTTAAATAACTCTCCCACCTCCCTCTGAGGCCGAGACAAGATAATAAGGACAAAAATGTCAGAGCAAAGCACGGGGGCCCCTCTATTTACAGCAAAGGCCAAATCGCTAACGAACAGATCAGAGCTTGCTTTCCAAACACCGATAAGCGGCAACTTTGAATTAACGGCCCCGGTTCCTCTGCTGCCGTAAATCAGCGTGACCCTGACTGCCCGCGGGGCTCCGTGCAGGAGGAGGGGGCTGCTCGCCCCTCCCGGCCCCGGAGATCCATGTGCCTGTCTCCGAACCCCCCCTTCCCCAGCCCCGTAACACTAACAAGCCTTATCAGTAGGATTTACACCTCCTTGTCTAGGAACCCCTAGGCAAACCTGCGAACCAGTTACCGGTGTGCCTCCAGATCCTGAAAGTAGCTTTAAGTGCTCCAAACGATCCACTTAGTCAGGGATAATTAACAGCATCAGAGCCGGGAGCCCCAAAGTGGCAGCGAGGAGGAAGGAGGAGGTTTATTCCAGAAAACGGTGTTTCAAATCTTCCTGTTGAAACTCAGCAAGGGCTGTGAGAGAATGAGTACGCTGTCCCTCAGTGTCCTCTCACCGTGTCACTTACAGCCCCTGATTTTATCATCAGGGAAACCATGGCAGATGTCCATCGTGCACCCACAGCCACAGAGATGAGCAGTGGCAGAAGACACGGAAGTATCTGACATGGTAATTTATTTTCCATCTGTGGGACCACTTTATAGCAGGGGACAAATCCAGTCCAAGCAAGCAAAAACCATCCCTTCATTTTTTTTTTTTTCTTTTCTCTTTTACCACCTTGCTGCATTAGCCGGTTATAGCACCCAGCACTTTCTGCTATGTCTGCTGCTCTCTGGTGGCCTGCCCATGCTTTCCAGCATGGTGGCTAAGGACCAGGTTTTCTCTTCTGTTTTATCAAAGGCTTCTCCAGGTTGTTCATGTTTTTGCTTTCCAAGTGTTGCCTATTGCCACCTGCTGTGCATGCCCTGCTGGTGGCACCATGAGACTTTACTGCCTGCAGTTTTGGACACTGGAGAAAACTCCCTGATGGACTCTGTGCCCCTCTCATGGTCATTTTCTGAGGACCAAGTCAAGATCTTCTTTGGGTGCTCTCACAGACTTCCCCAACTCTGATCCATAAAGAAGGACAGATATGGTATCAGTGCTGAAAATGTGTATTTTTGGATTGGTGCTGATCAGGCTGTTTTTCCAGCCCTTCTCAACTCCGTGGAATTTATTTGCTGCTTTTGCTCTTCATTACTTGTCCTCTAGCAGGGTGTCATCACCTCTTCTAATGTTTCTCTATCTACGCCAAGGATTACTTTTGGGCCATTAATAGCCACAGATTTCATCTTGTCCTCATTGATAAACAAACCGATTTGTTCTGCTGTGTCTGCTAATAGCTGTGTCTAGGAACTATTAGCAGCTCTTAGGTACTATTTCCACCTCTACCTTCTCAAAAAGTCTGTGTCCAGTAATATTTTAACAGGGTTAAAAAGAGCGTACCTGTTTTTTCAGTCTCTATATATAACCTTGCATTTGCTCTTCCCAAGATGGATGGGAAAGATTCTGGGAGCTTTACTCTAAAGGTCATTCAATTCAGTCTGTTTTGCTCAGATGGCTGCACCTGTGGGAGGTTTGAATTTGCAGAGGCCAAGGGGGCTTTGAGAGGTCCAGCCAAACCCATTTGCAGGGGTTGGGGTCCCAGGCGAGCTGGGCTGGCCTAAAGTTGGGGTTTTACTGCTGAGAGGTGCAAAGTGCTCAGGAGGGGTGGACAGAAGGTTTGGGTCACAGGAAGGTGTTCTCAAAGCCACAGCACAGCTGGGAAACTCCCCTGTCTTCTGATGAAAGCTATTGGTGCTTCAGAGTGGCTCCCTGGAGCATCTTCTACCAGCTAACTGCGTCTCCAGATGTACTCACAGCCTTCTCCGAGTTCTTCTGGAGCCACTTGGCTGTTAAAGGTTAACCCAAAGATGATGGACGCTGATGGGACAAACCTGGTTGGTTACACTGGGTTTTGGGTTACACCCTCCATTTCATGAATCAACCCTTTGTGCTCCAAGCAGCTAGATAATGTCCCTGGCCTGGAAGAACCTGGAAAATTGTGAAACCTGCAGTCTGGTAGGAGCATCTCCCTTGGGCCCCATGGCTGGAGGGGAGATGGGGACAGCTCGCAAGCCCTGCACCCAGACGGCCGCCCAGATTAGTTTATAGAAGGAGCTGGGATAACGTTTATCCCAGTGAGCAGCCCCCTTGTCCGCTTGCACAACGTCCCTTTTGAAGCAAGGGCATCTCTCATTGTGTGGCTCCAGATAAGCCTCACCCTTTGCTATAGCAGCCCCCTCTCCCCTTGAGCCCACGGCGGCTGCCCCACCTGCGTGGTGGGGCCACCATGTATCTCTGCAGGCATCGCAGGATTTGGTTGCAGGCATTCACATGATTAAGCACCCTCCTCAGTGCCGGGTTCCTCTCCTTGCCCTTCGCCTCCTTTTCCTTCATCTTGAGGATGGGAACTGCAAAGGAGCCACCAACAAGGACAAGGCAAAGCCACCCTAGGAGTGGTGGCCAGTGTTTTGGGGACCCCGGGTGCTCGCTAAGCACTTGTCCACCTCCAAACCTGACCTTTGCTTTCAGTAAAACTTGCACAAACTTGTAATCGTTAACTAGGTCCCCCATAATGGGCTTGTTATTTTTGCAGGACAGGGTTCGAAAATGCGAGACATCTACAGTAGTAAAGATTTTATTGTGCTGGCAGCAGACTGTAAAACTTGATTACATGACACCAGGGATTGCCTAAACCTTGTTCCCACTGATGCAACTGCCTGGGGTTGGGGGGATGTGAGCAAGGGAGCAGGATTCAAGTCACGTCCAGAGGTGGTTTAGCACGAAGGGCAGGAGCCAGGAGCAACCCACTTCCACCCAGAGGCTCCCACCTTCAGCCAAGTGAGCCCAACGTGGAGCTGAGGAGCAGGGGCTGAGCGGGGTTCATCCAGCCAGCTGACATGATGGAGAGTTGTTTGTCTCTTCTCATGCTTTATCATGTGAAAATCACAGGGAAGCCCAGCCTGGGAGGAGTGGGATGAGATTTTGCAGTAGAAAAAGATTTTCCATTGAGAACTGGGCTCCCCTGTTGCCCCCCTCTCTCAGTTGGCTGCTGACATGGGAGTTTTCCCCCTAAGACAAAACTTTCCACAGTTTATATCCATTTCATATCTGTTTATATCACTGCTAGCATTTTTCATATTCCAAAGGCCCATTTATGGTTAAAAAAAAAATGGTTTTCAATAAATAATCAAAGTTATCATATTTTGGAAGGGAAAAAAATCCTAGTAGGAAATTTCTGCAGAAAAGTTTAACTTTGAGCCAATGGGATATATTTTCCTTCCAGAAGTCTTCTGGCTTAATTTTGCACCCACACTACAGCAAGCCAACAGGGGTTTCTGAACACTCAGCTATCACCAACCCTTCACCTGTTTGAGCATGCTGTAGAAATGGGCTGAGCTTTTTGAAGCTGCCTTCAGGATTTGGTTGGCCAAGTGAAAGAAGAGCAACAGACTAATAACTTGGCCCTCCCAGCACAAAAGAGAGTAGTCTTTTTACATCAATGGGGTAAACCCTGCCCCAGGGAAGGGGGAAGTCCAGAAGGGAAGCTACCTGCAAGGGAGAAGATAGTGGATAAAGGAGTCTCCTTATAAACTCCCACTGTCAATAAAATAAATACAAGCTAGGATGAGCTCAGGTAACATTCAAAAGTGCAAGAGGGAAAAACCGTAAATGACAAATCTCAGCGTGTGATTAATCCGGGGAACCCCCTGCTCCAGAGCCTTTCCAAGGCAGCCATCAGGCTGAGGTTTCTTTCTCCAGAAATGGGCCTTGCAGCATGTTGTGAACACAGAAAAACAACTGCTAAGGGGATCCGTAGGGTAACTTTGCAAATTGTCCCCTTGGTGTGGTGCTGGGTGGGGGCTCAGTGCTCTGGAGGTAAGGTGATAAAATGTCAGGTTTTAGCCTTGTAGCCGCTAATTCCCCATCTTTTCCTAGTAGAGAGAAGGTCTGAGTACTCCTATCTCCCTGAAACCTGAGACCCTCTTCATGGATATAGCACTAGGTCATTCAAGTACATCAAATATCTTTTTTTGAGGGGAAAGGAGACAGAGATAGTGTTACACATCGTGCAGGGATGCTATTAACTGTACTTGAGCATCATGACTTGGATTTATTAACACGAGGATGAAAGACCTGCATGGCAGGGGATGTAACCGATAACCTTGTCTCACATCCATTTGAGCAAATGAGTCCCCTCCCTGTGTGCTCATTAGAGATTTAGCACTTTTCACTAACCTTTTTGCAGTCACAGTCATTTTAGCAAACATACGATATTTCACTCTCAAAGCTGTGGCAGGGGTAGGTGGGACTTCCTACCTCCTAGACGCTGGTGGAAGTCTTTGGGACAATTGCTTTGGCAACACAAGAAATTGAGGGTCTGTTTCAAATCTCATGGCATTCTGCTGATTTCAGTGAAATTCCTTCTGATTTATACTGTGTACAGAGGACCAAGCATATTCTAAGTTAAGCAGGCAACAGAGTTCAGACAGCTGGTGTCCGAGTTGGGACACACTGAAATCATGAAGAATCACAAATCTCAGCTGTTTCAGGCTCTCTGCAAGCTCAGGTGGGCACTACCTGAGTATTGTACCAGTAAGACCTGCTTTGTCATTTTCTTCATAGCCACTACACCATCACTAGAGATGCAGAGGAAATGAGTGGTCCCTTCCCATAACCCACCTCTGGAATCTGGGACTCATGTTCATCAGGATTGCAGACTTGACAAACCAATGTCTTCACTCCACTGGAGCCCTTCTTTAGTCAACTGTTAGGAGACATCTCTGCGCTGGTTAACATGCGAGTCATTTTTCCAAGCTCTCCTTCACAATGATGAGTGCTGACCATGTAATTTATTTTTGTAATTTAATTTCTGAAGAAAAAGTGAAGTGTCAGAGAATTTATGAGGTCATGGCCATAAGAATTTGTTTCCCTGAGAAGGACCAGACAGAATGGAGATAACCAGCTATCTCCTGGTTTCTGTTAACCACCTCCAATTTCCCCCACAGGATATTGAATTTCAATAGCCCACCACAGCAAGTGCACTCAGAAAATATATCAGTATCATGGGCCCAGCTCAAATGAGTCAGCTTTGACTTGCACAAACATGAGAAAAAGTGAGCACACTGCAATTGTTCACAGTAAATATGGTGGCTGCTCTGGCTGCCCTCAACGGCAAAATACCAAATTTCAAATGGTCTGATTTTGTCCCCCCACTGAGCTAAAACAACCCTCCGAGATCTCCTGCACAGTGCAGGTGTTGTTCCTCCCCCAGCCCAAGTGGAGGACGCGTGTCTCTTGCCGCGCGCCGCGTGGGCAGCAAGCGCAGTAATGTGTTTGCCTTCCTCTAGCACATGGCCGTAGCATGGTCGCACTGACAACTTGGTCCCATCACTGCATACTTTCCGAGGTGATATTAATCAAACATATTAGCATGTTTGCCTTTAATTTTACATTTCAGAAACAGCTGTTGGCCACCTCAATGCCAGCAGTGCCTATTGCCAGCATTAGTGTCATTAGTAATCGTTGCAGCTGTAATAGCACTATTATCTCCTGCTAAAAGGGTCACTGATGGCTCAGGACAGAGCTTCGGGGAAACAAAAACAGGTCAGCTGAAATGAGATGGAAACTGCAAACTGTGGCTTCCATCTTAACTTGCCTAAAGACCTGTTGATGCTACATTGAGGGAAATTAATGTGCATGAGCAGCAAAAATTTTGGCTAGAGCGTCACTGAGAAGGTGGGGCTCATACTAGCTCCTGTGTCACTTGGGCTAATGTAAAGCATATAAATATGGGAAAGAGAATGGGGAAATTACTACCAAACACTCTTCTTCTCCTAGAGCAAACTTCTCTCCGTCTCTTGCTTCCTCTTCTTTAGGTAAGTCCGATTGCCTCCCTTTTAGCTTCTAGCTGGGTTGTGTAGCTGTTTTCTTAAGTGGATGTAGCTGCTGGTGACAAGTGCTGGCTAGTCCAGGAAAATGAGGTCTCCTCAGGTCTTTGAGCACATTGTGTTGTTTTTGGGACAGCATAAAGAACAGTCTCTTCTGACTTGACAGGTTGGGTTTCTCCTTTGAAGGTGTCTGCTGATCTCTGATCTCCTGGGCAGGCACACTACAGGGCTCAGCAAGATGACTCTTCCAAAACAAATGCCCCTACTCTGGGCTGAGCTCTTTTTTCCAGAGCTTTTACGTCCAAGACTGTTGCTTGCACTGCAGCCTCTGAGGCTCAGCCTGAGAGAGGCCCTCTGCGTACACAGATTCTGGCTAAAAAAAGCCCTTGGATTTTAACTCTACACATTTAAATGCCTGCAAAGGTTGAAGGCTATGTTACAAAAGGCCACCCCATACGTAGGTGTTGGAGTCTAGTTTGGCTGTTTAGGAGACAGCAGGGAGGCCAGGAATGGTGTGAGCAGGTGGATGGAGATGGACTTCTGGTTGTAATTATCAGTCATTTATCATGACTTTCAAAGCCTGATACATAAAGCTCTCCTTCCGTCTTTAGAAGGTCCATCTGCTTCTTTGGTCTCGTTTTCATGCCAAAGGAGCTGAAAGACATAAGGTGGTTAATGACAACTTACTCTCCCTCATAGCCCTCTCTATGTCTCCTCTGCTTCTTACGCCTAGGCCTCATCCTCATCATGGCTCTCTGGATCCGATCGCTGCCTCTTCTGGCCCTCCTCGTTCTTTCTGGCCCTGGGACCAGCCACGCAGCTGCCAACCAGCACCTCTGTGGCTCCCACTTGGTTGAGGCTCTCTACCTGGTGTGTGGAGAGCGGGGTTTCTTCTACTCCCCCAAAGCCCGACGGGACGCTGAGCAGCCTCTAGGTAAGTCAGGTGGACCATGACTGCAGTTGCATGCTATGTGATGCAAAAGGCAACCACCTATCTTTGACGGTGACACCAGGAATGTCCTTGATGGGGAATGCCAGGAATACCTTTAACATACCAACAGCATCATATTGCCAATGAAAAGATCTTCAGGTTAAAACATCAGGCGGGGGAAGAGGATTTATGAGGCAGAAGGAATTGTCAGTGAAAGCTCAAACTTTTCTGCTTCTCTCTTGGAAGAGAGAGGCTGAAAACAGTGCCATCCCAACCTGTGTGTGTCCATTACACTGGCCTGGGAGTGATCATCATAAAGGCGGAAGGAACCCAAGAGGCCTCCGTCTGCACAAAGACAGATCACTTCTCTATCCTATTCCTGACCCACGCTTGTCCAGTGTTGTCACAAAAACCTCCTGCCTTTCTGAAACTGCCCATTTCCATGCTTGACTGATTTTCTTCTTGAATGTTTCTTCCTAATATCTAACCTGAATGTCTCTTGCTGTAAATTATTTCTTGTCTTCTCCATAGCAGACACAGGGAAGAGTCTACTCATTTCTCCTTTACGGATGCTTTTCAAACTATTTAAAGACTATTCCCATGTCTAGTTTTAACCTGCTCTGAGCCAAAACCCCTTGACACCCTCCGTCTGCCTTCTTTGGACATACATTCTAGAACTCTGTCCATGCAAATTGTTCTGCATTTGGTCCATAACCTTACTTAATGATGATGTCTGGAGAAATGCACAGGACCCCAGGTGAGTCCTTGTCAGTGCCAAGTAGAGAGAGCAAATGGGCAGACCGATATTGCATGTTTTTCCCACCATATTCCTACACAGGGGGGTTGCCTTTTTCAAAGCAGCACTGCGCTGTTGATTGACAGACATCTTTGTCCCCCTTGGATGCCATGGCTGCCTCTCAGTTGGGTCGGCACTCCCTGAAGGACCACTACCTAGCGGTCCACCCCAGTCCAGCCTTCATCTTGGGTGCACAACGCAGTCTTCCTGCCTTCCTCTAGCATCTTTCTCGTTTCTTGCTGAGCAGCATCCCATCTTTTCAGAGGGTTTCTATAGTTTCCAAGGTAATTTTGAGTACTAATCTTGCCCTCCAACAGGCTCGCAGCCCCCCACGGCTTTATATTGTTTCTTACTTCACGGTGGTAAATGGATTAGCCAGAGCAGGTTGTGATGGAGCCAGTGTCCATCTTTACCTTATTTTGTACAGCAGATTAAGAAGACAAAAAGCTGACATTCTGCAGCCGCCACAGAAATGCGGTAGGTTGGTTTCCTTGCCTTGCCTTTTGTTTCAGCAGAGCAGTTGTTCTGTAAATCGGTAACACAGGAAACACTTTTATCAGCTCAGAGCTCCTCAGCTCTCTGCTACCTGCCCTGCCCCCAGACGAACTGGGCTCATTCCTACCCAGGCAGGCGTTTCTGATCCGGCTCTGGAAGCTACCAGCCTCCAACAAGCTCTGGAAACTCCTAAACTTGTCTCAAACACTTTGTCTGAACTTTTTTTGCTTCAGGGAAACAGCCTGTCCTGTGCTTCTCATGTTCACTTGTGATCCAGCCCAAGCGTCAGAGGAGCTGCAAGCAGAGAGCAAATGACTCCTATCAGCAGCTAAACTGCAAAATTGGAAACAGACTTGCAAAAGAGAGGCACAGCACTAAAAAAAAAAAAACAACTTCTCTGCTCTCTGTCTGCTGCTAATCCCTTTCCTGAGCTGTCACTGAGGAATGGTGTGGGGAGTAGCGTGCCATGCGGGGACCTGCTGGAAATGCTGCCTCTCCCCAGCATTGTGACCACCGAGAGGTGCAGGTGTAGGGACATCAGAGGTGGGAGATGGAGACAGGGAGCATCGTATAGGGACCACTGCCCTTCTTATGGCTGGGAAGTACAACTGCTTCCCATGCTACCGCAGCTTCTCCCAAGGCAGAGGAGATCTCCACCATCTGCTATGTCCACCCGCCACCACCAGCCACGTCCCGTACCCAGCTAGCTTTTGTAAAAGCTATTTTAGCAGCTATAGGAAGAAGGAAATGAGAAGGCATAGAGCAACACAGACTGGTTTTATTCAGTTAAGTGCAATGGCAAGATGTGCAAGGTCTCAAGTAGGTGGGATGAGGCACTCCAAAGACCTGCCCTTGAACATGTTATTCCTAGCCTACATGGTAGGCTACTAGTTGCTCTCTTGCCTGATGATTTGTTCCTGAAAACCATCACGAATGAGTCGGAAGTTTTGTTAGCCAATTCCCTTATTATTGTATGGAGAATTTCATCAGGGCCAACATGTCTGAAAGTATCTGAGGACTTCCTACCTCTTTTTCTAGGATTTTTGCCTGAACCACCACCTCTTTGTCACTTGAGCTTGTTGTGTTTACAGTCTGCTTGCAGCCAGCTTGAAGGATGGAGACAAATAAATCACAAAACATTGACTAGCTATTTCCTCTTCTACTTAATGTTGGACTAAATCTTTTCTAAATTTTCCCTTTAGCAAGCTAGCATAATGATTTCTTGTTACTCTTGTGCCTCGTTCATTGTATCACGCTTTGGGGGATTGGGGATTTTGCATCTTGTGCTATACTTTCATGCTGCCCTAGAAACCACATCTTAGTCTCACTTTCCAGGCACTTTCTTCTGGTTGTTAGGGGCTCTTTTCTTCCTATAGGAAAAATCACTGGTTTTATTTGTCATTTTCTATATTTTCACTGGGCACCTAAAACCTGAACAGCTCTGCCCACAAGTTTTCAAGCTCGTCACTTGGAATAGAAAAGCCATCATCTTATTTACTAGCTGCTCACCCCAGAGAAGTTGCAGGATTTCTCCCCTTCCCCACATACCTGCCTCAGTAAAGCCCCTGTACTCCTTTGTCCCTCACACAGCCGATATCCACTCCACGTAGTTCCTTTAATGCACCATGGGATTACTTTGGGAGAGGAAGCTCAGAACCTGAAGGTGCTATGAGAGCATCAGCTCTTGGCTTACGCGTCTGGTGTCCAAAAAGGGGGTCTCCGCAGGGCTCAACAGCCAAGGCTGATGCATGGTGAATGGCGTGTGGCTTATCTTTTTCTTCCCCAGCAGTGAGCGGTCCCCTGCGTGGCGAGGTAGGAGAGCTGCCCTTCCAGCACGAGGAATACGAGAAAGTCAAGCGAGGGATCGTTGAGCAATGCTGCCATAACACGTGCTCCCTCTACCAGCTGGAGAACTACTGCAACTAGCTGAGAGCCCGGCAGCGGGCAGAGACACGCACTTACACTATCGCACCTTCAAAGCAAATGAATAAACCCTGTGGATCTGTAGTGTCAGTTTGTGCGTCCATGGTTCGTGTTGTGTGCCCACGGTTTGTGTTGTGTGCCCATGGTTCGTGTTGTGTGCCCATGGTTCATGTATCCACGTCTTGGGGAGGGGGCACCACCATTTGCTTCAGGGGTTGGTTGTCTGTGCTGGGAAAAAGCAGTTTTAAAAGGTCCCAGAGCCACACATCACCTAACACTCTGCTTCTGCCACCCAAATGAAGGGGCTGGGAGGGAGGCAGGCGGGTTACACAGCCAAGGGGGTACACAGGGCATCCCCTACCCTCGGCGCCTGGGCGGACAAGGCAGAAGGGGCAGAAAGCATTGAATGAGACTTTTCTTTCTAGGGAAATGTTACTGAGGAATATGCATGGAAACATCATGCTGGTCAGCTTCCTGCAGTTCACAGTCCAAATATAGAGAGGCAGCCGGGAGACTGAACTTCCTCAGCTGTGTAACGGAAACAGTCCCGATTAAGCAAAGAATTAAGTCACCTATTAACTGTACCCAGAAAAACAGTGGCCAAGCGCCACAACCGATTTAGAAAGCGTGTCCAGTTCTCACTTCTGCTTGTCAGAAGCCCAAGCAGAGTTCTTACTGTGGGACGTGCTTGTTATTCACAAGTATTTGACAAATCAGATGCAGAAAGCAGATTTTGGCCAAAAAGAGTTTCCCTGAGCAGTCTGCCGCCAGCGCAGCATCCATCACTGTTGATGCTCGGGGCTGTGCTTTGAGTGTATCGTTCCTGGACCAGATGCTTGCCCTTCCTGACTGCCTTCTGCTTTCCTTTGCTGCCAACAATCGCTTCACACCACGATTTTCATCTCTCATTTCATAAGATATTTGCAGCAGCCCTGAAATTTGTCAGAACCAAAGCACCTCCAGGCAGTCAGACTAGCAGCATTATTGAGATGCTAACACATGCTGCTGGGCCAGCGCCTTACTCTCCTGTTTTTGCATCAACAATCCCAAATGTTTGCACTTCCATCCCAAGAAGAAGTCACTCTGAGCCCAGAGGCAGAGAAGAGGTGCCGTGGCTGGGTCCACCTGCAGGGTCTGGAGGGAAAGCACATCCAAGAGAAGCAGCACGTGCTGTAGATCTTCATCATGGGGCATTGCTCCCCACAACAGCTGAAAACCCAAGACCTGGTGGAGTCACCTGGACTTGTCCTGCGTCACCTAGGACTGAGATCCTGGACATAGCAGCCAGGGGCTGTAAGCAGAGCAGCTCTTCTATGATGAGACTGAGAGTTGCTGGTATAAATCTGAGATTTCCATCCATACCCCCCTGCCAAAACTGTACTACTGATGACAAAAGTTGGGAGTAAAAAAAATGGAAGAGAAAGAGGTGGTATAGGAAATGATATGTCTGACTGTTAGACTGGTACCAGCACTTGTCCAAGTGCTGCGTGCTGGGGATGGAAACAGCAGGGGGAAGGGGGGTATAACGAAGTCCATGAAGGTACCTCTGCCTTTCCTGTGGTGCTGGATGGAGCATGCTTTCCTCCTACCAAGGACTTTCCACCCATGCATCCCACTATCTTCCAACACCAGAGATTATTTTCCTTTGTAATGAAAGATCACCACACATTTTGCTATGATCCCTTCTGCCAGCTGAGAGAAGGAAAAGGGAGGTTTCTTGTGCATGTCCACAGTGTCAGCTGGGTATACATACTTGCCTGGCCTAGACAAAAAGAGGGTCTTCCTTTCTACCAACACTTTGCATTTCAGATGGTAGCTGTCTGTGCAGGAGGCTCAGACCCCAGAGCATAAGGTCTCCAACTGCCTGCAGACACAGTGCTTGGAAACTCAGAACCCTACGCTGGCTTTAGACAGGCAAGAAACCTGGCAAGAGTCACCAAAACCTACGTGTTTTGGTGAAATATTTGTCTCTACAAATTGCTGACAAGTTGAGACAGGTCTAAAATAGGTTGTTCTGTTTTAGCAGCTGTGGAGTCCCTGACCATGGTGTAAGCCTATGCCCTGCAGAAGTAAAAAAGCAGGCACAGGAAACTCAAAGCACCCTTTTTGCCAAATGGTTCTGCTAAGCCAGAAATAGCTTCCCCTAGGAAAAAGTTGCAGAAGGACGAGCTTCGGATGCTGCCGCCGTGGCCCCGGGAGCGATGCTCCGGCGAGGACAGCTGGTCGGAGATGCCCGACTCATTCCCTGCCCTCTGCCATTGTTTGGTTTGCTTGCTTGTTTGTTTGCTTTTTTCTGAATGCTCTCAATTAGGACTGGTTGGGAAATTGCAAATGCCACGTTTTTTTGCTGGAAAATGTTGATTCATCAACATCAGCACTTCCCGCAGGACCGGACCAGTTTTAGCAAGGCTGGATTAGACAGGAGGAAGGGTGGTTTGGGCACTAAGCCGGACCGTGGGAGGTGCAGGTGCCCGCTCTGCTGGCATCACAGCAGGGGTTTCATCCTCCGTGCCCCATTGCCCAAGACCATGCGCTAAACCACCAGGCCCTGGGCTACCCCTGTCTTTCCACTGAAAAATTGCAGGAGGTTTGAGCAAACACAGAGTGGGAATTGTTTTGAAACCTTAAGAAGGGGCAGGACAAGCTGAAGACGCTGCCCAGTATTTTCTCAGCAGGTTCGGATGTTGGGTGGGACGGGGGTTGGACACACTGTGTACCCACCTGGTGATCTGCCTGTGATGGCAGCCGGTGGCCGTTCCCCACCGTTCCCCTGCCTTTGTGCATCCTGGGAAGAGGAGACAGCAGGTCCCTCGCTGCCTTCGTCCCCAGAGCACGAGCTGTTCTGCATGAGACCTGCGGTGGGAGGTGCAGGAGGAAATGCTGCATCGATTTAAAAGCTGTAGGAAATCTCAGATAGAAAATCTTTCTGAACACAGTTTGCCTTCCAGAACTGAAAATAACATAAAGGGCCCGGACAGGGCCAGCTTTTTGCTTTTTAAGAGCGGCAGCGAGGTGAAGGCCAAAGGAGAACAAAGGTGTTTTTTCCCCTTTTTTTCTGCCACACCAGGGAAGGAAGCCTGAAGGCAACCCTAGGTGACATTCTGCACCGGAGCACACGGCTCCTCAGCTTGCAAACGTGATGCTGCTGGCTGGCTTGGGCTGCCGCAGAGCCCTTCACCCCCAAAACTGAGGATGGGCAGCAGCACGGGGTGCCCTTCACTGCAGGATTTCTTTACAAAGCCCCCCTCTGCTAGCAAGGAGGCAATTCCCTGCTCACAGGCGTGCTGGGGAGATGCCAGATCTCCTGAATTCCTGAAGGAGAAGTGACTCAGGGACAGGGAATGCTGCTTCCATTGACCTCCCTCCCTGCTCCTCCTCCCGCCCGGGCTTTGCATTGTGATCTTTGGGAAGCGAACACATCCAAGCCCCATTTATTCTGACTCAGCAGTTGCTTTGAAGTGATTTTTTTTTTTTTGCGTTAGCGGTGGGGCATCATGCCCGGCTAAAATATCTTGGCTCCGCTGCTCCTTGCAACAAACTTCCAAAGGTCTCATGCTAGTGGTGGAGGGCAATTTGAAGAGAATGCAAATAAAGGCTTCGCTTCATTCATGCTGGTTGAATAGAGAATTGAAAGCTGAGCCGCAGAGGGGATTGCAAGACAAATTCTTTGGGTTGCGGTGTTGTTAATGCTGCCCAGAAAAGAAAGGCCAGAAGTTGCCCCCATTTCCTGAACCCTTCCCGATGTGGGCTCCGGTTTCAAGGAAAGGGGAGCGATTCCCGAAGAAATGGGAATGGATCTGGGCCAGAGCAGAGCTGCTGCAAGGAACGCGGGTCTGCGGTGGCCGGGTGGCAGTGCCCGGGTGCCCGACAGCATCCTTTGGGTGGCTGGGCTGGGCTGGCTTATCTGGAGAGGAAGAGAAGGCTGCCACCTTCCCGGAGCTAATCTGGCTGTATTATTTCCTTTTCCGGGTTAGAAGAACGCTGTCTATTACCCCACAAACTCACAAACTCATTTTGTATAATAGCTACACTATACCAAAATTCCCTCTGATTTACATTGACCTCACCGAAGACACCTATTCTGAACAAAAAAAACAGCACCTCTTCTTCCTCCTTTCACCCCTGGCAGGAAGAAAGCTTTAGGTCAGGCTATAAATTGATCTGGAAAGTCGCTGCCAGCTCATTGTCTCTGGGTGAATGATTTCTGAGGAAGGCAGCCAGTTTTTTCCAAGCCCAATGCCAGGCTTGGACCCGTGTCCCCCTCAGACCCTTTGGGCAGCGTGGGTGGGAGCAGACCCGGGACAATAACGGGAAGCTAAGCAAGCCCATAGGAGCTCACAAGGAAATGATCCGAGCCTTAATCCTCTCCCTCCATCCCTAGCTGGCTTCAGGGAGGTGGACAAACATTTTGGGCTCCCCTGAGCTCCTTTCTTTGGCTGAAAGAGCTGGCCAAAATATGACTTTTTAAACTTATTTTTATGCCTGGCAAATGCCAGGATTTCCAGGATGTGCCTGGTTGCTCTCATTAAAATTTCCCATGAAATGTTTTCCCATTTTGGTAGAAAATGGACAATGGAAACAAATTTGACTTTTGATTTCCAGGTTGTTGTTGTTTGGCCTTTTTAATGGCAGATTTTTTTTGGGGGGGGGGGGGAGGCTATTTTACAGAACTGCCAACTTCTGAAAAGTAACTTTTTATCGGAAAACAGTGCAGCTTCCTCTTTTCTAATCAGAAAACGGAAAATCAAATATAAATGACACCACCCACCCCATGTTGACGATAAACCGTTCTGTGGAAGTTTCAATGGAAAAATTTCTACCCTTTTTACCCTTTTTTCCAGTTATCAGAAACCTCATCCGCTTTGGAGGCAGCAGATGTGCCTGCGGGCAGTGCTTGCACACCCAGCCTTCCAGCTTTTCCTACCTGACATTGATTCTTGAGGGGGATTTTTAAACACTGTCCCTGGTAAATGCTCTCTTGGTTCCTGGGCTTCTGCTGATTTTGGTGGTGAGCAAAATCACAGATAAGCTACTCAAGAGCTGACCCACTCCCAGTAAAACTAAGTGCAGGGTGAAAACTGCAGTAAAATTGCTTTTTTTGGTCACTTTTTAAATGTCTCCAAGCTTAGACTGGCCAGGCTTTTCCAAATGCTGACACTTTGCCTTGAAATAATGAATTTCAGTCCCAAAAAGAGAAATGAAAAACAAGTGCGAAGTGCTTCTCCAGTATCTCCTCTGCTTCTGCAAGACCACTGACCTCACCCCGGGGACACCAAGTGACACCGACTGCTGACGTCATGCCCGATTTTCCCTTCTGCTTTTAACTGCAGACCCCCCCCATGTCATTCTTGAGATGCTTCCCCTTAATCCTCACCCCGTGTAGAGATGCTCGCGGCCGTTGCTCTGGCTGTGCATCCCATTTAAGAACAGAGGACTGGCAGCGACTTTCAAGCCATTTCCATTGGCCCTTGCTGACCTTGCATCACTGCACCTTCTTCATCTCCAAAAAGGCTATTTGCATCCCAATTTCTCCCCATTTGGTTTCTGGAGCCTTTCCTGAGGAATTTGTCTGTCCTGTTGGGCTTCACAGTCCTCACCACCTGGAAAAGATGCTGAGGTTTCACATATCTGTCCAGAGCGCAGCAATTAGCCATGGCTCTGTCACCAAAACAGGGCACCACAAAAACGCTGGGAATCTGTTAGAGCCGGATCCCTGCCATGGCTTTCCCTCCTCCTGCAGTCCCCGAGGCTGCCAGGGGATGGAGCGCAGGGCAGCCCGCATCCAGAGCCCACATCCCTGCCTGGGACACGGCAAGGTGCCATGGGGCAGGGCAAGGTGGCATGGGCACCAGGGACACCCAAAAATACAGGGGGGGACACAAATAAATACAGACGGTGCAAGGTGTCGGTGAAAAACCTGCTGGAGCTCAGCATGTGATGTCGGAGCAAGAATTTGCATCAAGGCCATGGAGTAGAGCAGCAAGCAGATGGCTGTGAGCACATCACCCATCAACCCATGGGCTGCTCGTGATGGTGACGCTGGCCAAGACGTGGCACGGCTGACAGCACCGTGTGCTACGAGCCCTTGCAGGCACCTTGAGCAATGATGAGTTGGGTTGCTGCTGCTCTTGCTCCGGTCTTTGTCTAAAGGTGGTATTTTTCCACTAGAGAGGAAATTCAGGTTTATAAGCAAAATCCATCAGCTCTGCTACAGCATAAAACCATATTTTTGTGAAACACCAAGTGAGGATGGCCCTGAAGCCAAGGTGCTCCTTGTGGCACATTTTCCAGCGTGCACATCCCAGCACCCTAACTGCCGGTTCACTTGCCACCCTGTAGTGCCGAGAAATCATACGCTCTGGGGAAGTTTTTCCTGATTGATATTTCCTTGGATGTAGCACATGCCCATGGAGTCTTTAGGGTTGGGTGGGCATGCAGTTTTGATCCAGAAATCCCCTTTTGAGCATACCTAGGGTTAGGTCCGCAATAACCAAGTGTGCAGCCCCAGAGAAAACCCAGGGTGTTTCCAGCTCACCCTGGCACTGAAGGACTTCCAGAGCACAGATATGTATCTTGAATATAAATATTAACATTTCAAACAAAGCTGGGTCATCTCCCCACACTGTATGACTGCTGGGCTGGTGCATGCTCCCAGGGCGCCCGAACGCTGGGACTTTGAAAAGGTGAAGGAAAGGTGACCACCAGCACCCATCCTACTGTGAAACGTGCTGTTTTGGTTCTCCATCAAGCAGATATTTGGGGCTATGCACTTTGCATTTGGAAATCATGTCAGGGAGCTTTGGTTCAAGCCAGGTCTGGATTGGACCCTTTGCTGGTGCTGTCCTGCCCCACCAGCAGGGACAGGGGCACTGATGTCCTCACTGCAGCGTGTCCCACCAGATGCACCTGCCCTGGGAATGGTTTGCTCTCTCCCCGTGTGTTTCCAGTGTGGATGAGGCCCTGGCAAGTGATTAGGAAATGATATTTTAGCCAGCAGAGGGAGCGCTTAGAGTTTCAGACCGGGACAGCTTGGGAAGCACCGGGACAATATATAAAACCCAGATCTGAGCGATAGGAGCTGAAAAAAAGGTTGTCCCTGGGTTTGGGCGGGTGGTGCTCAGCTATGGGAGGCTGGGGCACGGATCTGCCACGAAACCCCCTGGAGACACCTGGAGTACGCGGGTGAGCATCCCCCAAGCCACCAAGTGAAATCTTCCCCCGATAATTCAGGTCTGCGTTCGGGCTTTTACAACTGCCCACCAACCAAGTGTCTCAGGCAGAGCTTCATTTGAATTGAGGCCGAATAGAGCAACATCCAGCTAATTTGTTTGGCTTTAGTGAATTTAAAGACTTAACAGCTGGCTGGATCTATAACAGTCTCTTATCTTAGGAAAAGGGTCTAAATTATTCTCCATGAAGTGCCTCAGTGGTGGGGGGACCTCTCTGCTCACACACAATAATAGAAATGTAATTATTTACCCAAATGCACATTGGCAAAGACTCGTGGCCGGTCCTCTCCTAACCACTCGGATCCCCCAGGTTTTTAAACAAAGGCTCCTCAAGCACAAATGAGCAATTTGGAAACTCATCTCCACGCAGATCAGTAACTAGAGAGTGTGTAACGAAGCCAGGTGTCTGTGGGATTGAGTTAGGGCAAGACCACGAGGGGATCCTGATGTGGATTAGATAAATATGTCGTGAAACTGCTTGCAGAGTGAGGCTCCGCAGGGAGCACTGAGCACTGGGGAGATCTCGCCACGCTGGGTTTGTGGGGCATTTTCCTGCAGACACCACGCTTGTTCCAGTTACAGCGAGCACAGCCCCAGGTGGATTAACACCCCTTGCAAAGCCTGATAAAAGACAATGGGCCACATTTTCAACGCTAAGTACATCAAGGATGAAAGGGAGCTTGGGGAAGGAGCAGAAAGGAACAGCAGGAAAGACCTGACCTGCCTGAAACCTGCCTTTCTACCAGAGAGTGAGGAAGCTCACTGCACTTACCCCAAAAAAGGCTGGGAGAGACTTGGTCACAACCAAGGTGGTGAGCACGAGAAGGGTCCTCATGGTGCACAGCAGCCAAATGTGTTGCTGGAAGCTGAACTCAGTCCTGTTTGGACAGGAATGGTTTTTAAGGGGTGAGAGCCACCTACCCAGTGGGATGGTGCAGCTGTTGACACAGAAGATTTTCATCAGTTGCATTAACAGAAGATGAAGCTTTTTAAATGGGACTGATTGCTTACCCCAGTGTTATGTGTTTGCTCTGGGAGCAGCTGGAGGCAATCCCGTGGCCTATGGTGCATAGAAACCCCCCCTTTCTCCACCCAAAACCTCTCCCACTGCTCTCTGTCCCCACTGTCCCACTATCAGCAGAAGACACTTTTGTGCCATGTGCTGATCACTGCTCCCAGTCTTTAGACCCAAGTCAGCCTGGCACTTCCAGCTTACAGCTACTCAAAATAAGGTCTGAGAGGAGAAGCAGTGCTTGCTTGTGATGTGGGTGACCCCAGGGCTGTCTCGCTCACAGCAAGCTGGGACTGGTAGGCCTTTGGAAAGATGGGGCGGTGAAAGCTGCAGTCACTTCAGTTGAGGTATAACGTGGAATAGGAAAAAAAGAAATTGGTGCAAAAGAGCTCAGGCAGTGATTTGTTTGGGCTTTTTGTTATGGGTGGCTCCGAAGGAGCAAGCACAACAAAGCTGCCAGCAAATCCATTTCAGATATGAGCAGCCCTCTAAAATTTCCATCAGTCTTAGCCTGTAATAACCTCTGCATGCTAACAACTTCTGCAAACTCAGTGTTTGATGACCACCTGATGACCAAGTTTGATGACCACGGGCAGAACCAGGAGAAGACTTCCGCCTCCATGGCGGTGGGAGCTCTGGTATGACACCTCTCCCTTGGCTATAATGCCATGGCTGTGTACCAAAACCTGCCTTGCAAAGCATTTGTCTGATGGCCAAAGTTCCTCTCCCTCTGGAAACCTGTGGACACCAGAGCTTGCGCCATGCTCATGCTTGTGCTAACAAAGGTCCTGCAGGAATCCTCTCGTTGCAGCAGCTTGGCTCTGGTTCCTGTGCCTCCATCCCAGAGCCCTCCTTCCCCTCTCTGTCATGATCTGGGCTTGCACGCCTTGATTTCTGCCCCTGACAAAGTCACAAACCACAGCAGGGTGGTTGCAGAGCGCGGAAACAGCATGGGGGAAGTGGTTTCTGGGGGAGCAGCTCCTATTAAAAAACAAGGCTGAGGCTGGGAGGCTGCTTCCCCATAGCCTGCGCTCGTGACAAAGCCAGAGGCAGGTATCTTCGGGTATCTTTGGTCTCTCTCTTACGTGGAGATGACATTGCTTGCTTTCTCCTGCCCGGCATTCCCCCTCCTGCCCCCCTTCCCTGGGATGGCCAGGTTTGCGGTGCAGGGATGCTGCAGCCTGCATGGTCCTCCCGCTGCACTTGAGAACTAGAAATGCTCTTGCACCTTGCAGACAGTCTTTTAAAGGCAGGAACCATCACCAAAACCCTGTAAGCGTGGTGGAAATTCCTTCTCCTGCCACAGCCTGCTGCGATGGCTTCGTGCGTATCATGCAGCCTGCTTGCAAGTTCTCTCCTCCCCATGATTTGCAGATCGGCCAGGGCAGACCCTCCAAAGCAATTACTGAAGCTCAAGGTTTCCCCTTTTTGCTGTTTTCACTCCTGAGACCAGAACCTGGCAGAATCACGCCCAGAAAACCTTAATTTTAAAATTACTTCATTTTAAAAGCCAAGCACCAACATCCCAAGCCAGTTGTTTAGATTAAATGAAAGCTTTTCAGAAAAAAAAAAGAAAATTAAAATCCATCTGACATATTCCACCCCCTTTCCCCAGGAGATTGCTCCCTGTCTGGGTGCAGAAAAACATCCCGAAAGTGGGAGCAAAGGCTTTGAGTGAGTCATCTTCTAGTTTGTATACCCCGACGGTGCTGTTGCTGCTTTCATGTGGGTCTCTGGGAACGGTGAGGGCGGTGGCGGGTGGGAGAAAGCGGCTGTAAACCAGGCATCGTACACCGGAGCGGGGTTTGTGCCCCCAGTTGCGTTGCGGTGTGCAGGGGAACCCCTGGGAAAGCTGCGCTCCCCAACACAGCTCTGGTATGGGGCAGGACCTGGGATGGAGTCTCAGCGGGAATTGGGGTGGGAGCTCTTGAAACGCCCCAGTGACTTGGGCAAATCATCATCTGATGATGAAGCTCGTGTTCGTAAGTTAATTCCCCTAAAAGGGACTTTTAGGGGATGCCTGCTATTAGTTGCTAGATTTCTCTCTCTCTCCTTATATCACATGCAGGGACAATGGAATTCAGTCTATCTCTGGAAAACATCTTTTTTTTTTCTTTCTTTCTTTCCTTTGGATTAGATTAGTGCAGAAGAGGTTGTTCCAGTCTGGCACCTCTTGTGGTTACTGTGCTTGTTTTGACTAAAAAACACCCGTGTGATCTGTACATATTTGAAATGGTTGCCTTTAATGCAAAAGAAAAAAAAATCTAAACAAAAATCTAAGCAATTCACTTCCAGGCCAAAAGAAAATAAAAAATCTTTTCCTTCACGAAGATCTACCTGATGGACTTGGATGGCTCAGCATGAAACCCACTTGGAAAAAATAAAGGGAGAGGCAGATTTGCAACAGGGATGCAATTGCCATGACTATAATTACACTTGCTAAGCGTTGATCATGGTCGGGTATTCATGGTGCTACAGAGGCTCACCGCAGCCACCTCCCATAGCTAGGGAGCCCTAAGCTGGGGCCTGTGAGAATCGAGGGCATTATTTCCATTAATTTTTGTATTGTCTCACCAAATGTTTGCTTGTCTAGGTGTTGTAACTATTTTCTGGCTAACACAGTGCCAGGAGGTCTGGGAACTTGCTTCCTCCATCCTGGTCATATATTTCTGTCTGCTCCTGACGCTGCTTTTGGCATATGCCAGGCTGGGCTGAAGGCAGGGTGGAAGGAAAGCCTGAGATTTGCTGGACAAACAGCGCAAACAGGACCCCCTTCAGCATATCCCTCATTGCATTCAGCTCAAACAAAGGCAGAAGGACCTTTGGGAGGTGTTGGGACGTGCACAGCGCACAACATCATAGGGGTGGATGAACCTCCTAGAGAGGGTGAACCTCATAGAGCTAGGTGAACCACCTCCAGCTCTCGCAGGTCGAGGCATCAAGTGGGGCTCTTGTGGGGTTAAGCAACATTTAGCCCTCCAGCCACTACCCTTGGCTCTGCAGCACATCCCAGCCCTGGAGGGACGTGTCTGCAAGAGGATGGGTTGAGGGCTCCCTGCCTCAGGTGTACCAACCTAAATGTAACGTGTGAAATACCTGGGGACCCCCCAGTCACTCCCAGAGTGAGCTCATCCCTTCATCTCCTTCAGGGAAACCAGATCCTCATCCTTTATTTTGCGTATTTCTCTAACGAGGCAGTAACATTGAGCTGCTGATTGCGTTACTGAAGCTGAAAGCATCAGGGAGCTTTCCAGGAGCTGCTGGAGGAGCGCACCATGGTCCCACAACCGCCCCCTGCAAGCCTCAGCTACCAGGCTGCCCGGCCCCCTGAAGCAAACACATTTATCTTCTCTGTGTGTCCCACAAGGCTCCCAGCATGGCTCAGGCTGGAGAAGGTCACCACGATCAAGAGAGGACAAGCGGCAGCCCAGCACCGGCGCCTGGGAGAGGACCGGCCTCTCTGCCAACACCTGCCTTTTGCAAGCAGCACTTTCTCCAACCGATTCATCTGAAAGATTTTTACAAAGAACCAATAGGAAATGTTGTTTAAAAAACAGAAATTTAAACTTTTCTGGAAGTGTTCTTAGTCATTGCCTTTTTCCATTTGTAAAAATTTCCAGATTAAAGCCTCACACCCCTTTTTTTTTCTTTTGCAGCTCAAACCAGCTTCAATTAAATACAACAGCAATGGCTGCTCAGATCTTTCGATCACCGAGCAGGACACATCTCTGCGCATTTTCCGGCCACTGTGCTGTGCTCTGGCGTGGAGGACTTGGTTCCCCATGGTCCTGCATCTCATGGGCTTTACGGGGAGAAAACTGAGCCCAGCTGGAAGCCCAGCATGACAGGAGGCTGCTCGCGGCGTGCATATACACATACGGACCGCGCAGGGAGAGGCTCGTGGGGGGTCTCCCTTGGATGTAGCCGTATCTCGCCCTGCAGTTTTCTTTAAACTGTGGGGAAGTTGGATTAGGTGAGGAATTCCACAATTTCTTAGCTTTTCAAATAACATGTCTGCGATATCACCCAGCCTGACCCGAGCTCCCACCTGCCTCGGGAGCTCGGTTAACCCTTTGCCTGTTGATTTTGGGGCTTCGTGGAGGGCTGGGAATGCATCGGCCACACACGGTCAGGCTGCTGGGCAGCGCTGCCGGCATGTGGGATGGGGTTGGCACCTCCAGTGCTGCAAGCAAGCAAAGCCCACCCTGTCCGCAGCCTGTGCCTCCATAAACATATACAGGGAATATAAACTTCTTCAGACCTTTCCCAGCCCTCCCCTGGGAAGCTGGCTTGTGCCCCACAGCAGGTATGGAGATGTTTGGGATCATGCCTGTGCTTTGCATCGTTCCTCTTAGGATCTTCCAGATGCTGAAGCACACCAGGATCGACACATCCCAGTGGGAGTTATCTTCAGCTGGTGAAGGGATGGGGACATGGAGAGACCAAGTGAGTCACCCCAAGTGGCATCGCCAAAGTGGGGACAGAAATAGGGGTAGCATTTGAGTCACCTGCCATTTGGCTCTACCTACTTAGCCAAGCACTCTCTACCCCCTCAGCACAAAAATACATGTGTGCACACACACGTGCTATGTAAGCCCACTATGTGCTCTTTTAAAAAGCTATACGTGTATTTTTTTGTGTGGGTTACTCGCCTAGTCATTAGCAATTAGCTTAGGGTAAGCACCCCGTGAGGTCTCCTGCTCCAGGAGCACAGGGATCTTTACAGAGCCCTCGCTTTTCTGTCCACAGACCTTTCCTCCTTGCTGGAGCACAACCAGCACCATAAAAAAGCTTCCCCCCGTCACACGGGATCGCACCATACCTATTTGCCTGGTATCGGAGATCCTAACCCCGTCTATAAACCAGTCCTTGAAGGTTAAATAGCCCCGATGGCCAACAGGAGACCGAAGAGGTGAGGGTTTTGAGGATGTGTGGTCCCAGCTGGTGCCATGTGCCCAAAGCTCACCCCAGCTCTCCCAAAACCATCCCCACGCTTTAAGGGGTGCACCGCCATCCCTCGACCCGCTGTCCTGAGGTGAGAGCCTCCTGTCAGGGTGGGCTGGTGACTTCCAGCACCGCCACCTTTCCCCATGCCCCCAAGCCCACCCCAGCTGGGACCTGGCTCATCACAGCATCCCCACCGGTGCCGCGCCGCACTATCGCCGCGCTCAGTGTATTTTTCAGCGGCGGCGTATATAAACATTTCCAGGGAAGTGCACTTAGTGTAAATTTGTTTGCCAAGT
Organism: Anseranas semipalmata; assembly: GCA_013399115.1. Taxonomy (NCBI): domain Eukaryota; kingdom Metazoa; phylum Chordata; class Aves; order Anseriformes; family Anseranatidae; genus Anseranas; species Anseranas semipalmata. The sequence goes on from VXAA01001407.1 coordinate 974,898, forward strand.
GCTGTTGCCTCCCCTCATGGGTTATGATTATGAGAGAGTGTTTTGGTGGAGCCGGAAAACAAATCACCTGCCCCGCTCGGCGCACACCTCTCGCCTCCCCGCAGGGGTGTCCGTCACCCGTGGCGTGGGCAATGTGGTCTGGGCAGGGTGGGAGCAAGGTGCCCCCATGTTACCCCCAGTGGGGACCTTGTTGCAAACTCCCATGCGGCTGCTGCCAGCTGTAGGCATCAGCAGGGTCAGTCCCAGCCCCTAAGAGAACTAGGTAAAGGGAAGCAGAGGTATTCTCGCCCCCATCTGATGGATGGGGATGCAAAACACTGGGAAATGAAGTGACTTGCCCATGGTGGTGGCAGAGGGAGGCTGCACTTGGGGTTTGGGAACCATGTATGATCCCCTTGCTGCTCCTTTTCCCTGCGTCCGTGGCCACCTGTCCATGGGAGCCTGGCCCCACATCCTTCTTCTGGGGTCTTCATTGCCCCTTCAACCCACTTCTCCCACCCCAAAAGCCCCTTGGCCTGAAGCAGCGATGGGGTGGCCCCAGCTGGGGCTGGTGGACATATGGGTCCCTGATATGGGAAGCCCTGGCCCCACGACGCTCCTACCCAACGCTTTGCCCCAAGACAATGAGAGCTGCAAACAAAGACCCACACTGAAGCACAGCAGCAATGCAAGGGAAAAAAAAAAAAAAAAACAGAGGAAGAAACGCCTGAAAGATACATAGCTGGGATTCCTGAACCCCTCAGAGGTATTCGGGCTTAGCCAACAGGCTGTTTTTTTTTTTTTTTCAAGGCCATTAATTACACAACAGAGACGTATCTGCACCACTCCACCTCTCCGCTGTCAATAAGGGCCCCACGTATATTCCCCCAAATGCATCACCATCTGCACCCGGCGGTGTCGCCTGCATTGGGCACCTGGAAAAATAACCCGCTGGAGGGTGATATTCCCATCTGGCTCTTGCGTCTGATTTTCTGAGGAGTATTGAAGGGGCATTCAAAGCACGCACCTTTATGCATTCTGAAATACGTGAGCTGCACTGGTAGGGAGTGCAGGAGGACATGGCAGAGCTGAAAGACTTCAGTGAGGCCAAGGGGAAGCTCTCTAAGAAGCTGCACCAAAGCACAATCGGTGCAAGGACAGCATACGGACTTGCTCTGCAGACAGACCCAGAAGGAAATACATAGTTCCCCGTGTTTGCACAATGCTATAAAGAGCCAACTTCATCCCCTGGTGCTTGGAAGAACTAATCGTACCTGCTGAAGCTTTTATTGGTCCTTCAAGGAGCTTGGACTTCTTCCTCCCTATAACATTCCAGTAAGCATTTCCATGGAAATGCTTTAAAAAAAAAAAAAAAAAGGAAAACAGGAAATTGTGATGTGCTTAGCTGTTAATATAGGCACAGACCCATCTTCCTTCTCTGCTACTGTATTTGTTGAACATTTTTGACATGAATAATCAGACAAAACTTGGAGCCTTCCAGACTCCCTCCTCAAAGAAAAGCTAGGGAGAGGGCAAGCATTTTTCCTTATCTGCTCTATCCCACCCTTCTCAGACATCCTTTTTGGGAAGCCTTTAGCTATGCCAGCATCCACTTTGGCAGCCAGGGAAGACCAGGAGATGTTTGCCCTTCCACAGATGGTGGGGAGAAAGGAGACACTTCTCTCCCTTCCTGGGACGGTCTGACCCTCTGATGCACCCAACCCTCAGCTTCCTGGGTTTGGCCGTGCTGCAGACAGTGTGTTGAGTTTTAAAAGATGCTACAGGAATACCAAGTTTGTCCAGTCTGCGAAAAATGCAAGTTTGTCCTCCATATAAATAGGGGTGAAAACACCTGTGCCTTTAACCGCTGACACAAATTCCTCTGGCACAATGCAATAATTTACCTCCGAAGAACTTCATTTTTGCAATGCTCAGCACCATCCAGGTCCTTAGTGTGCTTCTGCCAGCATCCCTCTTGAGCACCCAAGTCCAACGGGCGATTCAAGGCATCGGTAGACCTGGCGAGGAGTTGCTCCAAGGGTCTTCCTTTCGCCCTGATCATGCCAAAAAGAGGTCATCTGGTGATGCCTAAGGTCACCCCTCTGTCTCCTTCCCCGTATAACCACCCTGCAGCAGACAGCAGGAGCCCTGAGCAGACCTGCCTTGCCTCCACTCTTGTTTGCTCCTTGCTGACCACGGGGCCCAGGTGAATTATTTCTCCCGCTCCCAGTTCTTTGACTTCAATTTCATGCAGGGACCTTACATATATCACATCCTCTGTCGCCAATGAATCTCTCCTGTTCAAACAGTTCAGTGTGCCCCAGGATCAATATATTTTAGCAGTGCGCAAGGACACTGTGTTATTGCCAATTTCCTGGGTTGTACAGAACAAAAGGTATCACTTTCTTAAAGCTGCTGAAAAACGCTCTGGGCCAACTAAGATTACTTCTCTGCCATTAAACAGCTGCATTTAGGACTCTTCCTGCTCACTGTCTGTTCTCACTAGCGATGACTTTTTCTCCCAGTCTTCAAGGACAGGAGATCCCAGCCCATGGACCATGCCCACCTTACTTTGGTCTCATTGCAGATGTCTCGATCTGAATTGCCCAGCCCTGTTGGGCACGTCGGTAACACAGCCCAATTTCTCCCAGCTGTCCTCGCTGTTGACAAATGAGAACGTAAGGTGCTTTACAAATTGGGGTGCCTTTGTAAAGCTGTAGGCACAGAGCATGAACCATGCAACTCAGATGACAAGAAATCCCCTTCCTGCTCATCCTTTCATTTGTAGTATAATTGGCAAATAAACCGAATGAGCATCACAGGGTGCCTTGGTTGAGCTGGGATTAAGTGACCTCTCCCCTCTTCAGATTATGGGTGGAGAAGGAAAGAAAAGTCATGTAAATGTCCTCTCCCCTGAAGTTATCTGCATGGCTCAGCTCCCCGGCAGCATTGCTAGTGTCCACGCTGGCCCACGACCACTGCATTTCTGTGGCTATTTACATTCCTCTGCCCTTGCTGAGGCTCACATCTCTGCCTGCAAGCTCCAGGCTGGCCCAAACTGTCCCATTCTTCCCCCTTCCCCTGGGAAGCCTTGCGGCAGCAGCCAGGTGCCGGTGGCCACCCAGGAGCCACTTTGATCAGCTCCACCGGGCAGCGCCGTCAGGGGCTTTGCAGCCCACAGCAGCAGGGGTTCTCTCTCCGAGCCCTGGGCATCCCCCGGACATCCCAACAGGTTCAGGTATTGCTTTGGTGCAGCCCTGTCCGATTTCCAAACCGCGATGCTTCCTGGGGTGCTGGGGCGCAAGCTGCGCTTTTCCAAGCCCCTTCGCTCCAGCGGCCCTCCTCTCCCTCTCTTTCTGCATCCCCAGCCTCGGGTTCGGCCGTGTCCTTGGCTTTCCTGGTCCTCCTCCGTCGCAGGCCCTCATTTCAGGCAATGCCAGGGGCTGGGGTTTGGGGCGGAGGCAGCTATTGTTCCAGCTATCTGCAGCGCAATGTTCCTTATGACTGTATTAAATGAAGGGCGGAGGTCACACATCCCTAGCTTAAATTAGGTTTAGGCTGACCTTTAACAATATTACACTCGTGGATCCTCTCATAACTCACGGAATAAACTCCCAGAGGGTTTTACCACCTCCCTCCTTTCTTCCTACTGTAAGGATGCCCGAGGCTTAATGCGCTTCTCTCCAATTTCGCTTTGATTTCTAATCCTATCCCCTTCTCCCCCTTCACCCCCCCAAATACAGATATATTCACTCCTTTAAAGGTGGGGGGAAAGAACCTGTTCCTTTTCTCTTCTGGGCGACAGCTCTTTCTTTTGTGTCTCTTTCTTCCCTACCCCGCCCCCCTCCTCTTTCTTGACACAATGCACTATTTATTTGCACTGAAGGATAACTAAGAAGCAATTAAAAGATCAAAAGGCACAAGCACAAGTAGACCCAACTTGGCAACTTGTGGGGTGTATTTTGCTGTTGTCGCCGAAGCTGCACCAAAATGCTGGCTTGTTTTTTCCCCCAGCCAGAGGGACACCTCTCTTATTGGGTCGCCTCTTCCTCAGAGCAGACTTTTTTATGATCGCTATTTTTCACCCCCATTGTTTGCTATTGCAGTTGTTTACTGGAAAATCACTTGTTTTTCTCAGGGAGATTAACCCCCTCCAAGCTTTCTTTTGTCTCCTCTCAGGAGGTCCTTGTGCTGAGCTGGGGGAAGGGAAGGGAGCTGGCTCCTTCAGCTATTAACCATAGCCTGCTTACAGCCCTGCTTGCCCCCCTGCCAAGGCTGGGGCCTTTCCTTTGATGGGGTTTTGCTTGCGGCGGGGAGAGGTGCTTGATCTTCCTTAAGGAGACCGGATCTGATGAGCGGTTTGCGCTGGACAGAAGACAAGACCCCATGATATGGATTTTCTAAGTCCTGGGCATCTCGGAGAAACTCCTAAAGGCAAAGGTAGGCATCAACGGAGATGCCTCTTTATGGAGAAGCCTGGAGCCCTGGGACATGCCAATGGGACTCCTCAAGCCCTCACTCTCTTTGACAGCCAGGCCACTTCTTTGCATGCTTAACTATCAATGTAGGAGCTGAGATTTGACCACCGAATCACAGAATGGTTGAGGTTGGAAGGGACCTCTGGAGATCATCTAGTCCAGCCCGCCTGCCAAGCAGGGTCACCCAGAGCATGATGCCTACATTTGAATATGATGTGCACACAGACGCTTTCTCAGCATCACATCCCTCTCCCAGATGTGCCAGTGTTTTGGTTGCTCACTGCCCCAACACCAGGTCATCTGCTGGGTGTGCTACGGAGCAACACAGCCCAGAGGAGCACAGCCCAGAGGACAACTCAGGGAAGAGAAGGATGCTGGGCAGGGCAGGACCTCCAAAGCCCAATAGGAAAGGACCAGTCCTGCTCACGCCTCCCATTTTCATGGGCACGTTTATGGTAATTCCAGATGTTCAGAGAGGCACCAAGCCCCCATTCTTGAAACAAAAAAGTGCAAACTTGAAAAAATTAAAAAAAAAACGAGTTTTCTTAGGGCATGTCAGAGTGAGGGCTGCCTAGCCCTTGCCCTGTCGCCTATTGCGAGCATCACTTGAGATGCACCAACCTGCGGCGCGATGTTGGGCGGCTCTGCCCCTCTCCGCTCCAAGGCGGGTGCATGCCTTGCAGTGCAACTTGAGCTGTGCATCCCTGCAAGCGGACGCCCACCTGGGCAGCGGTGAGGATGCGGGCACTCCGGCGCTGCCTTTGCCGCTGGTGGAAAGCAAGGAAGGTCCCTGCAGCCCACCCCTGGTGCAACCGCTTCCCTGGTGGGGCAGGTTTTTGGGAGAAGGGGAATTTTGCTGGACGCAGCACAGTGCAATTGCCATGCAGCACCAGCGGAGCGGCAATCGCAACGGGAGCGCGTTCGGATCGCGCACCGCTTCACGGTGAAGCCTGGGAAAATCCCTTTGACTTAAAGGCAACAGCTTGCACAAGCTCGCGTGAAGCAGGGGCAACCCAACGAGCAGCCACTGATTTCGGGAGGTGCCCTCTGGGGTGCAAAACCCGAGTGCGCCTGCCCTGCAGAACGGGCGCATCCGTGTCGTCCCCAGGGATGCGCACGGGCAGAGCGGGGGGCTCGCATCTGCCAGTGCAGGGGCACGTAACGTGGGGCATGGCCCCGTTGCGAGCCCGGGGGGGGCCATGCCGCCAGCACCCCTGCATGGCCATGCCGTCACTGGGGAGCCCTCGGGAGCAGTTCTGGGGGCTGGTGCGGGGCAGGAGGGATGGCACGGCCACCTGCACCCTGTGCGCACCGGGAGTGAGACCCAAAAGTGGGGCTGGCACTGCAAATCCCGCTGACCCTCCCTTCTCCCCCCAGCATTTTCGGCTGGCTGGAGGGCAGGGAGAGGCGCACAGGGGGTGCCCCAGCATCTCGGGCGGGGGCTGGGGGCGCAGCCCCCCG
>VXAA01001407.1:982167-995697 GCA_013399115.1 Anseranas semipalmata
TGTTAAACTCTGTTCCGAAAAACACCGCGGCGCGCTCGGTCTCGGAGGGATAAAAATACAGAGAGGAAAAACAAGAGAGCAAAGCCAAAATGGAGTGAGAGTTAATGGTTGGCATGGAGCCTTCGACTTTGTGTGATTTTTTTTTTTTTCTTCCTTCCCGATTGCTTTTCCCTACAGTAATTGTTTTAAGAGAGCGACTTGGAAGGGTTTTAGCACTCTGTTGAGCAGTGGGGAATTGGGGCACATGAGGAAACTCAGACTTAGCGTAACTGTACCAGCAGATGTGGCTGCCTTGCCTGGAGCCAGCGGTGCCTCGGCAGCGTTGCTGATACGCCAGGTCTCGCTCAGGCACCGCGGAGCAATCGAGTGTAAAAATCAGGTTGGTGGGGGTGGTTTCGAACAGACACCTCGGGAGAAGCGCCGCTTCCAACCCTTGGGTCGAGGCTTCCTATGCGAAGCCTGCAGTTTTCTTCCCAATGCCAGGATGTGCTTGGGAAGCCAAGGCCTGGTTTTCTTTGTTTTTATTTATTGTCAGGTTGCGTGTGCGTGTCTGTGTGTGTGCGGTTTCTTCTTTCGCTTAGCAGGGTTCAGTGCTCTGGGTTTGTTCCTCCTCCTCTTGGCTTGATTTACAGTGGAGTTGAGGAGCCTGGGTCGTGGGTTTTGTAGGGGTGACTTTGTGCTAAGGACATCTGGAGGAATAAAACTGACTGACACTTCTGATTTGAGCTCCGCTGAACTGTTTTGGACCCAACTTGACAATTTTGGTGGGGGTGAGAGGGTCAGAGCTGTAAATCTTGCTCCACGTTGTCGACACCCACACAAGTTCACTCAGCCTTTCAAAGGGGCTATCCCAGCTCCTGTGAAAATTCATTAAGGGATAAAAGCTTTGACACCGCGGGTCCCCTCCCACCGCCGCATGAAATTGGAGAGCCAAAATGCGTCTGCGTGTGTGTCCCGGCGCTGTTTCTGACAGGTGATCCTTTTTGCAGCCTGCCTGGAGGGCTGCTGCTCTGACCAAGCAACCCGGAGGTGTCAGTGCATGTCTTTCCATTGATTCCTGTAGGCTCTGGAGCAAGCCCTACTTGCCTCGCAGAGAAAAGCACTTCTGTCCATCTTTTCTTTTTTTAAATAAAGCAAACACAGCAGGTGAGGTCTTATTTTTAGAGGGACGGAGGAGCTGGTGCGGTTCCAGAATTGCATACGAGCACTGGAAGTGGCCCACCCTCTCCCGCTCGTGTCCTGGGACTGACCTCTCGGCTCCGTCTTCGGGCTGGCTTTGCTTTTCGAGGCTGCGGTGTCTAACGGGGCGAGGAGATGCGAAAGGAGGGGGTCGGGAGAGGCGGGGGGCACTGGGGGAGAAAATCTGCACTGGGGCCGCAGCCCGGCGCTGGAAGGGTTAACGCAGCTCTGCCAAGACATAAAGCAAGTTCAACGTGTTGTGGGAATATCACTTGCCAGTAAACTCCAGTCACCACAATTTCTGATTTAACAGCTTAACTTGCTGTTAACTTTCCCTGATATGCTCCAGGTTTCGGAAGTGGAGGCAGAAAGGCGAGAGGAACAATAAAGAAAGGAGTTAAGTGAGGCTACTAAAATGGACTTAAATCCCTTTCCCTGGGTCCTGCCAGCTGTCTTTAGAAGAGTTAAGCAAGATTGCATTTCCTTTATTTTATGCCATAAATCAACCATTTCTGGGCCGCCTACCAAAATTTGTGCAATGCTCCCCAGTGGGGTGAGTAAATGGTACTGAATACCCCATTCACCTTTCGGAGCTTGATTTTTCTGCAGCTCCAGTAGTCCTCGCCGCAGGGCGCGGGAGGAAGGTGGACAGAAGGAAGGTGACCCCCGGCACGGGTCTGCTGATGGGGACTAGTCGCAAAGACAAAAAAGCGAGGGCTAAAAATAGCAGCAGCACTGCCAACCTCAGCCATATAAGTGTCACGCGAGCCAGGTGCCAAGAATCGTGAGTTTTTCTGATTTTTTTTTTCCAAGCCCGGTGATTAGAGCTGAGCAGCAAAACCCCTGGTCCTGGGTGGATTTTATCTGCCTCAATGGTCAAAAGTTTTGTGGTTTGAAGCTTGCTTCCTCCAAGCTGAGGGTCTGAGATCGCATCCTTTCTCCTTTAGACAAAAGCTGAGGCTCTTCTGCAGCCTGGAGCATCCAGGGATAAGGATTTGGGAAACGCCAGGCATGGGGAACATGTGGCTGGGGTGGCAGGAGGGATGCAGGGTGCCCAGATGGAGGTACAGCGTGCGGCAGCTCCTCTCCCTTGGGTACCACTGGGCGCCGCATCCCAGCTCCTCCATCCAGGGTGGTTTTCAGCTGCCGGGGCACCTGCCTCTCCCCTTCAGCCTTTCAATCTTGGCACTTCAGGGCACGACGGCGCCTGTGGGCAGGGCTGGTGGCACCGGTATGACACGCATCCTGCCCCCCTGGGAGAGCCGCACTCGAATCCAGGTCAGTTCTCCACGCCGTGCGTCACATCCCCTCTTCACTAATAAGAGGAATAACACAACAAAGCGCTCCGTCTCGCGTTTGTGAGTAAAATCTGTGTGGCCCCCATGCACGCGGGTGCACAAATTTCGGTATGTAAGGGATGCCTTGGCTCCAGCTCCGGTGCCGGGGTGAGGATGCTCTGGTAGCGAGTGCCGCTCCCTGCACAAGCGCTGGGCATCTCCTGCAGTAGCAAGATGTCAGTCTGCCCACTTTTTTGGCGGGGTGATGGAGGCTGGGATGCAAAAATTTGGATTTCCACCCCCCCAGCACACACCGCTGGGTTTGGACTGACAACTTTTTGCCCTTTTAGATACTGCACCTCTCCACAAAGAGCAAGATTTGTAATTTTATTATTATTTTTTCTGTCCAAATTCAAATTTTGCAGACTGGGCCATCTGTCAATTCCCTCCTACATTGTTCTGTTCATATTAAGTTGTAATGAAGGCCAGACTGAAGAAGGAATTAGGTCAGACAGGAGGTTCAGCATCCGTTTTTTGGGAGATGTTGCCCAAGAGAGGCACCGTGGTTTGGTTGGCTCAGCACAAGCCTGGATGCAAGGGATGCCTGAGCCTTCCTCTGAGATTTGGCAACTGGGCCCTTTTAGCACATCGTGGCCTCTTGGCCCCAGCAGCTGGACAGAAATCGCCTCTCCAGCTGATCCTGCAGCAAATCCTTAAAAACTCCTTCAAGCAGCCTCACGGAGGAGGGCGGCTCCGCTGCAGACCTGCCTTCGGGCTCATTCCCATCACGTTGATGCTGGTCCAAGGGGACCTTCTCCATTGGTGTGCCACCAGCAGTGACCTGGCTGTCACCAGGCTGTGGAGAGGTGCTCGGAGTTCCCCGAATGGGAGCATCCTTCACGCAGAGGGCGCATCTCCACTTCCCCAGGGCGGTTTTCTGGTCCCACGCATGCTGGTGTGGACAAGGGAAGGAGAAGGAGCCTCGTGTCAGCACGGGAGATGATTTTCTATTTTTGCCTTGTTTTCTACCCTGGTTAAAACTGCACCCTGAGATGTTTGACCTCTCCCCATGCATGTGTGGGGTGATGGCAGTCAGCACGACTGATGCAGCCCTGCTTTGCAAGGATGAAACCTTGGTGGGCACAGCATTTCCTAGCAGAGTGGGGACCTTGTCCTTTAGGAAAACTCCATCACTGTATCGTTCCTGTTACCTGTTGCGTGAGAGAGGCTTTGCAATAAAAATGAAGGCCCAGAGGGCTCCAACTCATGATGCTGGGAAGGGTTTAAGCTGTGGTGAGTGAAGCCACATGCAACCTGTGCTGCAGCAGTTCCTCCTGCCCCAGGAGGGCTGTGGATGCAGAGCATCGAGTACCCGATGGTTGCATGAGAGGATAGGGCTTACAGGGTCGTGCTGGGTCTCCTTCAGAGAGGTGACAAAGTTGGGACCATCCCCATTGTCCTGGCTTTGGCCCAAATGGCTTCAGGAGGGCTTCCTGGTCAGTATTGTAGGCTTGGACACCCTAAAAGAGCTTGCACCTGGAGGCAGGCAAGGCTTGCACCTGCAGCACAGCTTTTGCAGTAGTTGGTGTTTTGCAAAGGAGCCAAAGTTTTTTTTTTTTTCGTTTTTTTTTTTTACTGCAGAACGTATCAGGTCATCAGGTCTCCACAGCACCAGATATCGCCCCACCAACACAGCCTGGTGCTTGGGGCTGCCAGCGCAAAGCCAGTCCTGCTGCAGGTGGTGCCCCGATGGTCTCCTCGCTATGGTGGAGGCATTGATGGTGATGGGGAGGAGATGAAGCTGCTGGAGGCCAGGGCACATCCCCACAGTGCATTTGGCCAAAATGGTTGCATGGGGGCACATGGGCACGTCCTGCATCTCACCCATTTCTTCAGCCTGGATGTGGAGGGAAAACTGCATTTATCAGGCTGCTGCTCACAGCCAGTGCCAGCCCAGCTGGGGATGGGGATGATTTGGGTGTCCTGAAGTCCCACATTGGCATCACATGCACTTAAAAATAAAGGAAAAAGTGTGGGAAAAAAAAAAAAAAGAGTGGGATAATTGCTGGCTTGTCGGGTGGAGATCATATTGGCGATGCTGCCGTGACTCAAGCAGCACAGGTGATGCTGTGGTGATGCTCCCTGCTGCTCAGAAGAGCTTGCGACTTGTGAGCATGGCATCTTTCTAGCACTATTGGAGCTCCGTGCTCGTACAAATTGGTGATAAGGGTGGCTTTGTTGCTGGCAGGACCGTAGTGGGGCCCTGGGGGACCTGGGCTAATTTCCTGGCTGCGCTGCAGACTTCCCCTGTGACCTTGGGCGAGTCATTTAATCTATCCCGGGCTTGGGCTCCATCTCCGAGCATCCCGCGGGGGTGAGGTAATATTCATTAACTGATATTATTCTCGAGTTGCTCAGATGCTATGGTGATGAAAGCTGGAGGTGAAACCCAGCGCCTTGGCTGAGTGTTAGCACGGAGAAGGGATGTTCTGCTTGAGATTTAGCATTCGCCCATGCTGGCTGCTGTTTTGACACAATTCCCCTCTTAATTTTGAGCTGACCTCTTGGCCACCATCGTTATTCAGCTGTGGCAATGCAGCGATGCTCATCACTGAGGGATGACACATGGATGTTGCATCAACCAGTGGGGCAACAGCATCCTCGCGCTGATACCCCCTGGTCCCCAGCTGCGCTTCCCTTGGGACCGCTGTGCTCCCAAGGGATGTCTTTCTGGTCCCAGCCCTCACCAGCAAACACAGCTTGTGCAATCAGCCCCTTGATTGCCTGAGTGGTGCCTTTTGGATGCCTGGGGCGAAGGCCACTATTCCCCGGCAAAAGCCAGCTTTCCTCAAAAGCAGGCGGAAAGTTCATTCATTTCGGCTTTGGGGAAGCGCGCGTTCAAGTAGGGCACGAACAGCTTTCATCAAAAGCGAAAAAAAAAAACCCACCTCCTGATGATCATTTGAACAATTTCATATTTAAATGGGGAGACAAATTAATAATGGGAGGGGGGTGATGGCAGAAGGGGGGGTCTCCGGCTCCGTGCTAACGCTGTGCCTCCATCCCCAGGTGCAGAGGATGTGCGCGGCCAGGCGGATGCTGCTGCTGCTGTTGGCCTTCCTGGCCTACGCGCTGGATTCGGCCGCGGCGTACGGCACGGCGGAGACCCTCTGCGGCGGGGAGCTGGTGGACACGCTGCAGTTCGTCTGCGGGGACAGGGGCTTCTACTTCAGTAAGTGCCGCGTGCTCACGGGATGCTCGGTCCCCGCCCCGCGCCGTGCCGGGACATCCACACCAGTTGCAGCTGATGCTGGTGGAGGTGGGGTGGGATGGAGAGGATGGGTTGTCCACCCCGCTGCCTTTCGTGATGGTGTTGTGCACAGCGAGGAGAGGAGCAAGACGAGCGATTAGCTCAGGTGACGTTGAGCACTGTTTTGGGGGACTCGGTCCCCTGGGGAAACCGGGTCCTGCATTTGATGCTCAGGGAAGTCAAATATCACTGGGGAGCGGTGATAGATGGTTGGTTTGCTGGTGATGTGGGCAAGTCATCATAATAATGAAGATCTCTGCTGAGCTTGGGCTCTGGCTTGTTTTTAAACCTGGGCAGGCTTTGCTTGGTTATATCCACAGCTTCTAGGCTGCTCTCCAAATACTCTTGGTGGCCTCCCTGCTACCTGCCGATGACAGTGATGTCGTACCCTGTTATAGCATAGCTAGTGCCAAAAAACACAGTGTTGCTGTTGTCCACGGAGTGCAGGGATCTTCAGGACAGCTGCCTGGAGCACACTTTCTGTCAGGGTGTTTTGGAGGTTTGGACCATTCACATTAGCAGTACAAGAGCTCAAATGGTAAACGGGGAAGAGGAGGAGTAAGGCAGCAGGGATGGATGCTCAGTGACATGTGAGCAGGTGAGGGTGACGTGTGTGATGCCTTGTGACAGCATTATAGTCCCCTGCTTGCTTGGGAGCATGAAGACCCCATGTCCTGTACCTGCTGGGGACCAAACTCCACAATAAACTACAGGAAAGATGCAAAGCCAAGCAGCAGGGAAAAGGATGCAGGTAGCAGCAGCACTTAGGACCGTGCATTGGCATCCTTGCCTCTGCTCTGGTTTGGGGAAAATGAATTAAAGTGATGTGCAAAATCACTCTTGAGTAATGGGGCGAGTTGTTTTTTGGAATAGTGATGCTGAGAGCCATCCTCCCTCTCCTCCCGGTCTGGCCTTTGCAGGGAATGGGGTGCTGCAAGGTTAGGAGAGGACCCTGGATGCCAGTGCCCAGCCAGGCTGTGCCGAAGTCGGCCGAGGTCTGCCCCATCCAGACGCTGGGCAGGGAGAGGCAGGGGGCTGTCAGGTCCCGCTGCCACCAGGGTTCAGCCTGTGTGACTTTCCCAGGGTGGTGGCACTGCAGGTGGCTTTGTCACTAGCAGGTCCCCCAAGAGATGCTTTTGGGCAGGTGATGCTTTTGGGGAGGCCGTTCCTTCCTCTCTGAGCCCTGCTGGGGGGCCTGTACCGTAACTGCCCTTCCTCTTCTCGTCTCCCCCTCCACATTTTCTACCACTGAGCCCACACAGGAGCTCAGCTGGGCTGAGGGGCATGGGTTTCACCTTCTCCATCTGTGGCAAGCTCCTCTCCTGCTCTCACACCTCTTCCTCTCCCTCTCTATATGGAGGAGCATCCGTCTCCCTCCCCATGTTTCTCTTCCCTCCTCCCCCTCTCTGGGGATGAAATGGAATGGGGCTTTTGTTTTGCGGACAAATTGACCTCCTTTCACCTTGAATAACCCGGCCTCCCAGTCCAAATAAAAACACTTTTGAAGGCAGACAAGTAGCTTTGTGCCAAGTGGCCAGTCTGGTGCTTGCAAGGGGATTTTTGCTCTTTTTTTTTTTTTTTTAACCTGTCCCCTCCCTTCGTCTTGTTGAATATTTCTGGAGAGCTCAGGTGCTGGGGGATGAAGGAAACCCTACCAGTTCCATCTTTTAAGCTCTTCAGCCTCTGGCCAGTCTGCACTGAGCACACATTTGGGTACCAGCTCTGTCTGACAAAGGGCTTGGACATCCCCAGTTCACCTCTTTCTTCTCTCTAACTCCATCACTTGATCCAAAAAAGAGATTAATTCTTCTGCCCATGTTAATCTTCACTCCTAGACCCTCATGGCTAACACTATTGCCACTGCATAGGCTCTATAGGGCATGTTTATGTTGCACGATTGTGGTTTATGTCTTAAAATTGGGTCTGGGATTGTTCCGAGCACTTCTCAGCCCGCTGTTGGCATGAGAATTGCAACCTGGTGAGCAACCTGTGCTAACTGCGGTTCATACTGGAGGTAGATGACTTTGACGGCCTCATCCCACAAATAAGGGTAGCCTCATGTGCTGGAAAGGGCTTGCTTCAAACAGCCACCTGGTAATCTTGGAAAAAAAATGGAAATGACATGAAAATCTACCATTGGTTTTCTGCAAAAGTGGTGTTTTTAGCTAAGGTGTGCCTTCCTTGCTCTGAGCTGCAGCAGTTTGCATCCAGATGTAGCGTGTCAGTGGTGCTTCACACCCCTGGTGTCCCGTGATGGGGAAATAGGCAGCCTAGACTGAGGAGGGTGCACCCTGATGACCGAGACATCTGTCTGTCCATTGGCATGGAGGGCGAATCCCAGCCACCAGGTACCCTTGGAAGTACCATGATGGCAGGTGCCCAGTGCTGAGGATGTTGAGGCTGCCTCCCGAATCCCATAACTTGGGTGCTTCAGCATCATTGGCTTTATCCGGCATCCCGCGGTGAGGCTTTTCCATTTCCACCTCCTTTTTGGAGCCTGCAGCTGCAGCCACCGCTTTGCTCTCCGCCTTCTGCTGTGACCCCCTTCAGGACTTGAAGGCTTTTGGGGCCGGCACACAGGTGCCGACAAGGTGATGCCATCCTGCAGCGTGGCCTCAGGGAGGGGTGCTGAGCATGGAAAAAAAGGTGGAAAAAAAAAAGAGAGAGAAAAAAGAAAAAGGTCAAGAGGAAGCCCTGGTGGTGAATTTGCTGTCATGCACCGCCGGCAGGGAGGGGAGAAGGGGCTGCGGGGGGAGAGGCGTCCGACTTCTCTGTAAACAACAGCTCCTGTTTCCTCCTTTCCAACAGCTGATAAGAATTTAGCTCTTTGCGGCCGCTTGTGCTGACGGGGCACATTCTTGCGCGCCGCCGCTCCTGCGAATAATACTAGGAAAAAGCAGGGGGGAAAGCGCGGTGCCGGGGCTGGGGGAGGGCCAAGCTGGGGGCACTGGGACGGGGCCGGTGCCGCACAAAGGCCCCCTTGTTGCTCCCGACATTCCTGCGTCAGGGGCGCGGGGACTGTTTGCACCCAAAGTCCCCTTCCACTCGGCTTGCCGCCTGATGGACCGGAGGAGAGGGGAGCCGAGGGTGGCGAGACACCTCGGTGCAGTGATGCCGGGGAAGGGACCCTCCTGTCCCCTCCGGGTGCCACCGCCTCTGAGCTGCAGGTACGCAGCCACCGCTCCCGGGCTGTCCCAGGAATGCCGCCGGGATGCTCGGCAATCCTTGCCGGGATGCTTGGCAATCGCCGCCGGGATGCTCGGCAATCTTTGCCAGGATGCTCGGCAATTGCCGCCGGGATAGCATGATGCCGGAGGGCACCAGCAGGCAGAGGTTTTTTGGTGGAGCACAGTTTGGGGAAGAAGGGAGAAGAGCTGTTCCCCCGAGTCCCCCGGGAAGGCCGGGAGGAAGCATGTTTCCTCGGGAGAAGGCGGTAATTGCCGCAATGGGAAGTGGAAGGGGAACGTGGGAGGAGAAACGCTTCACCTCCTGCTCTGCCATGTCCCTGGCTTTGGTGGTGACGTTAAAGCAAGATGCCACCAATGGGCGAAAGCCAGGAAAATCAACCTTTAGTCCATGCGTAAATTGCGGTACGGAACAAAACCCTTTTCCTAATCCAGGTCAGCAGCCATCTCTTTGTTAACTAGAAATTTCCTGGCATCTTTTCCCCCCTGTTTGTTATCTACAGGTGCTTTCTGGGACTCAATCCCTGTTTGTTATGTTTGCTTGCTTTTTTTTTTTTTTTTCTCTGCAGCAGCTCTCCCAGAGGAGATGGGGTTGGCATTTGGCACCATGGGTACGGACAATTATGTAATGGGACAGCTGCCCCCCCAGCCCCTTGCCAGGATGCTGGCAGCCAGCAAGGGGAGCAGCACACAGGGACTTTATGCAACGCATAAAGGGCAGCGCTTGGGGGCTGGGGATGTGCCCATGGGGTGGGCAAAGCAAGGGGCACAGGTAGCCAAGGGTTGGCTCTCCCTAAAAGCACCCTTGATGGTGGGGTAGTTGCATGGGTTTTGATGCTCTGGTCCATAAGTACATGTGCATATATATATATATATATATATTGCGTATATATAGTGCATACATGCATGTATGAAGAATATATGCATGTGGCTCCCTTCTCATTTGGGCATCGCCACCTGGATTGCCTGCACCGGGGTCACTTATATGGCTGCAGGCAACCAACCCATCCACCTGCCGATAAAGGGAGGGCCCGATCCAGCGTGCTTGCTGGCCACGAGCATTTTAAAGACAGAAAAATAAACTCCCATCAGTGCTCCCTTCACTGAGCCTTTGCCGGGAGGGAGCCATCCTTCTCACCTTCCCGTTTAGCTGGCTAAGGGTCATCTCTGAATGTTTTCCAGAGAAAAAGTGCAAAAAAAAAAAAAAGAGGGAGGGGATGCAAGGGGGAAGAATGGGGGAAATAAAGCATTTTAAATGACTCCCAAGGGCGGGCAGCATGTTATGAGTCAGCCGTCCCATCGCGGTGCACCCGATGCCGCGCTTGCTCTCGCGACCTCAGAGCGCAGTGGTGATGCTCAGCGTGGAGCAGAGGGCTCACGGCAAGTGGGGCAAGGGCAGAGTTTGATGGGTAGCAGGTGCTGTGCTGCCAGGGCCTTTGCTATTGCGGAGTGTGTGTTGAGGTA
The DNA here is from genome assembly GCA_013399115.1 of Anseranas semipalmata. Classification (NCBI taxonomy): domain Eukaryota; kingdom Metazoa; phylum Chordata; class Aves; order Anseriformes; family Anseranatidae; genus Anseranas; species Anseranas semipalmata. The sequence continues at coordinate 992,583 of VXAA01001407.1, forward strand.
AGGTCACGGCATTTTGCACGCCAGCGCCGTGCACACAGGGCTGTGCTGAGCATGCGTGCCTGCATCGTGTATGCAGGGTTGCTGTGCACACGCGGGGCTGCATTGCGAGGGTACCCCTGGGGGAAATTGGACAGCACCTTGCAAGCCAGGGCCCTAATATCTAAACAAGCCAAATATTTGAGCACCTGCTTCATCTGGAGCGCATGGGAGGGATCATGGGTCGTGCATGGGGCCAGAGCAGCATTCCCCCAGCTGGGATGTGGTGCTGGATCCCATTTGTAAGCCCCACTGGAGCCCCTTACCTTGGCACTGTGTATGAAAACACAGAGGAAACCCTCTAGTTTTGGGTCGGTATACATTTAGGAAGTTGCAGTTCCCAAGCAAGTTTGCTTTGTATCTGAAATCCGAATTTGCCCATCTCTTTTATTTCAAGAGGGGGAGAAACACAGTAAAACCGATGTGAGCCTTCCCTCCGGAGCGTTTTGGCTGTAATTAAACACCGACACGAGATGCGCTTGGTTGTTGCTGCACTGGACACTGGCTTTCGCATCCTTCTGCAGGGAGAAATGGGAGAGGAACCGTTATTAAAAGATTAAGTTTAATAGCTATTCTTGGCTTGCTGTTGCGAGCCTGTATTCTTTCTGCAGCTGTCTCCGAGCTGTCCCATCTGGTAAAATTTAGCCGCGTTGGTTCGCTTCACCTGCCCGAGCGTCAACACGGCAGAGGGAGGTTGGCAGCCGCAGCGCCGCACTGCTTCTTTCTAATAAAACTCGCTTGCCAGGATCAACATCGCAGACGTTCATGGTAATCGGTGCGGCGTCTGCGTCCAGACTGCCGTCCGCACCGAGCTTGCTAAAGAGCAATAGGAAGGGAATGAATTACAGCAATAGAAAGCGCCTTTAATTAGCGTCGTGCGCACGCGGGGAGCCCCGTCGGCATTGAGAGTGTTTGTCTGGGAAAGTCGTCATGTGAAACCCAGGCATTTTGTAGGCACATGTTAGAGGAGATGTGTGTTCTGGGGGAAGTGCTGCTGGTTTTGAAGCGTGGGTGCAATGGAGCTTATGGACGTGCCAGCGTGGGACCCACCGGTCTGTGGTCACAGCTGGAGAGATGCCTTCAAGGTGATGGCTAGAGGGTAACGAAGGTCTGGTCTATATTGCTGGCTAACGCCGCGGCCTCTGCCCTTGCAGGTAGACCAGTGGGACGAAATAACAGGAGGATCAACCGCGGCATTGTGGAGGAGTGCTGTTTTCGGAGCTGCGACCTGGCTCTGCTGGAAACCTACTGCGCCAAGTCCGTCAAGTCTGAGCGCGACCTCTCCGCCACCTCCCTCGTGGGCCTCCCGGCGCTCAACAAGGTACGGGACTGCCCCCAGATTGGCTGGTTCTCTAAAACAGGAAAGAGAGGAAAAGATAGGAAGGCCATGGATGGGAGAGGACAATTGCTGGCTCTAAGATCCGCTGCTTCTACAGCCAAGGCAGCGTGCAGAGCCTTCAAGAGTTCATAGCCACTGGGGAGTCAAATAACTGGCAGAAAACAAACTTTTATTCATAGAATGGTTCGTGTTGGAAGGGAACCCTAAAGATTATCTAGTCCAGCCCCCCTCCATGGGCGGGGTCACCTTTCACTAGATCACGTTGCCCAGAGCCCCATCCAACCCGACTTTGAACACCTCCAGTGCTGGGGCATACACAACTTCTCTGGGCAACCTGTTCCCATGCCTCACCACCCTTGTTTTGAAGAAATTCCTCCTTATATCCAATCTCTTTCAGTTTAAAACCATTGCCCAGCCTCCTGTCCCTACAGGCCCTGGCAAAAAGTCTTTCTCCAGCTTTATTATATATTGAAAGGCTGCAGTAAATTGTCCCTGGAGCCCTCTCCAGGCTGAACAACCCCAGCGCCCTCCACCTTTCTTCACAGGAGAGGTGCTCCAGCCCTCTGGTCATTCTCGTGGCCCTCTTCCGGACCCACTCTACCAGGTCCACATCCTTCTTGTGCTGGGGACCCCATAAAACCAATAATGTGGGATGGGGTAGGTGAAGCTCAAGGGCTGGGTTGGTGACCCGCCTTACGCTGACGCTGACGTTGCTGTCCCCTCTCCAGGAGAGCTTCCAGAAGCCGTCGCATGCCAAGTACTCCAAGTACGACGTGTGGCAGAAGAAAAGCTCCCAGCGGCTGCAGCGGGAGGTGCCCGGCATCCTGCGCGCCCGCCGGTACCGATGGCAGGCAGAGGGGCTGCAAGCGGCCGAGGAAGCCAGGGCGATGCATCGCCCCCTCATCTCCTTGCCCAGCCAGCGGCCCCCAGCGCCGCGAGCGTCCCCCGAAGCGACCGGCCCCCAGGAATGAACCGTGAGCGGCCGGCTCGATTTGTGATCTCCCGGGGAGAGACTGGCGAGACCCGGCCGTCCCCGAGCCCCTCCGTCCCCGAGCCGAGGAGCGGGGCGGCGGGGCACCATCACGCCGCTCCGGCCCCAACCAAACAACTGACACAAGCAAGGAGGGGATGGCGGCGGCCGCGCGCGGCCTCCTCCTTTCGGGGTGGGGGGGAGGGTTGTTTCGTTTCCCAGGCCTGTTCCGTTTCCCCCGCGCACCCAGTATTTCTCAAGCCTTGTACTTGCAAAGGGACAGTTGGGCACTTGAACTTTTTTTGCTGCCGGGCGCTGCGTGACATCCCCGGTGCCAACACCAGAAGACAAAAGAAAGAGCAAGAGGGAAAAAGGATATAAAGTTAACTCTTTTTTTTTTTTAATTTTTATTTTTTCTCAAGAAGAAGAGTCCATTCCGTGTCTTTCTTGACAATAAAGTGAAAAACAAAAACAAATGGGGAGAAATGTTGAGGGATATAACTTTTTTGCCTCATTCCCACCCCACTTTTTTTCTTTTTTTTTTTTTTTTTTTTTGTTNNTTTTTTTTTTTTGTTTTCGTTGGTAACTTTTCTTATTTTTATAACTTTCTTTTGCACCTTTAAAAAGAAAACGTAACTGAGATGAAGTTCCGAGGAGACCCATCTGCATTTTTCGTGTGTGTGCTTAATTACAAGATTCCAAATCGACTTGCACCTTTTTGAAATCATCGCTGGCGGGAAAAAGAGAGGAAGAGGAGAGAGAGAGAGAGA